>CM031235.1:219601801-220201801 GCA_018340775.1 Taxus wallichiana var. yunnanensis
AAGGATATGGTTACCATTGTTTTATTCTCCCTTGGCTTGATCTATAAGAAAATGTGTTGAAATGTATGCATTGTGTTGTTGTATTTTTGTGTTGAATGTATTTATTGAAATGTTGGCATTTGTGTTGTAATGTGGAAGTAAATTTGTATGTGTCCTTTGGTTGGAAACATTGTTTATTCTACTATTATTGGAGCTTGGAAAACAATGAGTAGGAATGTTTCTCATTCTCATTGGATTATTGGTTGGGATGTGAGTTTTTATACACTCCCTCTTTCGTTTTGTTATTGAAGAAAAATAAAATTTATGGAGTTAAATAGTGGAGGATTTATCCTTATTTGGAGTCAAGGAGATCACTCGTGTAATGAAATCCCCTTTGTTGTAAAGTGAAAATTTTAATATTGTATTGTAATGGAAATTCTTGTAAATTTTATTGTTATCTAGTTATGTTTTGAAATGGTGGAAAGAAGGATTGAAGGTTGTATGTAAATGGGAAATGTATTTCTTTCAAAAATGAAAATGGAACCATAGTTGTTTTTGTTTTCCTTGGGTGAAATGGTGGTGTTTGTATCAGAGATTATATGTAAGTTATAATTGATTTTCCTAGTTGAAATAGATATTATTTTTGCTGTGAAAAGAAAAGAGACACAATCTCATTTTGATAGTAAATGTTAGTATTTTGGAGTGTTGAAATTATAAGCAAAATTTTATACAAGTTATAAAGGAAAAATTAGATACTTAGTATCTTAAATCAAGAATTATTTTCTTCTCTTGGTTTGAATATGGTTTTATAAAAATATATAAAAATAGAGTTATTAACCCCATTTACTCTACATATTTAATTTTACAACTATAAAACTACTCGTGTTTAGTAAGTTGTTATCCAAACAAACTTAGATAAAAATAAAATTAAATGAATAAAGTAAGAATAAGAAATAAACAATTATAATTATATATAGTTATATAACTTCTATATATAGAAATTTCTATAATGATAACTATTACAATTATATATATATATATATATATAGACACACACACACACACACAAATATATATATAATTAATAAAATAAATATTTTATTTTATTTTATTTCATTTTATTTTATATATATATATACGATACACACACACACACAGACACACACACACACACACACACACACACACACACACACACACACACACACACACACATATATATGATAAAATTCTAATATTAAAATTGAATAGATTATATTCGGTGGCGAAAGTTGGAATAAAACAATGTTTATTGAAAAATATTGAAATTGTGCATTGTTAGGGCGGGGCCAATATGGTATATGGCCAGGCCATATAGCGTTCAAGGTAATAAGGGGTGGGGGCACCACTCCCACCCATTTAATCAAAACTATCCCAAATAAGCCACGACAGATATATATATATATATAATAGCATTTGTTTTGCAAATATTTTTAAATAAACTTGAATTTAAATACATTGGGTTAAGGAGGACATGAAAAATAAATGTTGTTATACATATGTGTGTGTGTGTGTGGGTGTGTGTGTTTGTGTGTGTATATACACATATGTATATAAACAAATATACATGCTCAAATCCTGCACCATTCAATAAAACTCAATTTAAAACTAGAGATAAATTGGGGCAAAATGCCCATACTCGAATAGGATAAACTCAAGAAAATACACAAATAACAAATGATGATCTTGACAAACCCTAAGAGAGAGATGAAAATGAAAATAAGTAACCAAAATGTGTGTATCCATCCAAGAACTTGAGAAACCTTCCATGGCCTCCATGGCCTCCAAGCTCGAAAACTCTGCACAGAAAATCGAGCAAATGAGTGAGTTGAGGGTTAAAAGAAAAATAAGAATACGTCATTAGGATATTTAGGGTTCCATTGAAAATAGCTAGTTCTAAGGGTCCTCATGCATCTAATTTAAGGGTTGGGAATAATCCCTACATCACTTAAGAGATGGGGATTTTCTTGGGAATAAGATGTAATAAAAATTTATGGGTAATAGGTGATTAGGGCCACTTAAGGATAATAAGAAGTTAAATATAATTTGTGGCATCTATTGTTATAGAAAATTATTTTGTACATGATATTAGAACTATAAGGATGAATTAAATAATTTTGTGAAAATGGGTATTTGAAATAGTTATTTATAAGAGTTAATTAATGGAAATTAACAAGAACCCTAAAAGGGGATCTAAAACCTAAAATTATTAGAATAAAATAATTGTAATTAACTATTAATTTAATTATGACAACCTTTCAACTATGTGGAATTTATTAATTGTGAAATAATTAAATCTTGTTGGTGAATACCTTGTAGAAACCTTTTAAAACAAAAAAATTATCCCATAATTTTTCCTAATTAATTATGGGTTTTCTATTTGGTTTTGTGCGTGGAAAATGTGGGTGTTACACCCGGTGACACTTCGATCTCCAAAAATTATAAGGGCACTAGAGGTAACCTAACCCAAACTAGGAAATCACTGTGAAGAGGGAACCCAAGAAAGTTACCTCGGATCTATTTTGCCAAAATCAAGACAATTTTACCAAAAAACCACACACCATTTTGTAAAACCCCGAGGAAAAATTGTTCAATCAAAAATGGAAAAGGAAAGATTCATGATCCAAGGCAATAATTTACAGGTTACCTTTTGGCCTCCATTTTCATTGATCCCATCTCCCCACCGCCTCTATATTGCGGCGAGTCCCTAAAAATATTCGTTGCAAAGAATATTCATATCTATTCTTAGATCTTTCCACAAGCTCATTTGGGACTACAAGAGAACAACCCTCGTAATCCCAAGAAGGGGAGAACAATAGATAATGGTTAGTATTTCTTTTAGCATTGTTTCCAACAAATATGAGTGACCACAAATCAACATCCCCATCCACAAATCCTGTTTGTGTGAGGAAGGAGAGAGTCTCTTATATCTATAGTCATTATCTCTCCCATCCGATCTTTTTAAAATTCCTCTCCCACCCATCTGTTGTTTTCCAATTCCTTTCTCGAGATAAAATAAAGCATTATATTAAAAATAATTGTTTAGGTAATTTTAAATGAAAAATTCATTACGTTTTCATTAAATAAAATTCCATTAATATTATATATTTTAATATAAACATATATATACACATATATGTATTATATGTCTACGTATACATGTGTGTACACACATGAGCGAGTGCATGTGAGACACATAGAGATATGTATATATGTGTATATTTATGTATACACATTTGTCTATCTCGTCACAAAAAGAGAGATGCACACACACAAATGTGACAAACAACTTTACATGAACTTAAACATGTTAAAATATAATTTAATTATTTCTAGGTGAAAAATTCATATTTTTATAATGCTTACTTTTCCATACAATCCATTTAATATTTTTTAACTATTAATTTTTATAAGTAATGATTTTATCATGATTTGTTTTCTCAAAAGTTAGACACAACATGAATTTATGCAAGTGTTAATATTATGTATGGTATCTTTACAGATATTTTCTACAATAGAAATCGTATTACCTTCTCATTTGCATTGAATTTTTCTATACATGTTTTATTTATTAATAAATTAAATTAATATAAACCAGTTAAACACAACAAAGACACACACACACATACATAAACACACACACACACACACACACACACACACACACACACACACACACACACACACACACACACACACACACACCCACACACAAAGATATCTGTGTGTGTTTATATATATATGTTATGCATGTTCATATGGTGGATTTAAAATTTGAAAATTCTAATTTACATTTTAGAGGTGGTAAACTATGCATTTATGTAGTGCCGTTATGTTTTTTTATAAATTTTAATTATTTATATAATATTTTCTAATGTTAATGTATTTATATATTTTAATTTTATCCCAATAATTTTTAAGCCATATTCATGATTTTACCCATGTTTTGTTAGGGTGATTTATTTATAGTGGATTTTTACTCCTAAAATTTATTGTCATGTTTTTTTGTATCCAATTGATCTCATAACATAATTATAAAGTTAAATAATTGCTTAATATCAAAAATGCAAGATTTGGAAAATTCAACATGGTGCACTAAAAGTTAGTACTAAGTTATTACTTTTTGTACATGGCAATGCAAAAAAAGTTTGTAATATTTCAATTATTAATATATTTTCTACTCAATGGAACACATCTACCCTTACAACCTACCCTTGATTTTATTAGAGAAATATATTGTTGTATGAAAAGTATGTTTTTTTATAATAGTGTGTGGGAAAACATCCCTCTATTTTTATGGGATGTGGCCATAATTGAAAGAGAAACTAAACAAGAAATAATATGTATGGTATATACACTAAATAACTAATAGTGGTGGGAGATTTCACCCTTATAAATGTTTATAAGAAGATAAGAGAAAAGGAAGGAATTAATAAGTTATAGGAAAATAAAAACGGAAAGCCAAGATTTTATTTCAAATTAGTAAACACATATCTTATTTTAGTCTACAAATAAGTCATTTCATATAAGAAATAATTTTTATAATGATTATAAGAAAATGGAAGGAATGAAGAAGAATAAAAATATGACATAAGAACACAAGTATTTTACAAAGATTCCATAACAAAAATTCAACAAATACATTTTAATTTCTTCACAAATATGAACATAGTATCATACACTCTCCTATAAAACAAGATCTTGTACAATATTACAGGGAACACAAATCCTAGAAAAAAACCTACAATAAAGGATGAAATTTCATTTTAAAATATTTTGGACAACACAAATTCTTCAAAAATAGATAAGAGAAACATCCTATCTATGTCTCAGAAAGTATCCTCTCCAAGTAAAAATTTCGGTTGAAAAACTCTTTATTAGAACAATTTTTAAATACATACTTATAGAGAGATCTCCAAAATTTTAAGCTACATATAATTTTGAATGAGTCAATTATCCTAAAATAAAAAAATTCAAATTAAAAAATTATATTTGCACAAAAGAATAAATTACAAATTCAGAAATTCAATATTCATAACTTATAGAAACTTACTAGTTTGCAAAGTCAATTTTTCAACTTGCAAATTTGACTAAGTCAGTTTATGCAATATTATAATTTTGAATGTGTGTGATCTTTTACAATACTAAAGTTAAATTTGACATATATATACATACATACATACATACATACATACATACATACATATATATATATATATATATATATATATATATATATATATATGTGTGTGTGTGTGTGTGTGTGTGTGTGTGTGTGTGTGTGTGTGTGTGTGTGTGTGTGTGTGTGTGTGTGTGTGTGTGTGTGTGTGTGTGTGTGTGTGTGTGTGTGTGTGTGTGTGTGTGTGAAGAATAACATGTTTGACATTAACATTATATAATTGAAAATTAATAATTTATCGTTATTACATCTTCTTTGTGATAAACTCCATCCTTAAAATTTATGACCTTCTATACCTTGTTTTCCCAAAGAATTATATATTTCTTCTTTGGATATGGGAGAAAAATTCTAGTTGTAGAAAATATAAGTTAGGTCAATGGGCAACATTATGCATGGTTTGGGGGAAGTTGTCTAGGAACATCCCGTATCACGATAAAGGGTATAGTCAAGGGATGAGTCCTTGAAGATAAGAATTTTTTTCCTTCTTGTGATCTTTGAAAAACATTTATTCAATATACTTTTTGTAAAAAATATTTTTTTGATTCAAGGATTAAAGTAACATTGTGTAGTCACAAAATCATGCACTTTAGAAATTATTGTGTAGTGTCATATTACTATTTAGAAGTTTCTTGAGTGAAGAATGTAATTATTAAACTCCATCTTTTAGCCATATTGATTCATTTTTGGAAAGGGGCCCAGAAAGATATTAAAATTGCAATTTAAAAAAGGTGTAACTTTCAATTTGGTACCTCGGATTAAGGTGCCATTTGTTTTGAAAGTGTCTTTTTTTGCGGGTTGTATGTCTTGGCCTGGTTTTTAATAAGATTTGGAAAATAATTATTTTGTAAAAATTACAAAAAAACAAATTTTGTATTTGAAAAGAGGCTAAAGAATTCAAAAAAATTATTTTTTTTCAAATTGGCCATAGAGCCAAATTTGAAATAGGGCCAATAGTGTAAAAAAATCACTGTACGCGGCCAAAAAGGAGCCCAAAATAAATAAAATAATATTATTTGAGGGGGTGTGTATGCTTTAAGGGGGAAAAAATTGTTCTATTCTTCTTCTTTCATTATTAAGTTTTCACAATGGCCGCAAATAAGGCATCAACATTATTTTTGCTCGATTCTCAACTTTTACGTTATGATAATTATGCATCATAAAAAACCAAAATTTGTGCACAAATTGATTTTAAAAATCTATGGACCATTGTTTACGGTACATTAACAAGATCTACAACAGATGTTACACAACAAGCTACATTTGATCACGCAAATTAGAAAGCAAAGTTAATAATCTTGTTTAATGTTTCGGATGAGGTACAACCTCATATTCGTGAGTCCACAACAACACACGAATTTTGGACAAGTTGAAAATAGTAAATGAGTCAAAAAATAAAACACAATACTTCGTCTCCAAAGTCAACTATGAAACTTGAAAATGTAACCAACATAGAAAGTTGAAATGTTTTTGAGAAGATTGATAACTTTGTGTGCATCGCTTCAAGCTTTGGAAGAAGAAGTAATCGACGGATCACTTGTGCCTATAGTATTGAGAGATCTTCCTCCTTCATATAGGATTTTTGTGACCACGTTAAACATAACTGGTCAAACAACAAGTTTTGAAGAGTTAGTGAACATGCTACAATAAGAGGAAGGTATTCACTCAAATACCGAAACCGAAGAGCATGCACTTTCTTCTAATCAAAAGGAAAAAAATAGGATGTGTCTAGTAAACATCCTCATAAGCAAGCTAATACTTAACAAGGATAATAAGACCAATAAAAATGTCTTATGTGTGGTAAAAAAATATATGTCTTAAAAATTGTTGGTACAACCGATTCGATCAAGGATCATCAATTGGTAAAAAGATTAATCACCAACAAAAAAATTTGGCCAACAACAAAATAAACACAAACAAACTAATAACAAGTGGAAGAAGAAACCAGCTCAATAAGGAAATGTAGCCAAATAGGAAGATCAATTTGATGATGATGACTTCCTATGTACTACACAAGAAATGAAGTATCCAATTCTACAAATCAAATTTGGTATAGCAACTCAAAGTGCAACTCTATACGACAGGAAAGAAATATTGGTTCTTCATAATGAGTAAAACACCCACCAAAAATAATGTCTCTTTGGGTGATGATACATCATACAGTGTTGAAGGCATTGGTTCCATTTCACTACCACTTGGGAAACATAATTGTAAAATTAAAAGTGTTCTTTACGTTCATGGTGTTGGTGCTCAAAATAGTCTCGCCCCAGTTTGCCTTAGAAAATCTATCGATTTATGGCCTCTGTCACTTTCTTTTTCCTCGTGTTGTGCTTGGTTAATCTCTTTTTCCATTTTTAACATTCGTGGGTCGTAGATTACTTATGGGTCCATGGTTTGCTCCTTGTTTCTTTCTTCCTCCGAAAAGTTCGTAATTTGGGTCTCCCATTCTTTGTTCATATAAAAACTTAGGTTCTCCCATATTTTCCATTCTCCACGGCCGGGATTTTCCTTCCTCAACATTTCTTCCTGAAATACTTGAAGAAAAATGAATGGATGTGTCTCTAATGGATGTAGTTGAGCCTTGTAACATTTCTAAATTCTTTGTCCTTGGAGAAATTTTCATTTTTAGGCTCAAATGATCCTTTTTCTATATTTTACATTTTTGCGGGTGTTTCACCGATTAAATTTACATCCTTTCATCGACAGGGGATGTGGCACCTTTTGGTTTGACGTGGCTCAGTTGGGCACTTCAAAATTTCTATGAATTGCCTCAAATTAAAAATGTGTCCACGTGGAGAAACGATTTTCATTTGAAGATCTTTTGTTTGGTTTGGCCTTGGAGTAGTATGAGGAGGACACGTGGAGGTTTCTACTACTTTTCCCAGACTTAGATAAATTTTATGTAGCTAAAATAGTTTGGCAAACAAAAGGGACACGTGGTGAGCCGCGCTCGCTTAGAGTCTTTTAAAGAAGCACCAGGAGGATAGTTGGAGGCCTCCGCTCACTTTGCATTTTTCTTGGATTTTTCAATGGCCAAAGGAGACTACCCCGGAGCATGAAACTTGGCGCCTTCCACTGAGCTTTGAGCCTTCAAACAAATTTTTTTGGCCCGGGACTCATAAAGCAAGCCCACACTCATTCAAGGTCTCAATTTTTAGGGACCATCTCAAGGTGTGCCATAGTGACATGTGGCAGTTTGAGAAGTCAAAAGGAGTGGGGAAGTGGACCATCGGAGACAACTTATAATTTTTACCTCTTATGCTCAAAAGGGTTAAGATATCAAAAGTGGCGTGCATGCTCGATGAAAGAAAGATCAAAACTTTCTCTAGTCAATGGTGGAGGTGCGGGCCTTCAGAGGAAATTTGGAAAAATTCCATTTGTGAGAAAAAGAGTTAAAAGTAAAAAAGAAAGCGCGTTCCATTGGAAACCACATTGGAAACTTGAAGCGGAAGGGTGGAGTTGCATGGGGAAAACTTGGAAAATTTTCCTTTTCTAAAAAGAGGGTCAAAAGGAAGAATTTATCCATGGTTCCTTTGGGACGCACCTAAAGACACGTGTCAAGATCACTTCTCGAGGGTGGAGATGTGGAACAAAATGTGAAATTTTTCCATTTTCCCAAAAGTTGTAAAAATTCAGAGGAAACCCCCGGGTCTATTTTTAAGTTTGAATCCTCCATGTGGATCGCCAAATTAGATGTAAAGATCAACGATACCGAGAGTCTAAATCTGATTTTCCCCCATTTTTATTGAAACATGCCCGGAAGTATGAGTCTTCATGATTTCTTGGTATTTCCTACATGGAAAGTAGAGAGGGGAGTTAATGTTGATATCTCGAGTTTGGTGGGAAGATCTCGGAAGACGTATTTTGACATTAAAATTGTCTAACTATCGTGCTCAATCAGATTTTCCATTTTCTTCTCACAAGAACACAAGAAGCCACATTTGACAGATTAGGGGCAGAAGTGATAGGCGCATTGAAGAAAGAGTAATCTACTAGAAGAAGGAGTTGAATGCAGGAGATATTCAATGATATCTACCCCCTCGAGCACCTAACAACTTTGTGAGCATCACTTCAAGCTTTGGAAGAAGAAGTAATGAAACATCACTTGTTCCTATAGTATTGAGAGCTCTTCCTCCTTCATAGAGGATTTTTGTGACCACGTTAAACATAATTAGTCAAACAACAATTTTTGAAGAGTTAGTGAACATGCTACAACAAGAGGAAGGTATTCACTCAAATCATTTTGAAACTCGAAGAGCATGCACTTTCTTCTAATCAAAAAGGAAAAAACAGGCAGTGTCTAGTAAACATCCTTAGAAGCAAGCTAGTACTTAACAAGGCCAATAGGACCAACAAAAATTTCTTATTTGTGGTAAAAAATGATATGTCTTAAAAAAGCTGTTTGGTACAATGATTCAAACAAGGATCATCAATTGGTAAAACGATTAATTACCAACAAACAAAATTTGGCCAACAATAGAATAAACAGGGACAAACTAATAACAAGTGGAAGAAGAAACCAACTCAACAAGGAAATGTAGCCAAATAGGAAGATCAATTTGATGATGATGACTTCCTATATACCACATAGTAAAATATATCGATTTCTGACCTCTGTCACTTTCCTTTTCCTTTTTTTGTGCTTGGTTAATATTTTTTTGCCATTTTTAATCTGTTCATGGGTTGTAGATTACATATGGGTCCATGGTTTGCTCCTTGTTTTCTTTGTTCCTCCGAAAAAGGTTGTGTAATTTGGGTCTCTGTCTCTCTGCTCATCTAAAAACTTGGGTTCTCCCATATTTTCCATTCTCCCATGGTCGGGATTTGTCTTCCTCATCATTTGCCCTAAATACTTGAAGAAAAATGAATGGATGTGTCTCGATGAAACATATTTGAGCCTTGTAACATTTCTAAATTCTCTTTCCTTGGAGAAATTTTCATTTTTAGGCTCAAATGATCATTTTTCTAGTATTTTATGATTTGATGGGTGTTTCTCCTATCAAATTTACATCCTTGCATCGATAGGGGATGTGGCACTTTTTTTTGGTTGGATGTGGCTCACTGGTACTTCAAAATTTCTATGAAATGCCTCAATTAAAAATGTGTCCACGTGGAGGAAACGATGCTCATTTAAGATCTATTTTTTTGGTTTGGCCTCGAGTAAAGCATGGGGAGGACACGTGGAGGTTTTCGCTACTTTTCCAAACTTAGATAAAATTTTATGTAAGCTAAAATAGTTTGGTCACTTTAGAGAAGGGACATGTGTGAGCGTGGAACCCCGCGCTGTTTCGCTTAGAGTTTCATTTTAAAGAAGTGCCAGAGGACACTTGGAGGCCTCCGCTCACTTTGCATTTTTCTTAGAATTTTCAATGCCAAAGGAGACTCCCATGAGCATGACACTTGGCACCTTCCACTGAGCTTCAAGCCTTCAAACAAATTTTTCCGAGGCCAGACATGTGGCGAGCCCACGCTCATTCAAGGTCTCAATTTTTGGGACCATCTCAAGGTGTGCCATAGTGACACGTGGCAGTTTGAAAAGTCAAAAGGAGTGGGGAAGCGGACCATCGGGAAATTAGAATTTTTACCTCTTATCTCAAAATGGTTAAAATATCAAAATGGCCAATGCAAGCCCGATAAAGAAAAGGTCAAAGCTTTTCTCAAAAGTCAATAATGGAGGTGCGGGCCTCTCTTTGGAAATTTGGAAAATTTTCCTTTGGGGAAAAGAGTTAAAAAAAAAAGGAAGCATGGTTCCTCTGGGACCCACATTAGGACATGTGTCAGAAGCCATTTTTCAAGGGCGGAGCTCATGGGAAAACTTGGAAAATTTTCATTTTTCCAAAAAGAGGGTCAAATGGTAGAATTTCCATGGTTCCTTTCGAACCCACCTTAGGACATGTGTAGGCTCATTTCTCGAGGGTAGAGATGTGGAAAAAATGTGAATTTTTTCCATTTTTCCAAAAGTTGTAAAAAGTCAAGGGAAACCCCCGGGTCTATTTTTAAGTTTGAATCTTCCACATGGATGGCCCAAATTCAAAGTAAAGATCAATGACAACCAGAGAGTCTAAATCTGATTTTCCCCCATTTTTACTAAAACATGCCTGGAAGTGTGAGTCTTCATGATTTCTTGGTATTTCCTACACGCCAAGTAGAGAGGGGAGTTAATGTTGATATCTTGAGTTTGGTGGGAAGATCTGGAAGACATCTTTCACCATTAAAATGGTCTGACTATCGTGCTTGATCAGATTTTCATTTTTTTCTCCCAAGCATGCAAGGAGCTAGATTTGATAGATTAGGGGTGGAAGTGGTTGGAAAATTGAAGAAAGAGTGATCTACTAGAGGAAGGAGTTGAATGGGAGATTTGATGAGATTACCCCCGAGCACCTAACTTTTTTTTAGATCCGATTCTGAAGAATCATGATCGTGATCATGGAAAGCACTGGTAGCACTCAAGGTCTAGATTTTTGGGGGAAAAGGGGCTCTATTGTAAATGTTATAAATGGCACAAATTTTTCATGCAAATGGTTAGAGTGTTAGGGGTCGGGACTGAATTTTCTAATAGAAAAAAAGCTTGATAGAGCCCATCATTTTGAGAAGCCATTTGAGAAGCTTTCAGATATCTTTTTGTATTAAATTTGATCATGTCAAGGTGGTTGCAAGTGTATAGCCATTGACAACAAGCTCGAGACTATTCTAGAAACTTTCCCCTACCGATAGATTTAATCAAATTTGAGTTATTTTGTGTTGTCTTGAGAAAAAAATGTGTTTTTTTATTTCTGAATGTATGCGAGTAGTTTTTCTTTTTTATTGCAATCTTGTATTAAAATTGATTCAATCACACAGCCTCAATCCTTGTGAAAGTTTAGTGGCATCATTTCATTTCCCATAAGAGCTTTCATCCTGGGATTGGAATAAATGATTTAAAATCACTTTTCTTTCATCTATTTGATAGAGATTGTCTGTAAGCCTCTGGGTGTACCTTAGGTGTGATTTGACTTAGATCTTGATGCTTTTTTGGATTTTCTAACTTGAGCCTTCATGTGATAGAATCTCAAAGATTGTGTGAAAAAGTGCTAATCTGGGCCTCCATTAAAGCACATATTCTAGTTAAAGAAACATTTTAGCTATTATGTGGCATTCTGTTGGTTTAACCTTCCATTTTGTAAGATTCCTCAAGGATCTGGTGAATCAAGTTCATCCTACCCCACCTCCCACCAAAAATTCATTCAAAAAACAACCAATCCTACCCGTACTACCCTGTTTGTCCTGTGTGTGCATACAAATGCATAATCTCTATTACCAAAACATGCATAGAAACAATAGGGTCCCAAATGTCTTTAGTAACCTTTGCCTTGTTGTGAAAATATCTCCATGATCTGGAAGTGACAACTCGTGAGAGTCAGATTTGGTGTGTTGATCATATTTTCCCAAGGTCTTCTCTATAAAATTTATGCAAAAGAAGGATTTATCATTGTTCTTCAATAACAGAGGTTACAAAATAGGTTCTCTTACCTTGGTTGAAAGGCACAACCTAAAATAGTTAGGATAGATCACATCCTTTTAAGGGTGCTACCCACTTTCAAAACATTTGAGTGCTAACAAGTCGATAGATTCTTCCCCGCTACAAAATGACATACATGATTATCTATCTACCTCTGAGTGTCCTGTCAAAATCCATGATGCTCTCTCGGTCTTTGAAGGAGATTAAATTTGGGTACCAACACAAGCTGTGCCAAGGGATTGTTTTTCAGTTTCTTGGGAATTGTTTTGAATTGTTGAGAACTATTTACATTCCAAGAGACCAATTTTTTGATTTTTTTATTTCATTTTCATTTCATATCTATTCCATCTAGCCCATCAACAACATGCTTGTAGCACCATTTCTAGGGATTACAACTCAATTTCAAGACCCTAGTAAAACACTTCTTGTATGCTCCAAGTGTTGTGTGTAATTCTTTCAATTTTCACACCTAGTGCACTAGCTTTCATTTGATAAATCTGGGTAAAGAAAGGTTAGAATCTTTCCATTTCTAGTTTCTAGCATTGATAGACATTTGATAGATCATATTTAGTGCATTTTCACAACTAAGGTGGAAATCCTTAGTGGAAAACTCCCTGTTGATCTGATTTTTAATGAGTACCAGTGTCTTAAAACTCTATCAAAGTCAGATTTGTTACTAATATTGGCAAAGATGGAAGGAAGAAGATCTTTCTTTGCTAGGGATCCTACTAGGACATTGTTTCAGAGCTAGGAAAAGCAAAATCAGAAGGAAGAAAATCCTAGAGAGTTATGGGAGAACAACAAACAAGAAGAGGGATCTCCATTGATGAAAGTGATCAGCCTATCATTGAAGACTTGCCATTCAAGTGACTCTGAATAGGTAGCCTCTTTGTGGAATTGAATTCTCCAATGGAGAAGGGCCTTCATTTGATTTTGAAAGGTTTGCTTCACATTCTACACCTATCTTTTCTGAGGTTGATAGGGATTTCCAAGAGACAAGGCCTTTGGGGGTATCCATTTTGAAAATTATACTCCTGTGTTCCAAGGACCCTCAGCCCCTTATCAATTTTTCACCCCTCCAGGGTCACCTTCTCGAATCAACATGGCCCAAGCCCCCCACCCAAGACCCCCTTTTTTTGTAAACACCTTTGGACCTATAAATTTTGTGGGAATGGCTGGATATCCAAATGCAGTGCCTCAAGATGTAAGGAACAGAATGCCAAAGTTCCAAGGAAACAATGCTATTACTGGTGATCAACATCTAAATATTTTTATCAATATGATGGAAGATTTTGAGATTGAACATGAAGATGTATATATCAAGTTGTTTATCCATACCTTGGAAGAGGATGCTAGGACTGGTATAAAGCATTGCTAGATAACTCTATTGATTCTTGGACTGAGATGAGTAATGCATTTAGATTGCAGTATGGTGATAGAACTGACCCTAGGTTTCTTTTGATAGAATTTGAAAACATCAAAAAGAATCCTAATGAGTCAGTACATGATTTCAACACAAGGTTTAATAAGACCTTGAGGAGATTTCCTGTTAGGATAAGGCCTTGTGATGAGTCATGTTTGATCAAATATTTTGATGCATTTGATAAAAAGGTTGCATATTACTTAAGAGACAAGAACCCCACAAATTTGAGGCAGGCCTTCACCATGGCTCTGCAAATAGAGAACAACATCAAGGAAATTGGAAAGCCTCCAAAAAGGGAGGGTGTAAAGTTTGGTTAACCCAGAAAAATCCTCAAACAAGCAAGGCTGTTGATTTGGAGGAGGTTGTGAAAACTTTTGGTAGGGGTGTCAAAGAAATTTCCTACAAACTAGCCTGGGATGAGAAGGAATGGGTAGAGCTCACAAGGTCAACACAAGCAACAAGGCCAAGATAGGTTTACAAATCACCAAAGATCTGATGATAGAGGCAAAGGACCTGTTGGATTTGGAAATAGAAGCCCCAAGGTAGGGAAAATAGAATGAATGGTGCCTGATCCTTTGGCTGCCAGAGTTGTTGTGGAGGAGAAAAGATGTCATTGATTGGTGTGACAAATGTTTCATGCCTCATGCTCCTTGTGAAGAAGATCAGAAAGAAGAAGAAGAATTTGATGATGATAATGATGATGATGTCTGCATGATGGGTTGTTCCACAAGCTTACAACAAGGGGCAACTTCAATTGAGGTGATAAGTGCCTGGACTGCTGCCACTTTTTGGGACTGCATTCATAGGGTACCTATTCTTCCTCCCTCTCATATTTTAGAAGTAGATATTGTACAAGATTTTGAATTTCCCAATAATGACTTTGAATATTTAAGGGCTTTAATGATAAAGAAGTATGATGGAGGAATCCATCTGAGGAGAGATAGACAATTACTGATGAATGTTGTTGTTGCTCAAGAGAAGGAATATAACACAAGAAGTAAGGTTTCAAAGGGACAGGGCCTCAAGCCAAGCCAAAATCTCCCTTACTTTCAAACATTCCTAAAGAGGCTCCTAAGAAAGAGGCATCTGCCAAAATCCCTGTAGTTCCAAAAAAAAATCATATCCCTCCTCATGCCCAAGTTATCAAAAATCCTGTACCACCTAATGAGTGTGTTAGTTTTCCTTCCAATACTGCCTTGCCAAGGAATGTCCCATATGATATTTCCCAAGTTTTAAGTCAAATCAAAGTCTCTGTTCCAATTGTTGAGTTGCTTAGGATTCTTGAGCACAAAAAGAGAGCATTTGAATACTTGGGATTGAAAGAAGAGAAGACTGCCCTAGGTAGAAATGTAAATATTGTGGAGACTCCTCCAATCATTCAAGAATTAGAAACACCACCAGCATTGGAGGAACTAGGTGAACCACCTGAGGTCTATTTGGGGACATCCTTGGTGGACTCTTAGATGAATGTGGATCCATTCTTCACCACTTTGATCATTAAGGACAGACTGCTGCACAACTGCATGTTTGACTCAGGGGCATCATGTAATGTCATGCCTCTGGAAGTCATGAATGAGCTAAATATCAAAGTGACAACAACATATGGGAAGTGCACTACCATGGATTCCAGAGAAGTGCCAGTAGTGGGATGTGTGAAGGGTTTGGTGGTGCAACTTGCAAGCTTACCAGGTAAAAATTTAAAACTTGATGTTGTCATTGTTGACTGCCCAACCAAGTGGGGCATGCTATTGTCAAGAAAATGGGCTGCAAGTGTTGGTGGGAGTGTCCAAATGGATATGTCCTATGCCACCATTCCAATTAAGGCAGCCTTGTTAGGTTGTATGGAGAAAAGAAAATGTTGCATCTTATTGAGGATCCCAACAATGCATCCTATGAAGTATTGTACACAAATGTTGATGCTGATAACTTTGTAGGATTTTGTTGATGGAAAGGAGCACAAGATTGAGGAATGAAAATGTCTTGAACAAGTGGGCTCTCCTTGGACTCTATTATTGTTTGATGGAGCTTGCTCCAAGTTTGGGAATGGTGTTGGTGTTGTTCTACTTTCTCCTGGTCAGGAAAAATTTTTTTTTTTCCTTCAAACTCAACTTTGAGTGCACCAACAACATTGTTGAGTATGAGGCACTATTGTTGGGTTTAAGAATTGCTTGGAAATATGGTATCAAGGACATCATTATCAAAGGAGACTCAAAATTAATTGTAAAACAAGTCAGAAAACTATATGCCACAAAGAATCAATGAATGAAACAATATAAACATGTAGTTTGGGATCTTATTGAGATGTTTGATTCATTCAACATAGTGCATCATGATGATAGAAATTCAATGATTTACCAGCAGACAAGCTTGCAGTGTTGGGGTCTCATTTTGACAATTGTACAATGTCCCCATATTGTGAATATGATGTTGAGGTATTGACAAGACCTTCTATCCCTGACAACATTAAACATTGGTAGGTTTTTGATGATGATGCTTAGATCAAGAAGATTTTCTAAAACAAGGGAGAGTTTTTGATCAATGCATTGATTTGGAGCCAATGGTATGTACAATAGAAGGAAAAGAAACCTTGTTTGGCAAGGGCATCATCCAACTAAAGACCAATACCATTCCTAGAGGCTGGTTGCTCTTGAGTCCAATTTTGATAATGTTGATCGCATTATTAATAGATGCATGCAGCCTCAAGGGATATTGAGGAGCATGACCTTGGCACAAAGGAGAAGCCAAGGAAAATTTGGTTAGGTAGTAATCTCAAGCAAGGAGGAGAAGCAATCATACATCCAATTGTTGAAAAAATACCAAGATTGCATGGCTTGGACCTATTCTGAACTAAAAGCATATAGAGAGGACCTGTTTCAACATGAGATTCCCTTGGAGTCTAATGCAAAGCCATTTAGAAACAGAGGCCAATCAACCCACTCTTATCTCTCAAAATGCAAGAGGAACTGAAGAAGCTGAGAGATGGAGGGATTATTCAGCCCACAAGGTATTCTTCTTGGGTTGCAAACCTAGTACCAGTAAGAAAGAAGAATGGTGATATCAAAGGTTGTGTGGACTTCAAGAATCTAAACAGAGCATCAATGAAGGATAATTATCCTTTACCAAATATGGAGAACATGTGCAGTTAGTGACTGGTTCTGAGTTGCTTTCACCTTGGATGGTTTCTCTGGTTATAACCAAGTTGTGGTGAAGGAATCAGAAAGGATCAAGACAACCTTTACTACTCCTTGGGGAACATATGTGTATGTCAGGATGCCCTTTGGTCTGATGAATGTTGGAGCCACCTTTCAAAGAGAAATGGATGTTGCTTTTTTGGTTACATCAATGAGTTTATTGTTAGTTCTATCAGATGATGATGACCGTGTTTTCTAGAAAGAGAAGTGACCACTTGCTGCACTTGGAGAAGAGATGATTGATAAGATGTAGAGAATATGGCATCTCACTCAATCCAAAGAAGTGCCATTTTGGAGTGT
Source organism: Taxus wallichiana var. yunnanensis (assembly GCA_018340775.1). Taxonomy (NCBI): domain Eukaryota; kingdom Viridiplantae; phylum Streptophyta; class Pinopsida; order Cupressales; family Taxaceae; genus Taxus; species Taxus wallichiana. The sequence goes on from CM031235.1 coordinate 219,619,408, forward strand.
AGAAGGAAAAGTTTCTTGGTCACATTATGTCACAAGAAGGAGTGATGATTGATCCTAGAAAGAGTAGAGGCCATCAACAAGGTCCCAATCCCAAGAACCAAGAAAGGAATTCAGTCCTTCTTTGGGTAGATAAACTTCATTAGAAGATTCATATCAAACTTTTTTGAGTTGACCATTCCAATCACTTCCATGCTGAAGAAAGACCAGGTCATCAAATGGGGGAGGAGGTGCCATCCAAGATTTCAATGGGATTAAAGAGGCATTAAAACATGCCCTGTTTTGGAAGCTCCAGATTATAAGAAGCCTTTCCAACTATTTTCCTTTGCTTCAGAGAACACTATTGCTTTCTGTCCTGATTACAGAAGGATGATGAAGGGGATGAGAGGCCAATTGCCTTTTTTAGTAAGGCCTTGCAGGGGCTGAGCTGAAGTACACTATCATGGAAAAGCAAGGCATTTTCTTGGTAAAAGAAAAAAGGTTTTTAGACCTTACATTCTAAGTTCTAAAGTGGTTGCTTATGTTCCCCACACCATGGTGAAGGACATCTTGTTAGAGATGGAAGTCTCAAGAAAAAGATGCAGGTGGGTGAACAAGTTGCAAGAATATGATATGGATATCCAAACCACAAAGTTGGTGAGAGGTTTGGGCTTGGCTAAGCTTATGGCTGAGAGAAACTTGCAAACTATTGAGGTAAATGAGGTAGAAGAAGAAAGGGTAGGTGTTTTTGAAAGGTTGATGAGTTTTGAGTGGTACAAGGATGTAATTTTATCTCAGACACTTATACTACCCTGAGCATTTAAGTAAGAACCAGAAAAGGGCTCTTAAGTTGGCCTCCTAGAAATATGTCATTACTGATTATGGGTTAGCTTGGAAGAACCCAGAGGGAGTCCTCTTAAGGTGCATTACTGAAGAAGAAGCCCCCAAGATAATTGTTGATCTCCATGGAGGAGTTTGTGGGGGGAATTTTTCTGCAAGAGTCACAACACACAAGATCCGAGGGCTGGTTATTGGTGGCCAACTCTCTTCAAGGATACAAAACTCTTTTGGTTAGAAGATGTGAGTTGCCAATGCTTCTCTGGAAGACTGAAAGCTTCAGGCTCCCTTCCTTTGCAGCCTGTATCAATTGAAGCTCCATTCAAGCAATGGGGAATGGATTTCATTGGTGAGATTTCAGACCCTTCAAGTGTTGGCCATAAGTGGATTCTTGTAGCCATTGATTATTTCACCAAGTGGGTGGAGGCAATCCCCACCAAAAAAGAAACACACCAAATTGTCATGGATTTTTTGTTGAACCATATCATCTGTAGGTTTGGGGTGCAGTCAAGATTGTTGTTGACAATGCCATGAGCTTTAGAGCTAAACCTTTGATGGCAATGTGCAAGGAGTATGGGATCAACTTGACATATGCCTCTAATTACAATCCCCAAGGAAATGGACAAGTTGAGTCCAAGTAATAAAAATTTTTTTGAAGATTATCAGAAGAACCTTGGAGCTAAACAAGAGAAAGTGGGGTGAATAGTTGAAGTTTGTTGTTTGGGAAGATAGGATCACTGTCAAGAGGGTCACTGGAAAGAGTCCATTTGAGTTGGTATATGGGACTCAAGCCCCTGCTGCCTCTTCATATGCAATTATCTTCATATCAGTTTATGCAACAACTGGAAGATCAAGAGGTAGGTCCTTATGATGCTGCATTAACCAGATTGTTGAGCTTGATGAAGAGAGGAGGGCATCCCACCAGAGGCATGTAAAGTTTAGAGAGAAGGCTGAAGAAGTTATTTGACAAGAAGGTCACTCCCTAGGGCTTTCAATGTTGGAGATCTTGTGTTGCTATGGGATAGTAGACATGAGGATAAGGGAAAGCATGGCAAGTTTGACTCATTATGGATGGGCCCTTACTCCATTGATATCAGGATTGGTGAGCATACCTTCTTCCTCAAGGACTTAGATGGTGAACTACTTGAATTCCTATTAATGGTAGGCATTTGAAGCATTTCTTGGATTGATTCCCCTGAATCAAATCAAGGAAAAAAATCTTGTGTACAGTGTATAGTTTGTTTGTTTGTCTCTTTTCTTTTGTGTTTTTGTTCATTCTGGTCCTCGTGACCTATTTTTGCTGGTTTCTCTATTTTTTTTTGGAGATGGCTCTATTTCTCTACTCTACAAATGACTTCATTTCCCAATGGATATTTTTGGCACTTGGTCTACCTTTGTTCTTGTGGCACTCATAGGAGTGCCCATCCCCGAGTCGGAGCCGATGTTGGTGCTCAAAATAGTCTCGCCCCATTTTTCCTTTGAAAATCTATCGATTTACGGCCTCTGTCACTTTTTTTTTCCCGTGTGTTGCCTGGTTAATCTTTTGTTGCCATTTTTAATTGTTCCTGGGTCATAGATCACTTATGGGTCCATGGTTTTCTCCTTGTTTCTTTGTTCCTCTGGAAAAGGTCTGTAATTTGGGTCTCCCATTCTCTGTTCATCTAAAAACTCAAGTTCTCCCATATTTTCCATTCTCCATGGTCGGGATTTGTCTTCCTTTCATTTTTCCCTAAATACTTGAAGAAAAATGAATGGATGTATCTCTGAGAAACATATTTGAGCCTTGTAACATTTCTAAATTCTCTGTCCTTGGAGAAATTTTCATTTTTGGGCTCAAATGATCATTTTTCTATATTTTACGGTTTGATGGGTGTTTCTCCCAGTCAAATTTACATCCTTGCATCGACAGGGGACATGGCACCTTTTGGTTGGATGTGGCTTAGTTGGGTACTTCAAAATTTCTATGAATCACCTCAACTTAAAAATGTGTCCACGTGGAGGAATGATGCTCGTTTGAAGATCTACTTTTTGGTTTGGCCTTGGAGTAGCGGGAGGACACGTGGAGGTTTCACTACTTTTCCTAGACTTAGAAATTTTTATCAAAGCTAAAATAAGTTTGTGGAGAAATGGGACACATGTGGCAAGAGCCCGCACTCATTCAGGGTCTCCACTTTGGGCACCATTTTAAAGAAGTGCCAGGAGGACACTTGGAGGCCTCCACTCACTTTACATTTTTCTTTGGACTTTTCAATGGCCAAAGGAGAGCACTGGAGCATGACACTTGGCACTTTCATTTTGAGCTTGAGACTTTTCAAATGGAATTTTTGACACTGACATGACACACTGGCACTTTCCATTGAGCTTCAAGCTTCAAACAAACAAACTTTTCTAGCTTGGACACATGTCAAAAGCCCGCGCTCATTCAAGGTATCAAATTTTTTTTTTGGGACCATCTCAAGGTGCCATGGTGACACGTGTCAAAGTTTTTGAAAGTCAAAAGGGAGGGAGGGAAGCGGACCATCGGAGGTAAATTTGGATTTTTTTCCTCTTGACATCAAAATGTTAAAAACATCAAAATGGCCCACAAGCCCGATAAAAGAAAGGTCAAAGCTTGCTCCAGTCAATGGCGGAGGTGTGACTCTTCGGAGGAAATTTGGAAAATTTTCCTTTTGGGAAAAGAGTTAAAAGTAAAAAAGGAAGTGTGGTTCCACTGGGACCCACATTGGAAACTTGAAGCGGAAGGGTGGAGCTATGGGGAAAACTTGGAAAATTTTCCTTTTCCAAAAAGAGGGTCAAATGGAAGAATTTATCCATGGTTCCTTTGGGACCCACCTTAGGACACGTGTAGCTCATTTTCAAGAGGGAGAGAGTGTGAAAAAAATGTGAAATTTTTCCATTTTTCCAAAAGTTGTAAAAAATTCAGAGGAAGCCCTCGGGTCTATTTTTAAGTTTGAATCTTCCACGTGGATGGCCCAAATTCAAAGTAAAGATCAAAAAATGAGAGTCTGAATCTGATTTTCCCCCATTTTACTAAAACATGCCTGGAAGTGTGAGTCTTCATGATTTCTTGGTATTTCCTACATGCCAAGAAGAGAGGGAGTTAATGTTGATATCTGAGTTTGGTGGGAAGATCTAGAAGACATCTTTTGCCATTAAAATGGTCTGACTATCATGCTCGATCAGATTTTCCATTTTTCTTCTCCCAAGCACGCAAGGAGCCAGATTTGATAGATTAGGGGTGGAAGTGGTTGGAAAATTGAAGAAAGAGTGATCTACCAGAGGAAGGAGTTGAATGGGAGATATTCGATGAGATCTCCCCTCGAGCACCTGTAATTTTTTTACAGATCTGATTTTGAGAATCACGATCGTGATCATGGAAAGCACTAGTAGCACTCAAGGTCTAGATTTTTGGGGGAAAAGGGGCTCTATTGTAAATGTTATAAATGGCACAAATTTTTTGTGCAAATGGTTGGAGTGTTAGGGGTCGGGACTGAATTTTCTAATAGAAAAATCTTGACAGAGCCCATCATTTTGAGAAGCCATTTGAGAAGCTTGTATATCTCTTTTTGTATTAAATTTGATCATGTCAAGGTGGTTACAAGTGTACAACCATTGACAAGCTCTGAGACTATTCTAGAAACTTTCCCCTGCTGATAGATTTAATCAAATTTGAGTTATTTCTGTGTTGTCTTGAGAAAAATGTGTTTGTTTTATTTCTGAATGTATGTGAGTAGTTTTTCTTGTTTCTGTTGCAATCTTGTATTAAATATGATTCAATCACATAGGCCTCAATCCTTGTGATAGTTTAGTGGCATCTGCAATTTCATTTCTCATAAGAGCTTTCATCTGGGATTGGAATAAATGATTTAAAATCACTTTTCTTTCATCTGTTGACAGAGATTGTCTGTAAGCCTCTGGGTGTACCTTAGGCATGATTTGACTTAGATCTTGATGCTTTGTTGGATTTTCTAACTTGAGCCTTCGTGATAGAATCTCAAAGATTGTGTGAAAAAGTGCTAATCTGGGCCTCCATTGAAGCACATATTCTAGTTAAAGAAACATTTTAGCTATTTTGTGGCATTTTGTTGGTTTAACCTTCCATTTTGTAAGATTCCTCAAGGATCTGGTGAATCAAGTTCATCCTACCCCACCTCCCACCAAAAATTTATTCAAAAACAACCAATCCTACCCGTACTACCCCTGTTTGTCCTGTGTGCATACAAATGCATAATCTCCATTACCAAAACATGCAGAAGCAATCAGGTCCCAAATGTCTTTAGTAACCTTTTCCTTGTGAAAATATCTCCATGATCTAGAAGTGACAACTCGTGAGAGTCAGATTTGGTGTGTTGATCATATTTTCCCAAGGTCTTCTCTATAAAATTTATGCAAAAGAAGGATTTATCATTGTTCTTCAATAATAGAGGTTACAAAATAGGTTCTCTTACCTTCACAACCTAAAAAAGGCACAACCTAAAATAGTTAGGATCACAATCACATCCTTCCCTAGCTACAAAAAGGTACATGATTACCCAGTGTCCTATTTCAAAACTGAAGGAGATTAAAGGCTAACAAGTAGAAGTTCAAATCCCTTGTTGAAACTTGTTGAATCTTGTTAGGAAAATAAAGAAACTCCACTCAAATAGAGGGGGAGAATACACCGATAATGAGTTCAATGATTTTTTGAACATATAAGGCATTCTTCACCAAATGGCTTCTCCTTAGACACCATAACAAAATGGTGTTTTTGAAAGGAAAAATTGTACTATCATGGATATGGTGTGATGTATGATTGATGATATGGATTTATCAAAAACATTTTAGCCCAAATAAGCTAAAAATACAATGTATTTACTAAATAGAGTTCCCACTGCAGCTCTTGATGGAGTTACACCACACGAAGAATGGTTAGGGCATAAGCCATCTATTTCACACCTTAGAGTTTTTGGATGTAAGGAAAGTATCCACATTCCTAAGAAACAAAGAACTAAGCTTGATATGAAATTAAAAAAACTTATCTTCTTGGGATGCAGTGATGAAGCACTTGGCTACAAAGTTATGGATCTAAAAACAAGAAGGGTATACACTAGTCGGGATGTTGAGTTATTTGAGAAGAAAGAATTAGATGCTACTTAAATACACTCACATGATGAAAAAATCATCCCTACAGTGAAAACAGAGGATGGTAATCACTTTGATGACAACAATGATGATGGGGAAGATAATGAAATTCAACCTCCCATAGGAACCACAAAAAGTATGCCTAAATGGTATACAAGTATGATTAGAGATGAAAAATTGGATAGTGTCCCTGAAACATCTACCACTAGAATGAGGACTGTGCAGTATGGCTCAAAATGATGTCAATTTGGCCTTAATGAGTATATTTTTGAAACTATTGAGCCATCCTCAATTTCAGAAGCCCTACAGTCTAAACCTTGGAAAGATGCTATGGATGCAGAATATAAGTCACTTATGAAAAATAATACATGCCAACTTACAGATCTTACACTAGGTAAAAAGATGATTAGATGTAGATGGATCTTCAAAATGAAGTACTAAGAAGATGAAAAAATTGTTAAACAAAAGGCTAGACTAGTTGCTAAGGGATGTGCTAAAAAATAAGGCATTGATTATGAGGATACTTTTCCTCCAGGGCATGGTACACAAAAATTGATGAGAATATCATTCAACATGGATTCAATAGGAGTCCATACAATCCTAATCTCTCTCAAAAAATAAATGGGGAGATAGTGATCGTTTTAGTATATGTCAATGATATATTCATTTGGAGGATTAGTGTGGATGATTGAGTCAACAAGGAAAGATCTAATATGATCATTTGATATGACCGATCTCGAGATTTTGCATTATTGTCTTGGACTTGAATTTTGGAAAAGAGATAATCATATATTTTTGTCACAATTGGAATACTCCAAGACAACACTCGAGAAATTCAATATGATCCTATGGAGATAATATTTCAACTATCTCAAACAGATCCATAACCACAAGTAAATGTAACTCTCTATCGGAAGTTGATCGAGATTCTCATCTACTTTACTTACGCTAGGTTGGATATCAACTATGTAGTCATCTATATTTTATGGTTCATGCAAGAACGGAGGGTTTCTCATTGGAAAAAATAAAGCGGATACTCGAGGTACATCATAGGGACTATGCACTATGGCCTAGAATACAAGAAGAATAATAACATCTTCTTGAGAGGATATTCAAATTTAGATTATGCAGGAAACATAGATGATAGGAAATCCACTTTAGGATTTTTATTCTTTATGGGATATGGACCGATATCATGGGGTAGTAAGAATAAAACTTGTGCTTCAAGGTCCACCACAAATTCAGAATATTGTGTAGTGGGTGGAGATGTCTATTAAGCGATATGTCTCGACGTATACTTGAAGGATTGAGAATACCATAGAAAAATCTAACTATCCTATATGTTGATAACGAAGGAGTGAAAAAACTTGTTGAGAATCAAATTTTTCATGAGCACACCAAACACATTGAGGTGCAGGTGCATTTCATTCGTGAACATGTTCAGAACAACAATATCCAGCTCCAATATTTCCCAACAGATATGCAACATGAAGATGTCTTTACAAAGTCACGTGCTCAAGGTAAATTTGAGGGTTTTAGAGAATTTCTCTCTTGTTCACTTGAGACCATACTGAATTAAGGGGGGAATGTTAGGAATAAAATATAGCTCAATTCATCATTAGTTTATATTTGAATAAATGTAATAAGTTAAAGTATTTAATTTAAATACTTCAAACATATGTCAATAGGTATAAGTTATCCTTAGTTGTTAGTAAACTAAGTGATAGTGTTCTCATCCCAATATTTGTGGGATCATGTTCTATCTTCTATATTTTCTTCCGGATGATTTTCATTAGTGGCAATAGGGGTAGTTAGTGGCAATATGTTATTTCTGCATATTTTCTCATTAGATGATTTGTTTCATATATTGTGGATGAGATAGAAACTATCTAATATCTATAAATATTGCAGCTCTCTCATTTTTTGTAATGCTTGAATTTGATATTAATATATTATACAATCATCGTCTTGTTTCGTGTAAATCTTCGTGTCAAATATTGTTTTCAAGTATTCATTGTCAAGACTCTCCAAACTCGAAATTTGACTTTCAAGACAATTTTAGAGGCTCAGGACAAGTGAAGCTTGTCCCACACATCTTAATTTCACCTAATAACTATACCTATGGGGTAAGGGATAAAAATTAGACCCTATTATGTGATTCGTATGGTAAAAGGTGATACTTATTTGACTTTTTACATGATTTTTTAATTCTATCGTTTACGGGTGTGCGTAAGAGTTTGTGTGTGTAAAAGGTTTTTATATCCTTAACCACCTAATTAGTAAGCTTGGATTTGATTTTTACTTATGGGATGTGGAGTTAAGAAGAAGTGATGTGTTATCCTACATGGTGCCACCTCACCTTCCTCTTCTCATTCTTCTATTTATTCATGTTTATTTTTGTGTTGGGGGTACTCATTTAGATTTGGAACACTTATTATTTTGGGAATTTATTAGAGAATTTTTATATTTCCTTGGGAAGAAATGCTTGGTTTTGGATGAGGGAAAATCTTGTTGAATATTTTGAAATATTTTGATGGCAAGGTAGGGCCTTTTCCTTTTTTTTTTCAATTATTTTTGTATGTGTTTGTATAAAGAAAATGGTTATATGGTTGTGATTTGTGTTGGGTTGGGTATATTTTGGCCTTAAGAAAAGGTGTAGGAGATCAGATATGGGACCATTTTGGGAGGGAAAAGGAATTTGTGTTGCATAGTCGAGGGAGGGTGAGTGAGAGTTCCACCTTTGGGTAGATAAAAGGGTAAACTTGCTATACTTTGTGTTTTTTCATTCGGAAGGAAAAGGGATATATTGAGAAGTTGTTGTGTATTTGGAGGCATGTTGGGTGGAACTGAGTTAAAAGGATATGGTTACCATTGTTTTATTCTCCCTTGGCTTTATCTAAAAGCCTATGTGTTGAAATGTATGCATTGTGTTGTTGTATTTTTGTGTTGAATGTATTTCTTGAAATATTGGCATTTGTGTTGTAATGTGGAAGTAAATTTGTAAGTTTCCATTGGTTACAAACACTATTTGATCTACTATTGTTGGAGCTCAGAGACCAATGAGGAGGAATGTTTCTCCTTCTCATTAGATTATTGGTTGGGATGTGATTTTTTCCTACACCACCTCTTTTGTTTTGTGATTAAAGAAAAATAAAAGTTATGGAGTTAAAGATCAGAGGAGTTATCCTTATTTGGAGTCAAAGAGATCACCCACGTAATGAAATTCCTTTTATTGTAAAGTGAAAATTTCAATATTGTATTGTAATGGAAATTCTCGTAAATGTTATTGTTATCTAGTTATGTTTTGAAATGGTTGGAAAGAAGGATTGAAGGTTGTATGTAAATGGGAAATGTATTTCTTTCAAAAATGAAAATGGAACCATAGTTGTTTTTTTTTCCTTTGGTGAAATGGTGCTGTTGGTATTAGGAGATTATATGTAAGTTATAATTGATTTTCCTTCTTGAATTAGATATCATTTTTGCTGTGAAAAGAAAAGAGACACATTCTCATTTTGATAGTAAAAGTTAGTATGTTTGAGTGTTGAAATTATATAGAAGTTATAAACAAATAATTATATACTTAGCATCTTAAATCAAGAATTATTTGCTTCTTTTGGCTTGCATTGGATTTAATAAAGATATATAAAAATATAGTTATTAACCCCATTTACTCTACATATTTAATTTTACAACTATACAAGTACTTGTATTTAGTAAGTTGTTATCAAACAAACATAGATAAAAAACATTTTAAATGAATAAACTAAGAATAACAAATAAACCATTATAATTATATATAGTTATATAAATTCTATATATAGAAATTTATATAATTATAACTATTACAATTATATATATATAAAATTAATTAAATAATTATTTTATTTTATTATATATATATATATATATATATATATATATATATATATATATATATATATATATGTGATAAAATTCTAATGTTAAAATTGAATAGATTATATTCGGTGGCAAAAGTTGGAATAAAACAATGTTTATTGAAAAATAGTGAAATTGTGTATAGTTTAGGGAAGAATCGATATGGTATGCGGCCACGCCGCACAATGTTCAAAGTAATAAGGGGTGGGGAGGGACCCCCACTCCAAGCCCTTTATTTTTAGGGAGTGGGGTGGGGCACCACTCCCACCCATTTAATCAAAACTATCCCAAATAACCCACTACACACACACACACACACACACACATCCGGTCTAGTATATACGCATTGTGATTTTTTTATATATGTGGCCACTACTTTTCAATAAAACAATATAAATAATATATATATGTGTATGTGTGTGTTTGTGTCTGTATACATACATATGTATATATGTATTTATATGTGTGTGTATGTATTACATACACACACACACACACATATGCATAGACATATGTGTATATATAATGATAATCTTGGCAAACCCTAGGAGAGGGATGCAAATGAAAATAAGAAACTGAAAATGTGTGTATCCATCCAATAACTTGAGCAACCTTCCATCACCCACATGGCCTCCATGCTCGAAAACTTGCAAAATAAAATGAAGCAAATGAGTGAGTTGATGGTAAAAGAAAAATAAGAATACCTCATAAGGATATTTAGGGTTCCTTTGAAAATACCTAGATCTAAGGGTCCTCATGCATCTAATTTAAGGGTTGGGAATAATCCCTACATCAATTAAGAGACGGGGATTTTTGTGGGAATAAGATGAAATAAAATTATATGGGTAATATGTGATTATGGCAACTTAAGGGTAATAAGAAGTTAAAAATAGTTTGTGGCATCTATTGTTATAGAAAATTATTTTGTAAATGATATTAGAAATATAAGGATGAATTAAATAATTTTGTGTAAAGGGATATTTGAAATAATTATTTATAAAAGTTAATTATTGGAAATTAACGAGAACCCTAAAAGGGGATTTAAACCTAAAATGATTAGAATAAAATAATTGTAATTAACTATTAACTTAATTATGACAACCCTTCGACTATGTGGAATTTATTAATCGTGAAATAATTAAATCTTGTGGGTGAATACCTTGTAGCAACCTTTAAAAACAAAAATAAAATTATCCCATAATTTTTCCTAATTAACTATTGGGTTTTTGTGCATGGAAAATGTGGGTGTTACACCCAGATACATGTCACTCTCCAAAAATTATAAGGGCACTAGAGGTAACCTAACCCAAACTAGGAAATCACTATGAAGAGGGAACCCAAGAAAGTTACCTAGGATCTATTTGGTCAAAATCAAGATAGTTTCACCAAAAACCGAAACCATTCTCAGAAACCCCAAGGAAATATTGTTCAATCAGAAAATGGAAAAGGAAATATTCATGACGTAAGGAAATAATTTACAAGTTACCTTTCAGCCTCCATTTTCATTGATCCCATCTCCCCACTACCTCTATATTAGGACGATTCCCCAAAAATATTCCTTCCAAAGAATATTCATACCTCTTCTTCAATCTGTCCACAAGCTCATTTGGGACTACAAGAGAACGGCCCTTAGAATCCTAAGAAGGGGAGAACAAGAGATAATGGTTAGTATTTCTTTTAGAATTGTTTCCAACAAATATGAGTGCCCATGAATCAACATCCACATCAAAAATCCTTGTTTGTGTGAGGAAGGGGAGAGTCTCTTAGATCTAGGATCGTTATCTCTCCATCCAAGATTTTTTAAAATTCCTCTCCCGCCCATCCCGTTGTTTTCCAATTCCTTTCTCAGATAAAATAAAGCATTAAATTCAAAAATCAATGTTTGGGTAATTTTAAATGAAAAAAACATTACATTTTCACTACTCAATAAAATTCCATTAATATTATATATTTTACTAGAAACATATATGTATTATATGTATCCGTATACATATGTGTACACACATGAGCACGTGCGTGCACACACATAGAGATATGTATATATATGCATATCTATATCTATGCACATTTGTCTATCTCGTACAAAAAGAGAGATGCACACACACAAATGTGACAAATAACTTTACATGGACTTAAACATGTTAAAATATAATTTAATTATTTCTAGGTGAATAATTAATATTTTTATAATGCTTACTTTTCCATAGAATCCATTTAATATTTTTGAACTATTGAGTTTTAGAAGTTATGATTTTATCATGATTTGTTTTCTCAAAAGTTAGACACAACATGAATTTATGCAAAAGTTAATATTATGTATGTATCTTTGCAAATATTTTCTACAATAGAAGTTGTATTACCTACTCATTTGCATTGAATTTTTCCATGTTTTATTTATTAATAAATTAAATTAATATAAACCATTTAAACACAACAAAGACACACACACACACACACACACACACACACACACACACACACACACACACACACACACACACACACACACACACACACACACACACACACACACACACACACACACACACACACACACACACACACACACATACATACACACAAAAAGATATCTTTGTGTGGTTGTGTATACATATATATGTTATGCATGTTCATAAGGTGGATTTAAAATTTGCAAAGTCCAATTTACATTTTCGAGGTACAAAACTATGTATTTATGTAATGCTTGTATTTTTTTATAAATTTTAATTATTTATATAATATTTTCTAATGTTAATTTATTTATATATTTTAATTTTATCCCAATAATTTTCAGTCAATATTTGTAAACCATATTCATGATTTTACCCATGTTTTGTTAGGGTGATTTGTTTATAGTGAATTTTCGATTCCTATAAGTTATTGTCAAGTTTTTGTATCCAATTGATCTCATAACATAATTAGAAAGTTAAATTATTGGTTTATATCAAAAATTCATGATTTGGAAAATTCAACATGGTGCACAAAAAGTTATACTAAGTTATTACTTTTTGTACATGGCAATGAAAAAAAAGTTTGTAATATTTCAATTATTAATATATTTTCTACTCAATGGAACACATCTACCCTTACAACGTACCCTTGATTTTATTAGAGAAATATATTGTTGTATGAAAATTATGGTGTTTTTATAATAGTGTGTGGGAAAACATCCCCTCTATTTTCATGGGATGTGGCCATAATTGAAAGAGAAACTAAACAAGAAATATGATGTATGGTATATAAACTAAATAAATAGTAGTGGTAGGATATTACACCCTTATAAATGTTTATAAGAAGATAGGAGAAAAGAAATGAATTAATAAGTTATATGTAAATAAAAAGGAAACTCAAGATTTTATTTCAAATTAGTAAACGCATATCTTATTTTAGTCTCGCAAGTAAATCATTTCATATAAGAAACAATTTTTTTAATGATTATAAGTACATGGAAGCAACAAATAAGAATAAAAATATGACATAAGAACACATGTTTTTACAAAAATTCCGTGAGAAAAATTTCAACAAATACATTTTATTTTGTTCATATACACTCTCCTACAAAACAAGATCTTGTACAATATTACAGAAACACAAATCCTAGCAAAAAAACCTACAATAAAGGATAAAATTTCATTTTGCAATATTTTTGACAACAAAAATTCTTCGTAAATAGAAAAGAGAAATATCCTATCTATGTCTCACAAAGTATCCTCTCTAAGTTAAAATCTCTAGTTGGAAAATTCTTTATTACAACGATTTTTAAATACATACATATAGAGAGATCTCCAAAAATTTAAGCTACATATAATATTAAATGAGTCAATTATCCTAAAAAAAAAAAAAAAATCAAATTAAAAAATTATATTTGCACAATAGAATAAATTGCAATTTCAGAAATTCAATATTCATAACGTATAGACACTTACAAATTTACAAAGTCATTTTTTTCAAAATGGAAATTTGACTAAGTCATTTTACACAATATTATAATTTCGAATGTGTGTGATATTTTTACAATACTAAAGTGAAATTTTACATAGATTTAAATATATATATGAAGAATAACATGTTTGACATTAACATTATATAATTGAAAACTAATAATTTTTCGTTATGACATCTTCTTTATGATCAACTCCATCCTTAAAATTTATGACCTTCTATACCTTTTTTCCATAGAATTATATATTTCTTCTATGGATATGGGAGAAAAACTCTATTGGTAGAAATGCTAAGTTAGGTCAAGGGAAACATTATCCATTGTTTGGGGAAGTTCTCTCGAATGTCCTGTTTTTCGATAAAGGGTGTAGTAAAGGGGTGAGTCCCTTAAAGATAAGAATATTTTTTTATTCTCGTGATCTTTGAAAAACCTTTATTCAATATAATTTGTGCAAAAAAATATTTTCTCAATTCAAGGATTAAAGTAAGAATGTGTAGTCAAAAATCATGCACTTTAGACATTGTTGTGTAGTCTCATACTACTATTTAGAAGGTTCTCGAGGAAGAATGTACTTATTAACCCCCATCTTTTGGCCATCTTATTTTATTTTATTTTTTCATTACCACCTATTTTCATCCACATGCCCATTAAGTTTCGGTCACATTTCTGTTAGTTTAGCCTCGTCTGGGAGCGGGATAATCTTGGGCGCTCGTGGGTTCCTTAGTCCATTTTAAACTTTCTGCCACTTTTTAGACTCTTTCTATCCAATTGTCATCTTTATCTTTCTTTTGGTTATCCTTTTTATGGTTAATTATGAAATTAGATCACGAGAACCCTATAAATATAAAGTTATGAGACCATAATGAGGGGCCTAGCATCACTTACTACTATCACTCCATCTAGAGTTGCATCCATCTATTATATTGGAGATCACTTGCATCCACATAGCTCCATCATCAAGGCACAAGGATAGGACATCTGCATCACACTTCATAGTGGGAGGGATTATATTCTATTCCATGCACACATTCTACCACATTTTCTACACATATTTATTACTCTCTACTTCAAAAAGTGTGAGTAGCAGATGAGCAACATAGGGCATGTTCAAACACACTTGCACATAGAACTACATCGGCTCCGAGATGTAGTGAAGTTCTCGATTAGTTAGCCCACCATTGTAGTAGTTGAGGTCAGTTTGACCCCTTCATATAAATTATTAGTTTTAGGTATTGATGGTTATTTTTGGGGTCTTGTAGGTTTTCCTTTCATCTTGGAGTATTCACAACATCTAAAAAAGGAAAACAAAGTTGATGCGACACAAAAAAAAGGTTACGGAGTCATCTTCCATCTTTGTGAAAATAAGTTTCAAAGCTTTTGCAGAGACCGTGGTGTCCAGATTGTAGACCATAGAGCCCGTATGTGCCTCAATCCTCCTCCCGGCGATCATGTCTAGCTGGACCTTCCATATCCATCCTTTTCGGGACTTCTACACAATAGTTCCTACTCCCTTATATTCCAGTCACACCCGTGACACACTCCGTCACTTCGTGGAATCAAATGAGTTCTTTCCTCTTCCCTCTTTCATATTAGGGTTAACATTTCCTTTTGCATAGTTTTTAGTTCATTTATTTTATTATTTGCTGCATTTATCTACTTTATTACAATTGTTCATGGCTTATATAAACTAGCCCCACATTACATAGTTAGTCAACTTTTAGTTAATCATTTTGATGAACTTGATCTTTGAACACCATCCTTCTTTGCAATTTTTATTCAAATGCTTGTCACTCGTAGTGTTCGTTCTTGGACTTTTTGATATTGTGAGTTGCCTTCATTTTCCCGTAGGGCTTCCAAACCAATGACAGATATATCTACTTCTTTCGCTCCCAATATAAATCCTTAAGATAGTTTCAATAATGTGTCTTTTCGTGAAATTGAGGCATCTAAAAGTGAGAAGTCCTATGATGAAAATACTAATGTTGACCAATATCAAATTAACTCTATTACCAAATTTCTCTAGGAATTACATTAAAACCCTACTCATCTCCCTCATGTATTGCATGCACTAATTTCCGATCAGCGGGCCCGTGATGCTTCAACTACCATAATTGTTTCATCTTCTCCCATGGTCTCCACTTCACCCACTTATGTTTCCGATCCCATTCCTACCATTTCCACTCCCACGTTCACTCTAGTACTCCTCCTTTGCATCTCGGTTCCTCTTCGAACTCCCTAGATTTGACCTCTTTATACCAAGACTTATAGGCCTAGATTAAACAACTCTATCTAGCTACTTTACGTGCATCACCATCTATAGATTATTCCTCGGTGCTACATAATCCTTTTACTCTTGTCATATCTACTTATAAATTACCACCAAATTTCATCTCTCCGAGTTACCTATATTCAAAATCCATGGTGACCCAAAAAAGCATCTCCATGCATTCCATGTAGCATGCCTTGACTATGTGTATGATCATATTATTTTAG
The DNA here is from genome assembly GCA_018340775.1 of Taxus wallichiana var. yunnanensis. Lineage (NCBI taxonomy): Eukaryota > Viridiplantae > Streptophyta > Pinopsida > Cupressales > Taxaceae > Taxus > Taxus wallichiana. Next base: position 219,635,672 of record CM031235.1, read on the forward strand.
GAAATCATCTCAAACAAGGGTCTAAAGAAAACTAATCTTATTATGTCTTGCATTATAAAAAAATTAGCCAAGATGTATAATGTCCTTACTTGATCAAGAGCTTCAGGTTTCTTTATTCAAAGGTGTCTATTTCCACCCCTACGGGAGAGTGTTCTCTTTGAGAATTTTTCTTCATTTGATCAAATTTTCATACCTCAAGCTTTGTAAGACTAAACTATTAGCCATAAGTAATCTTAAATATTAAGAACCAGCATTGTCATCCACATGCATTCAAAGTAATCCACCACCCCAATATTTGAAAACTAAACCCATTGTGATAAACCATCAGAACGTAGTCTCTACTCCTAGGGAGATTTGACCATAACCATACAAACATACTTTTACTAAGATTAGTACACCACCGAGAATTTTTCTACCACAAATCATCTATAATAATCTTATTACCTTACCAACGCCTCTACAACTTGATCCATCTAAACAAAAAATGCTTAATTTCGATGAAAATTCTCATTGTGATTATCATAGATGCGTATGACATTCCACTAATCGTTGTTTCGTTTATGAAATATCATTCAAGATCTGCTTGACAATGGTAAAATTAAGCTTTTGGATTCCACAACATCCACAACTACTAATGAAAATCGTAAACTTAATATTTTCAAAACTTGTTTCAAATGCATGATACGAAAATTACCGATTCCTCTCCTCATAATGTCTATCACGTAGTACCTTCTCCCTAGGCGCTCTCAAATTTTTATTTGCTAACACTACACTTCATCAATAATCATTTATTTTTCCAACTTTGAATATCATGTTATGTTTATATCTAATCATTTACACATCCATGCATTTATTGGCTTGACCTACATCTACAATACGAAGGACGACCCATTATGGCCCATTAGTGCATTTTTTATGTCCAGCCTTAAGGCTATTGATTATCCTACATCATAACTTGAGTATCCCCTCCATAAACCCTTGGTGTTCTTTACCGCATGTCATAGTTGGTCCTCTTAATATGTTTGTCCCTTTCTTTGTTGGAATCACAGTTGAGGGTGTAACATGCTTCTTGGTCTCAATCAGATTCTTCACTCTCAATATATCGTTTTCTATGAATCACTAGCGACTCAAATTCATTTCTATTAACGGCGTCCCTCCACTTCCTCCATTTTCTTCATCTCCTCATGCAATCACTCATGTATAATCTAATTCTTCTAACATGTCTCATTCGTGTTGCTCAAACTATAGTCTACTCCTAGCTCACCTACTAGAGTACCGTGTACATGACCGCATCACTCTTCTTGTCCTACACATCGACATAGGCCCATTCCTAGGACAGTCACTACATCATAGCTTCATTCTCTAAATCATTTTATTTCACATAGTTATTCCTTACCCGCATACACACCATCACATAGATATCCATCACCAAAATATTTTACTATGCCACGATTTCCATCCTATATTTATCACTCACACACATATAGACTTCATTTACCAACCCAATGTTTTTCTACCATACCACCATTATTAGATCATGGTCCTATAGTTTCATCCTTGCAGACATTGGGTGGAGGACCTTCATCCTTAGCTATCATTGGTTAGTTTTCTCATTTCTACATACTTGGAGGGGCATAGAACCTAATGCATCCCCCTCCATTTTATCATAGCATATCTCATCTTTACATTTTCATCACACATTTTATCATCATCACTACCCGATGAGACACTCTTGTGCTTTGGTTCACACTTGACTGTTGAGGTATTAATACTATATTAAACCCCACACACTGCACTCTAGGCATTAAATACCACATTTGGTCACACATCATGCGGAATACACCATACACCCTACATTCTCCGCATTTTCTATAAAAATTTCCATTCCACATTCGTACATCATGCATTATACTAGTCCTCACCTTACGTGTTTTGCATCATACACTATTAGGCTACTTTCACATATTGTCTCACATCCTATACCTAGTCATATACCATACATCATACATTGTGCATCTTCATGTCATTTTCTAGATATTTTACTAGTGTTCATCGCATATGAGTCTAGCATTACATTCATCCCTACAAACTACATTACTCATATTCCTACATGTGTTATGCTACGATCTTGTATATTACATTTTATTTATTCTACATATCTACTATAACATTTAATGATCGTGTTTTTACATATTCTATTCATCACATGGTCATCTTTTATCATTACATATACTACATTGGTTTCTACGTGCTACACTAAGTAGGTCCTATGACACACTTTAGTTCCCGGTCCATAATCGACTATCGAGTGTTTACAAAACAAATAGAATTTACAATCATCACACATGTGACAATGCTTTAGGCTAAATGGTAACCAATTCTATAATTTTGTAGTGGTATATACACCTTAGGTTACATCACCATTCCTTCCTTTCATCTTGTAGTGATATAAGATTAGGGCTAAATCATCCCTCTTTCATCTTGTAGTGATATATTTTTATGCTAAATCATCACTTATATTTTCATCATGTTGTGATATATGCTTAAGCTATTAGGTTCATGCACGTTTATTCTACATGTCTAATCTCATTACTACACATACATACTCAACACAACACATCAGACACAACACACACTACTCGACCATTTCCCGATGACGCACTCTCATTCAAAGTTAATTCTTGACTGCTAAGGGGGTAAACAAAATGAACCTCATTGCATGCTCTTTTATGCACTCGAGGGGCACGCAGCTCCTACCATTCCATGTTGCATTCAATTTCATCCATCCACAACATATTACAATGTCTTCAAGGAATTTACTCTTGTTTACTATTGTTTTACATGATCACTTCACTACAAATGTTAGATTGATTTATTATAGCTCATTATCTATACCATCCACAAATGCACATTCTGAATTTGTCTCAAGTTATGATAATAGATACGAGATCCTTCACATGCAACATAGAATTTTTCCTTCTACCCTTCCTACAAAGTGGTCGTTGGGGCAATCCAAATTTGTCTCTCACATGTGCTATTGCTTCATTTTGTATTTAGAAATTTACATCACTTGGTTATTCACTCTTGGACGTATTGCAGGATTACATGTTTCCATGATAACTACTTTTGCTTTTCGTAATTAGTTGTCATTATTTTCTTCTTGTATGCGGGCCTTGCCATATGTTTGGTGTGAAAACTTTTTGTTATTCTCAGCCATTATGGCCTTGCATGTCTTGCAACATCATTAGTGATGTCCCATGTTTGAGACCCACTTTTTGAGGCTTACTTATCTCTTGTGTTTACACTACCGAGCTTGGTATTTTTACATTGTCTGCGTAGATTACACATAGTCTTCCTTACATGCATGTTCTTTCGTACTAATACTTATTTTGGCTATCCATCCATTTTTATGTGTGCCTTTATTTATACTAAGTGCATTACCTTCCCCTATAGGGAAGATTTATAGAATATATTCAATTGGTCCTCTTTTGGGGCCGTATTCTCCTACAAGTGATGTCGTGTGCGCCACCAAAGAGGGGGAGCATTATTTAGGATTTTACATACTAACACAGAGATTCTACACCTGATCGGTTTATCTATATATATCAAGTGGGTTCGAGTAGTCTAATAATTGCATACATAGAGGATTTTATAGGAAATACTTTCCTTAGCATTCTAGGAAGCGCATAAGATTTCGGGCATTAGTCGGCATGCCTCTCTACACTCGATTCGGTCATTGGCGCTACATCACCCAAAAAATAAGGATAATATAGAGATTTCAAACATTAAGGGAAGCACTTAGAGCTTGGAGGACACAAACCATTTCCTCCCTACAGCTTATTCGGCTTGGGTGGCGTGAGTTCTGTTAAAAACATGCATTATAGGATATCCTTATGCATTCTCTTTCTCAATATGGATTAGGTACACATGTTCCATTTACATTTGTCTCTTTTACATTTATATTCTTTCATAACCATGTGTCTTTTTCATTGTGGTTTTACATACACAAACATACATATTTGACTACTTGATTTGTTTCTCCTTGTAGGTCCAACTGTATGAGAAATAAGAAGTCAAATGGGGGCAACAACAACAATAAAATAAAATAAAACACTTGATGAGAACACACACTTTACTAACCATGTAGGTATATTGCACACCAAAGCAGCTACACACACATTCCTCCCTAGGTTTACTTTCATCACTTTGTCTTTGTGCATTTTTCATCTTTTGTTTCCACGCTCCTCCATATTTTTATCATTCCATGCTTTGTCTATTACTTCAACATTTTTCTACTATCCTCTTCATGGACATCAGTGCACGCATCTCTATTTAATTTATGTTATCGATGTTTTGTCTCACCAACATAAAGTGGGGAAAAAATCTAGTCACAAAATCATGCACTTTAGAAATTATTTATCCGATCTCATACTACTATTTAGAAGGTCATTGAGTGAAGAATGTACTTTAATTAACCCCCATCTTTTGGCCATTTTTTTTTTTCACATTACCACCCCGTTTCATCTACATGCCCAATATCTTTTGGTCATTTCAAATTATTTTAGCCTTGACTAGGGTTCCTGTGGTAGTACTTGGGCACCCCAGATCCCACAAGGGGCACCTCGGTCCTTGTTACACTTTCCCGCCACTTTTTGGGATCTTTCCAACCATTTGGAATCTTTATCTTTCTTGTGGTCAGTCTTTTAGGGTTAACTATGAAATTATATCAAGAGAACAATTTATGCATATAAATTTATAAGACCATAATGAGAGACCTAGCATCAATTACCACTATCACTCCATCTAGAGTTATATCCATCTATTACATTGGAAATCACTTGCATCCACATAGCTACATCATCAAAGCAAAACGATAGGACATCCGCATCATACTTTATAGTGGGAGGGATTCTATTTTATTCCATGCACACATTCTACTACATTTTCTACACATAGTTATTGCTAGGTACTTCACAAAATGTGACAAGAACAAAAGAAACCTAGGGCATGTTCACACACACTTACACATATAACTACATTGGGTCTCATATATAGTGCATCACTTAGGTATTAAGTCCACCATTGTGGTAGGCGAGGTCAGTCTATCCCCTTCATATGCATTATTCTTTATTAGGGTTTGATTATTATTTTGGGGTCTTGGTGGTCTTCCTTTCACCATGGAGTATTGGCAAAGTCTAGCGCAGATAATGAATTTGATGTGACACATAGTGAAGGTTCAAGATCATCATCTAGCTCTATGAAGACCAGTTTAAGATCTTTTACAGAGACTAGAATGCCTAGATTTCTGACTAGAACACCACAGCACCCCATTTCTCCTCAAGGTGTTCTAGCACGGCTAGATCCTCCAGATCCATCCTTTTTGGGACTTATGAACAATCCTTCATGCTCCCTAATTTTCCATCACACTTATGACAAACTCCCATCACTTCGTCAAATCAACTGAGTTCTTTCCTCTTCCCTCTTGCATATTAGGGTTAAGATTTTATTTTTCATAGTTATTTAGTTCATTTACGTTCTTATTTGTTGCATATATCTACTTTATTACAGTTGTTCATAGCTTAGATTAACTAGCCCCACACATCATAGTTAGTCCACTTTTAATTAATTAGATCATTGGTTAATAATATCTAATATAAGAGGAATTTCCAATTTAAACACCATGATGTCATTTTAACTTGAATTTTAATCTTCAAATTTCCATTGACTTCTCAATAAAAATTTTAACATGTGTTTTCACATCTGAAGTTTTCCCAACTCTTGGTTACATTTTGTATGTGGATTTGTACCTCATAAGTATTCCAAATTATTTTGCATATTTATTGATGTGTATTTTCTCCGAAAAATTGTTCCTAAGACTACAAAAGAGAACTTGGACTGAAATTCATGTTAGTAATTTGTATGTAAAATAAAATGTAGATGAAAGTTATAAAACTTTAATTAATAGTAATATGGAAAAGAGACTGTTGAGAATGCAGTGTGGATGAAATTTGTAATCCTAGACCAAAAATATGAAAGTATGATTGTTATTTTACTAAAGCCTCAAGGATTTAATAATTAAAGGCTTGTTGATTTATTAAATAATAAAAGTTTGAGTTGATATTATTTTGAAAAAGATATTAAACTAAACTAATGAAAAATAAATGTAGAAGTTAATAACACAATCATTTGACCAAACGAGATTAATTAAAATGAAAAAGTGTGGGACCATTGTGTTGGTTAATAAATACCCATGAAAATATTATAAAAAGGGCATCCGAAACTAAAAATGAGGAAAGTAATTTTTGGGATTGATTTTTAATTATTCCATTATTTAACCCATGGATAGTAATTATAAGGTAAAAAGGGTACAAAATTGGCAAAGTGGATAAGAGAGAGTGACACCATGGATGTCCTAACCATGGGTATGGTGTACACCACACATGGTTCATTTCAATGAAACTATAAAATCAAGTTGGTGTACAATACTAAAATATTTCCTCTTAATGGTGTTGCCATAGTTAGGTATTTGTTACTAGAGTGTGCATTGAAATTTTTGGATAAAACTTCCTAATACTTGACTCGGATAATTGTAAGTCTCTCACAATTATGTAATTATTGTTAGAAATTAGTCAAATATGAGATAAACCTTGGTTTGATTTTAAAAAGTGCACTTGTGAACATTTTTAATAGTTTGGTATTTACCTTGAAGAGATGTAAATTTATAATAAAAATAAACTACGGTATTAGGATATGGAGAACAAATTTTAATTGGTTGACAAAAAAGTATATATATATATATATATATATATATATATATATATATATATATATATATATATATATATATATATATATATATATATATATATATATGTGTGTGTGTGTGTGTATGTGTGTGTGTGTGTGGATATATATATATATATATAGAGTTATTGTAGACTTAATAATAAGTGAGAAAAATCGAACCATGGATTAAAATCAACCTTTTCGGAAGCTTGATCTAGAGGTTTCATTGTTTAAATCGATTATTGAGTTATCTCGTAATCTATTTTATCGATTCCATTTATCTATAAAGTAATATGGTAATCATATTTTTAAAAAAGTAGAATAACACCATAGAATAAAAAATAACAATATAACAGGTTGTGCTTGGCTCATTCATTTAAAAAATAACAATATAACTCTAACATTGGCGATGGTTGGTTCACATTTGGATGGTTGGGCGGTGGATATTTCTAACGGGTAACTCAATGTTTTACTTGGGCCGGTCTTGGCTTCTCTTTGGATGGATGACAAGGGGTGGATGGAGGTCCATCCTAAGAAATTTTATCCCACTTGTATTTGTTCTAGAACAAATTTTGGTGGAGATCATTAGCTTGTGCTTTATCCTAGTTTGAGTCAAGCTTCCTTGACTCATCCTTTGGTATTGATTCCTTAAGCTCAGTTCTTTTTTCATTCGACCACTAGTATAGGTCATTTGTTTTCTCTTCATTGTTATATCTTTTTCTCCTTCATTTCTCTCATGAGTTTTTAATTTTTGTAAGGCCCCGAGAGCTATAATCTGAATTTTTAACCTAATCTAATAATAAAAAGAACATAAACCTATTAAGGTAAGTAAACATTACAATAAGGATTTATTTAAATAGAGGAATTAGGAAATTTTAATTAATTTACATTAGTGAAATTGCTACATTTTATTTGGTACCAGCTCTATCCTATGAGAAACACATAAATAACATTGAGATTAAATTATCTCCACAATTAATTTCATGGGTAACAAATATTTTTCAAAAGTAAATAAATAAATTCAATAGACATTATAACATCATCGCATTTCAAGATATGATTTATTCGTACTCAAAAACATAAGTTGTGTGACATAGTTTGTCATGAATTTTCTAAAATAATGAGAGCTAAAATTGTCATAATTGTTGGGTTTACAACTCTATACATAGTAACTAGCGGCTATGTATGTATTTATGTATATATGTATCTATATATGTATGTATTTGTTTTAGAATTATTTTTAAAATATATATAATTTGAATGAATGCTAAATTAAACTTTTTTATAATATCTTATACATAAAATACAAAGCATATCGAGTTAATTCAAAAAATAAACATATATAAAAGGAAATGCTTAATTTATCTACCGAGATGTGAAATTGATGATAAAATATATTAATTTTAGAAATTATGTATCCATCTTATATCTCTTTTAGTACACAACCTATATTTAATGTTCCATTTGTCATTAATAATAGGATCCTCGAATTATGATTTTTATCTTGGTTTATTGAACTTATTTTACTTGTAAAAAGTTATGTATTTCTTATTATTTAACGATATTACACAAAAGATAATCATATTAATGCTCATGTAATCCTATTAATATTCTCTATTTGAGGATAAAACTTGGTTGCTTCTTCTTTACTAATAATATAGGGCACTCACTTGCTTGCCACATATTACTATTTTTGGAAAAAAATTCATCAACTTCCATTTGGATTACACTTAAGATTTATTTATCTATTTGTTTCACAAACCATTTTCCCTTTTATAGATGCGGGTCGTGAATCTTAGGTGCTTCTCCACCTGGATATTAAATATACACTACATCACATACTTTGCATTAAAAATCGACAATAGATTTTGTAATGCCCACTCCTCTTCCACATTATTTTCATTATGTTGATATTAATCATTGGATATATACTTAGACATTTTGATTATTATATTTTGAGAAGTAGATGATAAACTATGTAGATATTTAGATAATTGATATGTTGTGATTAATATTTTGATTATGATACACTATATGACACCGGTAGACATTTTGATATATGTCAATTTGCATTATTTGGATTTTATACTGACATGTTATACTCTTGATGTTCTTAGTAGAATTATGATCTCATGGATTTTAGAAGTGAATTATTTGATATGTTGATAGATGATAGAATAACTTAATTTTGGATGAATATTTTTATTTCTATGTATATATTATTTCTTGATGTTTTTGATGCATCCATGAGGCGAGAGAGGTATTTCTTTTGTGTTTACAGGGACATTATATCATACATCTAAAGGGGATAGGGGACCGACCACGAAAGAATGTTGGGTGTTTTGCAACATGGCCAAATTTGACAAATTATGTCTAATGTTTATGTTGTGTTATTGCATGCCTAGTTATGAGGTTTCTCATCGGGGGTGACCTCACATGTGTCACCGTTGGGTGTAATGTTTTTCCCTTCATTTAATTTTTTATGTTTTTTATTTTGTGTTATATGTATTTTATTATTGGGAAATTTTAGTCACTTTATTAGAAATTATTAATGTGTCTTAATTATCTAATCCAACTTAATTTGTTAACTAAAATAAGGATGTGACAATTTGATAATTATGAGGGTAGATGGTCCTTGTTTTGTGCTTGATGATGAATGAAATTTATTGCAATTTTGGTTGTGTACACTCTTCCTTCCTTCCAAAACTCAAAATTTGACTTGGAGGGCACTTTTTGAGACTTGTGGGACAAGTTAACCTTGTCCCTCACATCTCAAACTCTTCTACTAACCATACTTATGAAGTATGGGGCTTATTTTGACCATTTTAATGTAAAAGTGAAAATAATTACACTTTCCTACTTACCACAATAAATTTATCCTTAATAAGCATGGTGTGCAAGATGGAGTGTCATGTGAGCATGTCATAAGTCTTACATGTGCCTTTATTTGGTTTGGGATTGGTGTTTTACTTGTCTATTGGAATGGAAGAATGATGAAGTGGCATCTTACATGGAGCCACCTCATCATCATCACATCCCGATTCTATTTATTGATTGAATTTGAAGGATTTTGAGTTACTTATCTCATTTTCATTTCTTAACCTTTTGGAAATTTGGTCTTGAGTTGCATGCTTGGAGCCTTTTTGGAGTTTCTTTTTGCATTTTGCTTGGTTTGAAGGTTGATTTTTGGAATGAATATTTTTGGAGGCTTAATAGAAATATATGATCTCCATCTTTTTATTGGTTTATTTATTCTTGTAGATGTGAAAATTGTGGTTGTATGAGTATTTGCATGGGTGTTGTGAATGTGATATATTGGGGTTGGGTAGCTTTCCTTAAGAAGGGAATGGAGATGGAAGTATGGGACCATTTTGGAGGGAAAAGGGATTTGCGAGGCATGCATTTAAGAGGAAGTTTGATTAGGAGTTCCACATATGGGGAGTGAAAAGGAAAACATGGAAATATTTTTTACATATTTCCAAGGGTAGAGATAAGGATTTATTTGAATGTTTTTTTATCCCGCACATGGAGAATTTTGGGTTGAACTCTTGCTTAACTTAAAAGGGAAAAGGAGGTGGTTCTCATATTCCTTGATCCGCTTTTGCTTGATTTCAAGCCTATGTGTTGTTGAAAAAGTTGTAAATATTGTTGAGTATGTCCATTGAATGTGTTGTATGTTTTTAGAAGCCTCTTATAAAATGTTGTCAAATGTTGATTAATACCCCTCATTGTTATTTGGTTGGGGCTCGGGAGCCAATAAGGGGATGGCTTATCCTCTTATTGGAATAAATTTTTGGTGGAGATTTTTTCATATCCCCCTTTCTTTGTATTGTGATCCAAGTTTTTGAAGAGTTGATGGATGCAAGTTGAAAGCTAAAAGTTGGAAGTTGACCTTGAATGAAAAGTTTTGTTGTGAGTTTGTTGGGAGAACCTTCATGTTGTAAATCATATTGTTTTTCCCACTTAGAGTGGAAGAATGTAACATTTGTATGTTCAGAAGAAATCTTTGTATATTGTATTTATTCAAATTTTTAATGTTGTAGTGAAAGGAGAAATCTTAAGTTGTATAGTTTTCTTGAAATGTAACTCTCTTTAATTTGTATGTTATTCAAATTACAATATATGTGTGTGTGTGTGTGTGTGTGTGTGTGTGTGTGTGTGTGTGTGTGTGTGTGTGTGTGTGTGTGTGTGTGTGTGTGTGTGTGTGTGTGTATGCAAAAGGAATATGCATTTGAAAGGAAGTGTTGTTGAGTTCTTTTTTGTTTTGTTGGCAAGATTGATTTTGTGAAAGAGAATGATTTGAGGTGTATGTTATACTCATTTTACATTTTATTGCAAAAGAAATAATAGTAAAATGAGTTGATGTTTATGTAATTTTTAGTTAGGAAACTAAGAGATTATGTCAATCTATCAGCCAATGAATGGAAGGAACCTTAATTAAAATTAATATTACATTGAACACCAAGTTAAGTAGAAAACTATTGAAAAATGCATATATTGAAGGTTCTATTTTTGGGAAATAGAACCGCCGCCCTTTTCGCAGAATGGTGGTTTTGAACCACCACCCAAAATAGAGTTGCATGGTCGAAGAACTACCCCCAGGCGGGGTGGGAGTCACAAGACCGTCGGTCTACATAGGGCAGTGGTTTCATCACTTTTGACGGAAAAATAAAATTCTGATTGTGTAAAACCCATATTGAAATTTAATTGAAATCTAAGCTTTAAACCATCAAAATGAAACTACCAACAACTAGTAATTAATTAAATTTAATTTTTTAAGCCTTTCAATCTTTTTATGGATGCAAAAATGTGTAAAATTCATAGATTAAATGAAATGGGGTTTTTCTCCCAATTGTTGAACTCAAAGGATGTTTACATTAAATAACAAAAATAGATCCATGGTGGGATCTCTACATTAAGAAAATGAGAAATCTACAATAGTAAACCCTTGCCTAAGCTAAACTATGGAGAGAAGGATGGAGGAATATTTCTCCATTTACATCTAAACCAAGAAAATTTCTCCATGGTTGCACTTCTTTCTCTCATGGCTTCTCCTCCTTCTCCTCTTCCAAAACTTGCAAAAAAAAGAATGAGAAAATGAGGTTGTTTTGGGGAAAATAGAAATAAAAGGAAACTCATAAGGATATTTAGGGAAACCCAAATGTAAGGGCTAGGATAGATTCAATCCAATGGCCCAAATTAAACCCTACCTCACTAAAGTGGGAGGTATTTTTGGGAATGAAATTTAATAAAAAAAAGAGCATGGGTAATGGGGTGAATGGGGCTACTTAGTTGTTTAAAAAAACAATTAAAGTTGTGTTATAAAATAAAGGAATCTTTGTGAATGATAATTAATTAAACTTATGGAACTTGGTAAACGTATTGTTTTAAACCATAAATATATTTTAGGAAGTAAATTAATAATATTTAATTATTAATTTAATTATGACTTTCACAAGCTTGTGTAGAAAGACTTTAACTAAGAAATTTATTAATTGTGGAAATGTCTAACCTTGCAAACCCCTTTTAAAATAAAATTAGATTACTATCGTAAACTTGATCGTTAAATTATTAGTTCTATATTGTTTTAGTAGTAAACATTTGTGGGAGTTACAAATATTTAGATAATGTTTCTTTCTTGACATTGACATCCTTCTCTATTGGATTCATACCATGACAGAGTAGTGTATCACTCCATATATCACTCAAGAACAACATGTGACATGCAACGTATACCATGCCATATGGGATTCTATTTCTGCACTTGGAGTTCAATATGTAATTGTAATCCACTATAGGTTTGTAATACAACAACGCAAGATATTTACAATAGTTGACACAATCATTATTAGATCATAGAAAACTCAAAAACTTATTAAATTTAAATGCATGTATGACTTACATACATAATGGGGATCTTGTGTCAACTTAGGACAAATCATATACAAAATAAAATGTTAAATTACACTCGATGATTGACCACGATGGTCAAGAAATGGCTTACTTTTATAAATTTGATGTAAGTTACCATGCATACATTATGTTTTAGGATTTTTTTGCATTTCTTGATTAGCTCATTGTTTTAATATAATGAAGACCCAATATATGTTATCTAATCTAAGCTCTACAATTCTATTTATTAGATGGTTAATACTTGTAGGGCTGATGTGGATGTTGCCTTAAGCTGTTAGAAGGAAATTGGACTACCCAAAACAGGGAATTAAGTTAATACCACTTCATATTTATTTTATAAAAAACTCAATATTAAATTATAAACATTAATTTAGAGTGTTTTGAGTTGCTGAAATTTAGTTTTAAATGAGGAGTTTTCTTAGGTGAATTCTTGTGTATACATACAAGGAGTTGAATCAATACTAGGTGGATTGTGATCTTATAATGATGTAGATTACAATGAAATATAACATTGAAAGTTCTTGGGTAGGGAAATATACCATTTAATCTTGCAATTATAAATGTTGAAACAACAATTTGTAACAAACTAAGATTAAATAAAATAAATCTAGTAAATAAAAATGGAACATAAGAAAGACATAAAACCTTATTTTGATGAGGATTCTACTTCTAATAAAATGAATGATTTTGATTATTTTTCATATTCCTCTAGTGTTTAGTAGGAAAGTTCTAATAAGAATTCTAAGGAAAAGTAAAAATTTCTAAAAAATTAAGATACCCGAATATACTGAGGAGGTAGGTATAGGTGAACATATAGAAACTTGGTTAACTAGTTTAGAAAAATATTTTGAATTACATAATACTAAAAGTTAGGACTAACACAAGTAGCTTCTTTTCAACAGAAAAATGGTTCCCTTAACTTGTGGGAATTTGCATTAAGATCTAAAAACATAAAACCCATAAAGTCACACGGATTTTTTTGAAATTTTGTTTAGGAAACAATTTTTATTTGAAAAATTGTTATAATAAAGGAAAAATAAATTCTTTGACTTAGAACAATGTTTGAAACTTGTCTACAAGTATAATTAAAATTTTGAGAATCTAAATAGATTTTTTTCTTTCATTTCTAGAACTGATAGAGTAGTGATATTTATTAATGGTTTAAGAGAAGAATATAAGAATAACATGTGGTCTGCAAACCTACCACCATCGATGAGGCTACTCAAATAGTTGAAATATTTAATAAATATAAAATTATTGTTCACCAAAATATATACTAAGATTATAAGAAAAAATAATTCCAAGTTTCAATTTGAAAAATAAACAAGACCATTCAATGAAACTGTTAATTGTAATCAAACTCATATTACATTTCGAAAAGGAGACAAGGTTATGTTAAAACCAAACTAAAATAAATTGCATGTGTTCAAATTTTAGTGTAAACAATTTTACTAAGAGTTTTCCTCAGAAAAAGAAGAGTTGGGATAAGAACAATAGTCAAAAATTAAGGATAAATCAAAGGAAGGGAACTAAAATATGAAATTTTATGTTGTTATCGATATAGGTATTCTACCTAAACAATTGTCATTGATTGATGTAAAATCAACTATTAATAATGTAAATCTTGTCTTATTGATAGATTCTAGTAGCAATAAAACATTTATATTACCTAACTTAGTGAAAAATATTAACCCATATTTGTAGATATGTTAGATCGATGGATGGTAAAACAAACAAGAGATTTATTCAAAGACTTATATTTTCAATTGATAATATTGTATATCATTAATATTTTCATGTACTTATCTTATGTCAATATGATGCAATTTTGGGTATGAACTAGTTAGAAAATAATCATGCTCTTATATACTTTTAAAATAAACACGTATGTATTAAAAATCAATATGAAGTTACTTATATTTAACAACGAATTAATAGACGGTTGAATTTTCAAAATATTTCCATTGTTCAACTTAGAATAAGTCTTAAAGAACAGTAAAAAAATTAGTTTTATGATTACTTAACAAAATGATAAACTCAAAACAGTTATAGATGTTCACGGGTGTATTTTGAGAATTTATGATCATGTATTCCCTTCGATGTTAAAGTGTTATCACCAGAGACCTATAGAACATCATATTGATCTCATTCCCAGAGCTAAACCTATGTCAAAATAACATTATAGAAAACCTATAGCTAAATTAGTTGAGCTCTAAATATAATTGGTAGAATTATTAAAATGAGGAAAAATTAGACCTAGTATTTCTCCCTTAAGAATTCCATCGTTGTTAATGAAAATAAAGATGGGACTATGAGATTGTGTATTGATTATAGAGAGTTGAATAAAATAACTCTTAAGAATAAATATCCTTTACCTAGAATTGGTGATTTACTAGATCAATTACATGGTGGTGAATGTTTTTCAAATATTGATTTATGTTTTGGATATCATCATATTAGAATTAAGGATTCTAACATTGCAAAAAAACTTTTATAACTAGGTATGGAAATTGTGAATTTGTTGTTATGCTTTTTGATGAACTAACACCCCTACCACATATATGAAATTGATACATGATGTTTTTAGACACTTTTTAATTGTTTTATTGATTATCTTTTTTTGTTGATATTTTGATCTATTTACGAAAAGTAGAAGAACCTTAGAAATAAGTTACATTAGTGTTAGAAACTTTAAGAAAACATCAATTATATGGTATGCTAAGTATTTATGAAAATTTCAAAACTGAAGTTTCATATCTAGAAGACATTATCTCTAAAAATTAATTACACTAGATCCTTTAAAAGTAAATATACTACATGATTAACATACACCTAAATATGTAAACCAAATTAGAAGTTTTCTTGGATTTTTTGGATTCTATCATATCTTTATTAATAATTATTCAGTATTAGATAATCCACTCAAAGATATAACAAACAAAAAGTAAAAGATAACATTGTTTTTTGAAATGTGAATTTTCTTCTACTAAATTTAAAGAGGCATTGACAAGTACACATGTGTTATGTACTCTTGATATTTCTAAACCTTCTATTGTTTCTATCGATGCTTGTGTCTCTTGTATTGGCTTTTTATTAATGCAAGATATCTTATTTGTATTTTTTTTTATCAAGGAAGTTGTTTACTACTGAAAATAACTACCTCAGTCATGATTTAGAATCATTAGGAATTATTCATGTATTTAAAAAATTTAGAGGGTTTACTTTTTAGGTCACAAATTTATTTTGAAAACTGATCATGATGGTTTGTATTGTATTTTTACTCAAGCTTTTTTAAATATGAGATAAAGAAGATGGGTATAATTATTAAGTTAGTAAAATTTTGAAATACAATATTTACTGTTAAGAAAATTTGGTTACAACTTCTTTAAGTAGGAAAAGAAGGTTTAAAAATTATTTTTCCTTACAAAGAAGTCAATTTGAATAAGAGATTGAAGATAAATTTTCTAATGATAGTTATTTCATGAATTATATTCTAGTTTGAAAAATGGAACATCACATATGCATTTAATGGATAGACATACTTCTAATTTACTTGGTGTGAATGGAATATTGTTTTATAAAGGTATATCATGTATTCCTAGCCTTGTTGACTTAAAAATTAAATTTTAAGAGATTCTCATGATATTCCTATGTTTGGTAATGGTGGATTTTAGAAAGTGTACTTGTCGGTTAAAAAGAACTAATTTTGACTAGAGTTAAACATGACATTAGAAAGTATATGAAATAATAGAAGAATTGTCTAAAATTTTTTAAAAAAGGGAAAGTTAAATAATGTTGATAAGGATAATGATCACTCAAATGTTTGAGACAATCACACTGGGCTTCAGGATGATTAGAAGGGAAAGTTAATGGAAGAGAAAAATGCTTAGATGTTGGCATTGATCCTTTTCTCCCTATGTTAGCTTGGCCTCTCCAGGCAAACCGGTTGCGAGATATGGGCATTGAGCCTTTTCTCGCCTATGTTAGCTTGGCCTCTCTAGGTCAAACTATAAATTATCTTGAAATTTGTCTTCCAATTCACTCAGATGAGAATGTAGATCCTAATAGGGGGTGGGTTGGAAGGTGGTGAACTATAAAAAGAAAGGAAAAGATGGAAATTTTCCTCTCAAGATGAGCCTTAGATCTCATAAAGGGAAAGACCATTGTTAGAGTTCCTTGGTCTGTGGGCCAAGATGTTTTTACCTCTTGCCTTGGGTCTCTTTCTAGTGATTTCTTTTTTCAGGCTACGCTTTGTCTGGGTTGTTTTATGTCTAGACCTATGTGCCTTGTCTATTGTTTCTTGTTTTGGGCCTTGATGTTTATCCTTCGGTTGTTCAGTGGTTCCCAATCCATTCAAAATCTATTTTTACCCAATCTAATAAAAAAATTTAAACAAAACAATGTAGTAAATCTGTTTAATTACAACATTTGTCTATTCTTGATTAGAAATTATAATCAATTAGGTTGAATTTTATTACAAGGTTATCTAAAACTAAGAATTTTCATGATGATATCCTTGTAGTGGTTAATAGATTAAATAAAATGAAACATTTTATTTCAACCAAAATTAAAACATATGATTCTAATATAGCTCATTTATTTACAAAATAAATTTTTCATTTCCTTGGCGTTCCTAGAATTTTAGTCACCGATAGAGATCCTATATTTAATTCTTCTTTCTAGAGATCTTTGTTTGATAAAATGGGTACTACTTTGAGTTAATAGTAGTGTTTATCATACAAAGTCGATGGATAAACTGAAATGATAAATATCACTTTAGAGGATATTCCTAGGATGTATACAGTGAAAAACATGGAAATTTGTAACATTATTTGTAGTTTATTGAATTTACTTACAATCAAGGTTATCATACTACAACCAAAATGACCCCTTTTGAAGTTAATTATGTTAGGAACTATACTACTCCTATTTCTTCTTAAAAATACGATCGTAAATCCTAAAACAAAAATGACAACTTAAAATAAATGAAAGATATGATGATAGGGTATAAGTAGATGTACTCAAAACAATCTCTGTTATTTAATTCATATCACTGGATTACACATATATAGGAATATGCATTCCTAAAAACAAGGAGGTTGTTCAACAACACTCCCACAAATCTCTCTCTCAACACCTATATATGTGAGTTATTAAAACTCACCCAAACTAATATTGTTATATGAGTTGTTTATCAAACAACTCACATTAACATTTACATCACCCATATATATTTACCTCTAAGTAAATATTCAATCATAAATATTAATGGAGCACTAAATAAATATTTCCTAACATTCCCCCCCTTAGTGCGAACATGGGGAAAACCTGCCTTATACTTGCACATGCTCATGATCTGGTGATTTTCACAAGATGATCACAAACCTACGGGATGGTTTTGCAAATGGTTGACCAAAACCGAGAATGGTGGTTTTGCAATTGGTTTACCACAAACCACAAAGTGATGGTTTTGTGAATGGATTACCAACAACCAAAAATGGTGGTTTTGCTATTGGTTTACCACAAACCACAAATGAAGGTTTTCAAGTGGTTTACCTACAACCACATCATGATGTGCCAAGTACTATTATCGGCCCTCATCAATATCTCACTGCAAGGAATAACATAGGAAAACTGCTGAAATCTGTTGCTCATACATACATAGAAAAAACTGACATAATGGAAATGGAACATTGGATCATGTTCCCCCCCTCAATGTGAAATTTCCACTTATTGAAATCAGGAACACTGCAAATAGGCACACGATGGAAATCACACTGCCCAAAATGAAACACACATGTCACCAAAACTGATATGCGGCCCCGTCATTGGCAACTAACGAGAGGTCGTTGAATGACCTCCAACCTCCATTTTCCTCCATCCTCCGGTGGATCTACTACTAACTCAGCCGAATGTGATCATGGGGCTCAATAACATGCCTTGAACGTCGGATTCCACCGAAAATGCGTTCGTGAGGCAATTTTTTTTTATTTTTACAAGTTTTGACTCACAAAACAAAACTTTATGGTTTGACTAACCATATAACACTATTGACTTGGACAAGAAGACATGACTAGACAGATAACCTAAAATCACCTATTTTAATTAACTTGACAATAACGAAACTTTTACAATATACTTTTGACTTGACTAGACCAAAAATACTCTTTATCTTGATGAACAACAATATTTAGACCTAAAATGAAAATTACTCACAATTGTACACTTGTGACCCAAATGTTTTTGTAGAATAAATTAATAATTTATACATAATAGATTATAATTTTTACACAAAAAAATTACATAAAACGACATGAATGCTACCTTACAAACTATAGTCAATGGAACAAATGGAATTGCATACACCAATACGAATGGGCACGACTTTAACTAACATGACTAAAAATGACAATTAAAAAAGATAAACCCACTTGTTTTAAAGAATCTTCCTATCACTAAAAAATTAAACAAATACTTAAAAACCGATTTGACACAGACATACTCAAAGTCGATTGGGAACCAAATCGAATAGAGAACCAACTGCAAGTTGAACTAAATCAGGTGAATGCCACGCATTTGAGCTTGTATGAGTATGTTGTTTAGGCATGGACTGATTAACGTTTCACATCTAATGTTCTTCGACGACAGGTATCATGGGAATAATAGCGTCGTTGAATTCATGCATTAAATCATAGTTGCAGTTTATTAGATGGTGATTGGTGGACTGCACACACGGATGGAGGAGTATGTGACAGCTTATCACGGCATTCATAGAATTGACTCAGCTCAATGCATGGAACGGAGTCTTCCAATGATACAAGGAACGAATTGAAAAGGAAGCGTCAAACACTGCAAGATCGAATCAATAGAAATAGATGGGAATACGCCTTGTCATTTGCAGCGGCATCTATGATTTGATTTTTGTATCCAGATCTTTAATCAACCAATCATCCTCTTGCATGTGATATTTCCAGAAAACAGATACGATTACAAAGAAGACACGGTCTACAGGTATGCGACAGGATGTTTGGATCTAAAGACAATTTAAAGCACCTCCTTCTATCTGGTTGGATCTGTTGACAGCCACCTTTAATCTATATTAGTGATATTTCAATTCAAATCACACACAAAATAAACAAATAGAACTAACACCATATTACAAATCTCTCCACAATACTATTCTCTCATGAAACGAGGTAACCAAAAGTTGTAATGGCTTTGCCCCTCGTTATATCCTAGGAATTCATGACTGCTCTGATACCAGATGATAGGGTATAAGCAGATGTACTCAAAACAATCTCTGTTATTTAAAATTCATATCATTGGATTACACATATATATGAATGTGCATTCCTAAAAACAAGGAGGTTGTTCAACAACACTCCCAAAAATCTCTCTCTCAACACCTATATACGTGACTTATTAAAACTCACCCAAACTAATATTGCTATATGAGTTGTTTATCAAACAAATCACATTAACATTTACATCACCCATATATATTTACCTCTAAGTAAATATTCAATCATAAATTTTAATGGAGCACTAAATAAATATTTCCTAACAAGATATTATAAACAAAACAAAACAAAACCTAAAAGCTTCCCAGGATAGTTAGAAACATTGGGTTTATTCAAAATGGCCTGTTTCTAAAATTGTAAATATTTGTTGAATTATTTATTCGAGTTGAACCTAAAAAGGTTGTTTGATATTATGTGAATATGATAAGTTGGCTCCTCAAGTATAGAGGAACATTTGAAATTTAGGAAAAATATGAATAACTTCTTATAAACCTGCTTTACCTCATGAGTTATCGGAATAAGTAATATTTTTCATGTAAGTCTATCAAAAAAATATGCATATGATGTCAACCATGTTGTAGATTGGAAAAACATAGTCGTTGAACCTACATTTGAGTTTAATATTGAACCTAAATTTATTTTGGAAACACTTATTAAAATTACTATAAATAAAGAAATTAAAGAGGTTAAAATAAAGTGTGATTTTTGTGATGTTGAGAGTGTTACATGGGAAAAAAAAAGTTTTTCTTAAAGAACAATATAATGAATTACTTAAGTAATTTAAGTTGTGTTTTTTGGGATAATTTTAATAATAAAATTTGAACTACAAAGAATAATATCTAATTCAAGGGCGGAGGAATTTTACGTGACTAAAATATTGAATGATATAATTATTATAGGCTTATTGATTTATTAAATAATAAAATTTTGATTTGAGATTACTTTGAACAAATATATTAAAATAAAATAGCACGATCATTTGACCAAAGAAGATTAATTAAAATGATAAGGTTGGGGTCCTTTGTGTTGGTTCATAACTATTAAAGAAAATATTATAAAAAAGAGCATATTAAAGTAAAAAGACAAAGGAAAATTTGTAGAAAATAATTACAAGTGATTTTTGTTATTGAGTTTTAATTATTCCGAATTTAACCTATGGGTATTATGTCCAAGGTAGTAGGTACATATAGGTAGTAGGTAAAAGAGAGGGGCATTCAGTGGTGTCTTAACCAGGGTTTGGTGTGTTAGAAGAATAATCGCCTAAGATAGGGGGTGAATAATTCCTTACAAAATTAATTAATTTTTAAATTTCTTACTTAAATCATTAACTAGTTAACCATCCATTAGTGTGTGCACAACATCATATAACATTTTGTGGAGGAGGAGGAGAAGCTTATATTCAACACCGCGGGTCCGCTTGTTAATTCAATTCCTTCTCCGTATGATGAAGTCACCCGCATGATGATTCGCTACATATCCTTGGAAGGCAGGTTTGTTACTGTCCCTCGCCAAGCACCTTGTCTTTTTGAATCACTTTCGTAGGAGTAGGTTGGTTTGCTTCCCCACTATCATTAAACTCTCTTGAGCGCTCCATTTTGGAGTTCCGAATACCCAAGGCGGTTCCCCTTCACCAAGGGCTTATTCTCGCTTATTCACAAGCACTGCCTTATCAAATTCCCCGGTCTCCCTTCCTCTCCCCCTGGCTTTGTTGGGCTCCGTGGCTGCCAGTCCTGTCTCCCCTGCTGTCCCCTGCCGCCCCCGCCTCCGGTGCTGATGCCCCCACGCAGATGCTCATGCTTCTCCTTCTTTTCCTCCCCGCTGCTGCCCCCGCCACCCACACTGTCTCTACTTCTAAACGTGTCACGGGGCTTCAGGAGACTCAACCTGAGTCTCTCACTTTGAGGGGATGAACCTTTGGATGACATTGCTCGTGATCTGCTGAACATTAGTAGTGCCAGTCCCCAGGCGGCACCAACGGATAACCCTTCTAGAAGATTGGAGGCCTTAGAGGCTGAGCTTAAAAATTGAAGGATGAGGTAAAAATCTTGCTAAGCAAAAAGGCAAAAAAGCATTGAGGGAGAAGGGAGCATTGGCAATAGCCTTGACTTGATGAAATATACAAAAAACTGACCTCCCTTGACTCCCGCCTTGGGAAAACGAAGACTAGGCATGAGTATAATATTGCAGCATTCAGGGCCATAGAGGAATTCATCGAAGGTCATGCAAGAAGTGTTTCGCATCTCAGCGGTGTCCCGATTACTCTTTGGGGCAATGAGAAAGAGAGTAAAAGAACCAGAGAGGAGCTCGATAAGACGGATGCTGCTCATATGACCACGCTGGGTATGTATCATGCTTGGAAAAAAGTAAAGATGAGTATTGATCAAGCGGCCAAGAAGTAGTCCAGTTTTACTACTGCTTCTTGGCTGTAGGCTTGCTGTTTTGTTGCCGTTGTTTTTCTTTGTTAAGTCTCGTTTGTGTTCTTTGTTTCTTGGCCGGTGTTCTTTGTCTGTAACTTTTGTGCTTTGATACAGCTTCTCTGCTCCTCTCTCTTATTCAGGCTTTTAGGCCTCCTTTTGTACACAAGGGTATAGTCCCTTTCAAAAAACTATTTACCAATATTAAAAAAAAAAACATCATATAACATACATGTAATGAACCATGAAAAAGAGAAGGAACACTATAACACAAGATATAACTTGGAAACCCTCAAGGTGAATAAAACCTATTAAATGTTTTGATTATATTACTCAAATAAAAAGTGTTTAGTGAAACACTAACTTCATAAGGAGCACCAACCCCTAATTTAGTAGAGCATCAACCTTAAAAGGAGCATTAACCCCTAGTTTTGTGAAGCACCATCTACACAAGGAGGATACTACCCCCAGGATGATCAAGCACCCTCTCAACCACCTTTTCATGAAGACATATGATGTATTTTTGCTTCTTCAATTGATTGATATCACCGATTTGACTCATTCTTCTTCAAACCCTAGGTTCTCAAACTTGCACAATATCTCACTTTCTTCAATTCTCAATGCTTTAACCTCTTACACAAACCATTGAAAAAATTATTCAACATTTTATTCAATATTTAATCTTTCATTTTATGTCTTTGTACCTAAAAATCACTCACACGTAGGTCACACTTTTTTGTACTCACTCAACTAGTGGAAAATAACACGCAAAACATCACTTTTACATTCTCTCCTTCATTGAAATTCAAAAAAGTCAATTTCCCTCCTTTGGTTCAACTAAAAAAATTAAAAATCTCATATGAATCATTAAAACATTCATATGACGCCCGCTAAATTTTTATGCATGAAACCCAAGAACAACCTAGATCAAACTAGAAAAATTCTGTAATATTTTGTTTTAAAAGTGTGCTCATAAAAAGGTTTCGAAAATAACGGTGGTCACATTATTGTTTCTAAGTTACTATAAATTAATAAAATTAAATTTATTTTATCCCCATTATAGTACAATAATTAAAACCCTCATTACCTTTTTAAAAACTTAGTTAGTCTAAGGCATGGTTTAAGTTCCCCCTAAATGTTATTTTGATAAACATTTAAGTTTCACTCTGATCAACTAGGATAAATTTGTATCCTAGGTAAAGGGGTCTATTTAATTAAATACTAAAGTTATTTTAATCCCACAAGGTGAAAAGGTTTAAAAAAACATAACAAGGTCCCTAATTTAGAACAAGGGGTATGAAAATAATTCCACCCCTACACAACTCAAGCGGCTCCCTAAAATTCAATCCATGCATTTAAAATTTAAAATTTAAATTTTACCCAAAGAATCTGCACCTACTTTTTGTACGGATGAATCTTATCCATTGAATGGATTCATTTGGGGCAATAAGATCAAGGGATTTCACTAACACTAAGTTTTCATATGAAAGGCTTTGTTCTCTTTTTTTTTTACTTATTATTTTTCTTTTGTTTTCCGGGAGGAGAAGGAGGAAGCCATTAGAGGCAATCTCAAGATTTTAGAGAGAAATACATGCCTCATTTATTTTCTTATTTTGTTTACACCCTTATTTAGGGTTTTAAACTATTCATCTATTTTATTTAACTCATATTTTTAGATTTTCCCAAATGGGCATATGGGTATTACCCCATTTTGATTAAATGGTTAAATGGTATGTATTTTCATTTGTGTAAGATAATATATACATATATAGATTTACATAAGTTTGTAATATATATATATATATATATATATATATATATACATACATATATATACATATATCTATATAAACAAATTAAAATAATTTAATACTCGGTCATGGATTATGTTTTAAATAAATTGTAGAAGAAATTACATAGATATTTATTTAACTACAGGGGGTTTATTGGTTATGTTATAATGTTTGGGGGTTGGGGGAGGGTCACCAACCCAACCGCCCATCCAATGTTTCAATGGGGTGGGGGTGGGGTCGGAAAACCTCCCCTAACCCTTCCCACTTAAAATAGGCCGGCCTATATGACTCCCAATTTTACTTTCAATTCTTTTTTGAGTAATATAATTTTGTAAATCAATTAATATTTATTTTATATATATATATATATATATATATATATATATACATACATAAAAATAAAATAAATATAATATATATATATATATATAGTTTTATCAATTTAAAATATTATTATTTTCAATAATAATAGTATCTTAATACTAATATTATTAAGAGGAAAATATGATACCTTTATTATTAGCTAAAATAAATCTCACACCTGCAAATTCCTTTTTTACAATGGGATGGTAATATTATCAAGTGATAGTTTAAAATTTTATTTTCCCTACACTACCATTTTATTGACATCTAGTTTAGAATGAAGTTAGTTTAATCTAACAATATATTTACAAAATCAAAAGATCTAAGGTCTACTTTGTAACTTTGTAGTTCCTTTACACAACTAGATTTAGGAATTATTCTATTATTATTAACCAAGAAAATGACAAGGAAAAATTTAAGTTCTTTCCATCTTAGCATACAAAGTTTGAATTTCTTTCAACAATACAAGGAAATGAACAAATCTAACTTATCTAGCTATCTTATGCCTTCCAAATAATATGAAAGAAATTAATATTTCTTTCCTTACAACATGAAATTTTCAAATATTCCCACAAGAATTTTACAACAATATTTTCCAATAAATGTTTTATTTTAAAACAAGAATAACACACCTAATGAAGGCTACAATTCCATTAAAATGAGAACAAGATATTTTCTCTTTCCAATCACATTTATATTACCTCAACTTCCTTTGCTAAAATTCCTTTCTTTCCAACATACAATATAGTCTTAAAAACCAAAAATCAATACAAATTCTCTTTCAAAAGAAAACTATAATAATCTTTCACTTGAAATGGGAATTTTACAAGGAAACTATAATGAAATATATTTTGTCTTCTATTATTGGTCCAAGAATAAAATCTCCCACCAAGATCCATCTTCTCTTCACTTTATCACAACAAAAAAAAATTGGGGAGAGGAAACACTCTCCACCCAACCAAAACTCCAATGATAAGAAGAAGTAATTCTTCTCATTGGCCCCCAAGCACTAGCAACAATGCAATAAGGGATGGATAAAAATATGGAAACTATGAAATTATTTCACACTTACTATCAAGCAACACACACACAAGAAAATATAACCACAAAACACTCATTTTTTTTTAGCACAACTTCCCAAAACAATGGCTCCAAAATAAGCCAAGTAGAGATAGGAACATGGGGGCACCATTATGCCTCCCAAGGGTTTGTATGCCCACCTATAAAATCATCCACAACACAATCAATTCCAAAATCTCTTATGCCTCCCCACAACAAAAAATCTATGTCTCTTATGCCTCCCTCACTGTTATGCCTCCCTCTCTCTTATGGCTCCCACAATACACAAAATAAAAAAATAGAACAAGGTGGGACATCCAAAACCCACTCCCTCATAATCCCACAAAGAATATCTTATGCCTAAAAACATATTTCATCCCCATTTCCAAATCTCAACACAACCTACGTTCAATTTACTACCCAACACTTCAAACAAGAACACACATCCATACAACACATAACATACAAGAAAACAAGAAGAAAACAAGAGTGCAAGATCCTACCTTGCCATGGTAAATATCCACTTTTCAAGAAAGTCCAAAAATATTTAAAACTCAAAAAAATCAAAGCTCCCTTCTACTCCGAAAAGAAAACAGCCCTAAAAATTCAAGATTCAAAGGTAAGCAAGTAACCCCATTTACTTCCAAAAATTTCAATAAATAGAAAAGAGGAGGAGGAAGATGATGTGGCTCCATGTAGGATTCAACATCATTTCTTCTCCACCCCACATCACCAAAGTAAAACCCATACTCCAAGGAAAAATAAATGGGTCATTGAGAGGTATGAAAAACATCTTACACACACCACTCTAACCCATACCATTTAGAACAAAGAAATAAACACATGAAAGAAATTGAAATTAAAACTCACCTTTTGCCTTCTAAACACGTAATGGGGTCTATCTTTGACCCCCAACCTATAGGTAGGGCTGGTATAATAAATTAAGATGTGTAGGACAAGTTTAATTTGTCCCATGAGGCCTCAAAATTTTCCTTTAAGGCCAAAGCCGAATTTCCGAGGAGAGGTAGAGTGTATAACACTCAAGATCACATACACTCAACTTAAAACACATAAACTAAAGAACCATCTAACCTAATAAAAAATATTTTTCCCATCCATAATTAGTTTAGCAATATTATTAATTTACTAATTTAGACAAAAATTAATTAATGATAAAAGGGAATTACATCACCATAAAAGCGCATACTCTAAATTTAAATAAAGGAAAAGAAAAGAACAACACACAAAACCCTTGGTCACAATTGGAGGTAATTCCTCCCATGGGGACCCCCTAATAACAAATAAAACAAACACAACATAACACAAGTTTCAGGGTGACCATTTTTGAATCCATTCAGCATTCTTATGTGGTTGGTCTCAATCCCCATTTCATTGTTGTGATATAATAACTGAAAAACACAAAACTTCCTTTGGCCTTGTGGCCACATAAACACATCCAAGATAAAATATATGCATATAAGTGAACAAGTAATCCATACATAAAATAAATCATCATCTAGGAAAATAATGTTAGTGTTTTAAAATTCCAACAACATCTCAATTCTATTTTTCATCAATATGAATAAGATTACAAGATTCGTTCATTGCTAAATCCTACTCAATATGACGAAAATGTTGAATGTCAAAAATATATAAATATGTAATCAACACATTATCATCCATATAAAATTTATCTCTAAGAAATCCACATGATCATACTATGAATCAAGAACTATCAATAATCAAAGTACCTTTATCATATAATCATCATGTTATTCTAAAATGATATAATAATATCCATGTATATAACCAATAGTAAACTAATTCAAAATGTAATAAGTGTCATAGGGAAGTGGGCACTACATCCCCTCCCTTTAGACTCGAATTTCTCCTTGAAGTCATTGAAATAGGTGTGGAAATTGGACTCGTAGCAATGTAGCATCCTCCCATGTAGCAGAAATCTTATCCTAGATGTCCCATTAGACCCAAACTTGATCAATCTCTTTGCCTCAAAGGCCCACGATCCTGGGCTCTAAAATACAAATGGGCTCCACCATCACCTTCCCCTGATCTTTCACCTACAATGTGGTCCAATCAAATACATGAGAAGGATCATAAATGTATCTCTAAGTATAGAAAAAGAAACACATCTTAGATGCGAGACAAGCTAGGTGGCAATGCTAGACGATAGGCCAAAGGACCAATACGCTCCAAGATCTCAAAGGGGCCTAGAACTCAAGGAGCAAGCTTAGAGCTTTTTTTTAATGGATAGGGCTCTTATGTATCTTGACACAAAGAATACATACTTCTTCTTCTTGTCCTGAGCCTTTTGTAATCTCTACTTGATCACAACAACCTACTACTCCATATCCTGTAGTAAAGCTAGCCCAAGAGAAACACTTTCCTCCAATCTCTCCTAACTCGGTGGTGTCTGTAGTCCCTACCATACAATTCCTGAGAAAGGAGCCAAGCCTATCGAACTTCAAAACTATTATTGTAGAAAAATTTCACCAGATATAAGTACTTATGCCACCTAGGTTGTTGATGTCTGTGACGTACATCCTAAGCATGTCCTTCAGGATCTTATTCACCCACTCACTCTGTCCATCTTTCTAAGGATGATAGGTTGGCTGAAATTTATATTTATCCAGAGAGCATACTAAATCATAGTCCAGGAAGTGAGAAGTGTACAAGGTTCGTTCTACAAAATCCCATGCAATCTAACAATCTCATCAAGGTATACCTGTGCCACTACACTAGCTATGTAGGTGGTCTTCACAGGATAAAAATTAACCACTTTCATCAATTTATCAAGCATTAGCATGATGGTGTCGTGGTGGTATCTCTCGACGTTGGTAACCCAAGTATGAACTCTATGGAAATAGTTTCTAATTTCCACTTTAATATACCATAAGGGAAGAGAAGGCCAATTTGGATGCTAATGATCAGCCTTCACATTCGATACACTAAATAGCATTAAAAAAATTGAGCCATGTCTCTCCATAGTCCCCTACAATGGTAAAAATATCTCAAGGTGGAGTGTATCTTCTTCACCCCGAGATTGGCTGAATAAGGTGCATGGTGAACGTATTTCAAAATCTCCTAGCTTAAGCCTCCATCTCTCAGAACATATATTAAACCCCTGTGTCTGAGAAGATCATCTATCTCTAATGAAAATACATCAAATCTTCCCTCAAGGGTTCTCTCAGACTCAATCTCTGCTCTGGCTGTAAGGTAGATGTTGCCGTGAGGAAGGCTATTTGCAAAATCCTACTCCACAAATCTATACCCACTGAAGTAGCCATAGCCACATGTCTCCATCTACTTAGGGCATCTACATCCATGTTCTCCTTCTCCTTCACATGCTCTAACTCCATACATCTTGTACTCATAAAACAACTCCATCTAATGTCAGCTGACAAGTGTTGAGATTGGGTTGAAGCGAAGAGGTGGCAAAGACTGAAGTGATCGAGTCCCGAGTGTAAATCTCTCACAAAGAACAAAATTTAACCAATACACCAATGTGGGAAAAACTACTGCAAGCTCAAGGTCATGAATTGGATAATTGAGCTCATAATCCTTGAGTTTACGAGTTTCAAAAGCAACTACTCGTCCCTCTTGCATCAACACACCTCCAAGTCCTGCCAAAGAAGCATATATGGAAATGAAGAACTCTCCCCGAATATCTCATCACTTTGCAAGAATAGGAACTATCGTGAAACATTCCTTTAGTGTCCTTGAGGCTTACTCACATCTATCTAACCATAGGAACTTCTTCCCTTTCTGCTGAAGGGGAGTGATGGGGTGTGCAACCTAAGAAAATTCTTGTACAAAGCTCATGTAGTATCCTACCAAACCAATGAAACTATGCACCTTAGTCACACTACTGGGTGCTGCCCAATCCATAATAGCTTGAATCTTGGAAGGACCAAGTGTGATACCTTCCCTAGAAATGATGTGGCCCAAATAGTGCACCTCTATCTGAAAGAATGCACACTTCTCTAGGTTCCCATAAAGATGCATCTAACGAAGACACTAAAGAACCTGACGAAGGTGTTCTTCATGATCCTTATGTGTACATGAGTATATGATAATGTTTTTAAGGAAAATTAGCATGAAGCGATCCAAAAATGTCCTGAACACCCCATTCATTAGGCTTGTGAACACTACAAGGCCATTCGTGAGACCAAAAGGCACTACTGTGAACCCTTAGTGGCCATATCTTGTATGGAAGGTGGTCTTATGAATATTTTCCTCCATGATCCTCAGTTGATAATATCCCAAATTAAGATCTATCTTGGAAAACACACTGGCCCTCTTCATCTAATCAAATAAATCATCAATGCGTAGAACAGGGTAATTATTCTTGATTGTTACTTTGTTAGGTTGAAATAATCAATACGAGATGTAGAGATCTTTCCTTCTTCTTTAAAAAAATCACTAGTATACCCCAAGGGGATACACTAAGATGGATTAAGGCTTTCTCCAAAAGGCCCTCAAGCTACAATTTGGAGCACATAGAGTTGAGGGTAGTCATCCGATAAGGTGCTCGTGAGATAGGTTACGCTCCAGGGAACCAAATCTATGTGAAAATATATCTCACGTGGGGAGGTAACCTAGTAGATCCCCCAGAAAGACATTAAAAACTCTCTCAAGAAGTGATGGTCATCAAGTAATGGACCACTAAGCTCATCCTCGGATCCATCACTAAACGTAATAGTATACATCCGGCAAACTCATCGCACACACCACTTAAGATGCATAACAAAAATAGTGCGTATGGAAATTAGCTATCACTGACTCAAGTCCTAGATCATCTCTACATGATATAGTCTTATGGTAATAGTCCACTCTAGCTCTGTGTTTAGAAAACCATTCCATGCCCAATATGACTCCATATGAACCCAATGGAAAGATACGAAGATCCAAGGTAGTGGTGAAGGGTCCCAAATCTACTACACACTTCTTAACTAAGGAGTCTATATAGATTTTGGCTCCAGAAGCCATCTCAACATCCCAACTAAGACCCTGCCTAACTGTTGCCAACCTACAACACACTACTAAATATGATGCAATAAATGAATCATTCGATTTAGAATCAAATATTATAGAGGAAGGAATACCACCAATGCTACCTATAGTCTCTATCACGGTACTCTAGTGTTGAGCCTAGCGAGATCTTGACCGATGCGTAGATCCAATGGCTACATCTCATGTCACCAATCATAGGATCTGAAATTTTTTCCTTACCCTTGTTACTAGGATTCTATGGGAACTCCCTCCAATGATGTCTAACAATGCCACAACCATAATATATGCCTCGTCCTCTCTATTGAGATATAACTCCGGCCCGGTAGTCTAGAGATCTCGTGCCATGGATCCTAATGATCCGATTATGGATTGCTAAGGTCTTTTCGATGAGCATCTATTGACTAAGCTCTCAGTGTACCCCATGTCCTAATAGGAACCCTAGGATGAGACCCCATACTCCATCCCCTTTGAGCATCGAATCTCTATGGAGGCCTATATGGTCGATGAGTCTCGTTGGTTTTTCTTCTATTGGTTAGATGGCTACGTTGGTGGCCTGAATGTATTATTTTGGTCGAGTTTTACACAAAATAAATAATAATATTTAGTAAATTTTATTCAATTTGGATGTTTTATTCT
Source organism: Taxus wallichiana var. yunnanensis (assembly GCA_018340775.1). Taxonomy (NCBI): domain Eukaryota; kingdom Viridiplantae; phylum Streptophyta; class Pinopsida; order Cupressales; family Taxaceae; genus Taxus; species Taxus wallichiana. The sequence continues at coordinate 219,666,968 of CM031235.1, forward strand.
TCCAAGATATTACATTATAAAAGAGGATGATCTTCTTTATATAAGGAGTCAACATCAATCACCAATCCCCTATATCTCTCAATCACTACTAGAATCTCTCACCTATCCAACATATCTCTCTATCATCTCATATCCCTATTCTAATGGTGAGATTAACTCACATACGTACAAATATGATATTAATATCACAATATTAATATATCACACTCACGTAATTATTACAACTATATTGTTAATATGAGTTCTATAAACTCATTATTAATAATATTATGATATATTAATAATGCTACACAATATATGTGTAACATTCACTCCCCTATTGTTAACATTATTAATTCCCAATATACACTCTCCTAATGTTGACATGGTATAACATAACTCCTTTTTCTGCAACATGCTACACGGGATTGCCCTCATAAATCAAAGAAAGGCATGTAAACTTCCAACCTGGTCGATTGTCTTGGCACGCACATGAATCTTATCCATTGGATGTCTTGCTGCACATGAATCTTATCCATTGGATGTGTGGCTGACTGTCTTGTGGCATGCATTCATTGTAGGGATGAATCTTATCCATTGGATGTGTTGGTATCCAAATTTGTTCTCCTTTTCAAGTTGAGCAACATCACAGATTTGGCATGGAGCTTAGAGATAGGTAGATCATGATGTATGTCATTTTATAGTCGGGGATGAGATCTAACTTGTCCTTTGTCACTCATATTTGTGGAGAGATGGTTAGTACCTTCAAGAGCAATTTACCTATCCTCACTACCTTAGGTCGTGCCTTTCGACTAGGGTGAGAGGACCCATAGTGTAACCTCTATTTGATGAAGGAGATGGAGATATCCTTATTTTGCAAAAATTTTATGAAGAAAACCTTGGGAAAATATGGTCAATACTCCATAATTTAACTCTTAAGAGTTGTCACTTCTAAAAGATGGAGATACTTTCAAAACAAGGCTAAGGTTACTGAAGACATTATGAGATCCTGATTGTTCTACATATTTTAGTAAATAGATTTTGTTCCTTTGTTGATATACATGGAAAACATGGGTATTTCAGGATGGATTCATGGTTTTTGAATGATTTTGGTGGGAGATTAAGTAGGATAAAGTTGATTATACCAGATCTCTAAGAAATTTCACAACAATGGACAACTCAACAATAGAAAACTTCAGAATAGTTAAGACGTTCCTTCAACCAAAAGGTGTGCTTCAATGGAGGCCTAGATCAGCACGTTTTCACACAATCTTTGAGAATCTAGCATGAAAGCTTGAGTTAAAAGACTCAATTAAACACCAAAATCTCTTATCAATCACACCTAAGGTACACCCAAAGACTTACAGACAATCTTTATAAACAAATGATAGTGGAATGATTTTAAATTTTTTTTTCTCGTCACAAGATAAAGGATCTTCCTAAAACAAAATTAAAAATGCCACTAAACTATCACAGGGATGAGATCCTATGTGATTCAGAAAAATTTCAATTTAAGATTGCAATAGGAACAAGAAAAACTACTTGTAGACATTCTGAAACAAAGAAGACACTAATTGCTCCAAGATTAACACAAATTAATTTCAAAATTGCTTAAATTCATCAACAGGGGAAAGCTTCCAGAGCAATCTCAGTGCTCGTCAATGGCTATACATTTGTAACCAACTTGAAATGATAGAAAATCTAACACAAAGGAAATTAACCAGGTATCTCAGATGGGTTTCTCAGAATATGGATTTTCTCAAATTTTTCTTATGAAATTTAATCCCCGACCCTTTACAAGAGTATTCTCATTGCATTTATACATTTTACTCACTCAATTTGCCCTTGAAAAGGGAAGAATATTTCGGGACCTTTTCTTGTTACCAATTTGTCTTAGAAAGTGACATTTAACAAATTCACATCCAAATGCTTCTAGGTGGACCAATTGTGAATTGATCACATTTCTTAGACACTCAACTAATGACTAGGATGCCATGCCACAACCTTTTTATAGTCCCTTTAATCATTTTGATTCTATCATGCGAGAAATCCCCATTTTAATCATTTTCCGAGGCTCTGCACAACTAAATATGACAGTAATCATTTTCACTCTCGGGCAACACCTTTTTCATCTTCTCTTGCCTACAACTATCATCATTTCATCCTTTTCCATTTCTTTCCTCTGTAACTCTATCCCACATCCACCTCTCTGGTAATTCCCATTTTGCAAGTGCCTGAGCAAATCCAACTTTGAAATATTGACCTTAACAATCCTAGGACTCACAAATTAAGTTCGAATCCATTCAATGGCTCTTCGTAAACAAAATGACAAGGAATTTCATCAAAAATAATGAAAAACAGTGCGTATTCACATCTCCAGAAGTCTTAGAGCAAAAATGGCTGACAAAATAGGTAAAATGCAAAGCAACCATTGATTCATCCCCTTCTCTACTTTATATTATAGTTGTCCACTTGTTTCCTTGGTGCAACTACAAAGGAGAAGAACAGAGGAAGGTTTCCAAACAAGTGCAGGACTTTCACATGCCTTGGGCCCAAGAAAAATGCCTTTTGGCCTTTGAAAAAGTCTCAACAAAAAGGAGCTAGTGGAAGTTTGAACAAGCGTGGGCTCACCACGTGTCTCAGTCTGATAGAGTTGTTAAAAAATTTGAAGGATCAGCAGAAGGTGCCATGTGTCTAGGGTCCGCGACAGTTTTCCTTAGCCATTGAAAATTCCTAGCAAAGGAAGACTTAGTGGAAGCTTCCAAGTGTCCTCCTAGCACTTCTTAAAAATAAAATTTAAGGGCATGTCCCCAAATAGGCGTGGTCCATCCATGTGTCCCAGGCCTTAGAAAATTGCTTTGAAAAGTTTAAGTATAGAGCGGAGCCGGTGGAAGCCTCCACGCGTCTCCCTGTCGCAATTGTTTAAGGTGGGACCCTAAGACGGATCCTAAAATGAGCTTCTACCCCCCACATGTCCATGGTCCACCAAAGTTGTACCGGATGCATGAAAATTTTGTTTAAGTCTGGGCAAGGCAATAGAAAACCTCCACGTGTCTCCCCAGCGCAACTCCAAGGTTTAACCAAAAGGTGAATTTTCATATGAGTGTCGGCCTTCCACATGGACAAGCTATGATTTGAATTGGGCCTTATAGTTTTCAAAGTGCCCCACTAAGGTGCATCCCGACCAGAAAGGGCCACATTTCCACAAATGCTGAGATGTAAATTTGATGGGGAAAAACACACCCGTCAAGCCATAAAATGTAGGAAAATCACCATTTGAGCCCGAAAATGAATCCTTCTTCAAGGAAAGATAATTTGGAAATGATATCAGGCCCGAATATGGTCCTCTAAGTTGTATCCAATCACCTTTCCACATATATTTGGGACAAAAAATACGGGGACAATAAAACATGATCAGTAGAAAATGGAAGGAAGGGAAAACCTGATTTTTCGTCCAAGTTATAAATTCTTTCGATGGATAGAGGAATGAAAAAAAAATTCTTGACTTTTAAGTGATCCTCGACCAAGGAAGGAACTGATCATGGCAACCAAATGGGTGACATAGTTTTTATGCATCAATACGGGGAGATAGAGAAGATGAAAGAGCCCACAAACTGAAGAACTTTAAGGAAAAACAGGCGAGACCAAATTGAGCACCAACATCGGCTCCGAATCAAGGGATGGGAACTCCCTGTGAGTGCCACAAGAACCAATAGTAGACCAAGTGCCAAAAAAAACCCATTGGGTAGCGAGTCAAAGAATAAGCTTGTAGAGTAGACAATAATATCCAACTTCCCCAAGGACGAACCAAAAAACCAACAAAACGACCACCACGAGGACTTGGACGAAACAAAACAAAAAAGCATGAAAATAGAAAGAAACTAGAAGACTATACACGTAAAATGGTGAACATCCTAATTCAAAGAAAAAAATCAAGGAGAATATTCAAGTTCCTACCATTACGAATATGACCATGCTAAGCCATTCGATATGTCTTTAATGACTCACGGTAATATAATTATTTCTCTTTTCCATCCAAGTCATTATCGACCACATTTTTTTAGGCTTATGCTTTGTGCCCGGATCAATTTTTTAACATCCTTTGAGGTGCATCACATATCAAAGTCTTAGGAAAATCATCCTACTCATGATACTGCATTGATCAATTTCATATTCCTTGAAAGAATCATAGCTCACAAAATTATCAATAACAATATTTTCATGCAATACTTCATAAGAAGCATTATTTATGTCCTCAATAATATATAAAATTTTCTTTTCACCAGCTAACTTCATAAGGATGCCTTCAATTGCAATGGTGGCAAAAGACATATCCATCTGAATACTTCCATTAACACTTACACCCCACTTTCTTGATAACAACATGCCGCATTTGGAAGGGCAATCAACAATAACAACATCAAGTTTCAAGTTCTTACCGGGATAAGGTGTAAGTTGTACCAATAAACCTCTTACACATCCTACAACTAGCACCTCTCTAGAATCCATTGCAGTATACTTTCCATAAGCTGCTGTCACTTTAATGTTCACTTTAATGTTGCATGATGCTCCGGAATCCAACATACAATTGTGTAGTAGTGTGTCCTTAATAATCAACGTTGTAAAAATTGGATCAACATTTAATTGAGACTCAACCAAAGATGTTCCGAAGTAAACTTCAGGTGGTTCACCTAGTTCTTCTAGTACTTGGGGTTTTTTCAACTCTACAATGGTAGGAGGAGTCTCAACATTTCTGCCTTGGGTGACCTTTTCTTCTCTAAACCCTAAATATTTGAATGCTTTGTTCCTATGCTCAGGGATTCTAAGAAATTCAAAAATATGAATAAAAATCTTGATAGGACTCAAGATTTGGGCTATGTCACAAGGAACATATTTGGGTAATGCAGTGTTAGGAGGAAGGTTTACAAATTCATCTGATGGCACAGGATTGTTTATCGCCTAAGCACGGGAGGGAAACAATTTATACTTGAGACAACAAGACCTTTGTTGGATGCATCTTTCTTTGGAGTTTCTTTTGGGATCTTTGGTAAGAAATCAATTTTTTGTTTCGCTTAAGGCCCCGCCCCTTTGAAAACTTTACTTCTTGTGTTATACTATTTTTCATGGCCAACCACAACAATAATCAACAAATACCTATCCTCCTCAGAAGGGATTCCTCTATCATACTTCTCAATCATTAATTCCCTTAAGTATTCAAAATCATTATTACATAATTCAAAAGCTTGCACCATATCAATTTCAGAAGTATGAGTGGGAGGAAGAGGTAATACCCAACGAATGCAATCCCAAAACTCTTTAACAATTCGGAACTCATTAACTCGGTTGAGGTTGCTCTATGCTATCAACTTGTGGAGTAATCCACCATGCTTGCATCATCATCGGTGTTATCATCATCATCATCCTCTTCAACTTTCTGATCTACTTCACATGGAGGGTGGGGAAAGAAACACTTGTCACACTAATGAATTTCATTTGTCTCTTCAACAATAACAACTTTGGTATTTAGAGGATCATGCACTACTCTATTTTCCCTAGCTTGGGGTTGTCTATATCCCATGGGTCCTTTACCTCTATCATCAGATCTCTTATCATTTTTAGGATGATTTGCAAATTTTTCTTGTCCTTGTTACCTATGCTGACCTTGAGAACCTTGTCCAATTCCTTTCTCTGTCATGTCCAGCTTGTAAGAAATTTCTTTGATAGCCCCAGCCAAAGTCTTTACAACTTCCTCAAGATCCACCGCCTTACTTGATTGAAAATTCTTTGGGTTAATCAGTTTAACACCCTCCCTCTTAGGAGATTTTCCAACTACTTTAATGTTGTTCTCAATTTTCAAAGCCATTATAAAGGCCTGCCTCAAACTCCCTGTGGTTCTTATCCCTCAAATAGTAAGAAAATTTCTTATCAAATGCATCTAAATACTTTATCAGACATGATTCATCACATGGCCTCAAATTAACAAGCAGTCTTCTCAATGTTTTGTTAAATCTTGTATTGAAATCATGCACTGATTCATTAGGATTATTTTTTATATTTTCAAATTCTGATAAAAGAAACCTAGGGTCTATTTTATCACCATCTTTGCATTCTAAAAGCATTTTTCATCTCAATCTACAAGAATCAATGGAATTATCGGGCAAAGATTTATCGATCCCTTGCATTTTCTTCTAGAGTATGGATAAAAATTTAATGTACACATCCTCAAATTATATTTCAAAGTCCTCCATCATATTGAAAAAGAGATTCAAGTGTTGATAACAAGTGATTGCATTATTTCCTTGAAACTTAGGTAATATATTTCTTACATCTTGTGGCACAACATTTGGTTAGTGACCATACCTTTAAAATTGATGGGAACAAAAGTATTAACAACAAATGGAGGTGCAGGTGGTGGAGGTGAGCCATATTATTTTAAGGAGGTGACCTTGGAGGAGATGCAAACTGATGAGGTGTGAGAGGTGTGTGTTTTACGGGGATGTAATTTCTAAATGAATGCCCTCTAAAGGCTCTGTTTCTTGGAAAACTCTATTATATTTGGAAAATACCAAGGCAGATTGAGAAGAAAATGTTTCAAATACAAAAGAAGGACCCTCTCTAGATGGAGAATTCAATTCAAAAAAGAGACTACCTGATTCAGAAGCACTTGAGGAAGTATTGCAATCTTCAATCACATGTTGTTTAGTTCCACCAATTGAGATCTTTTTATTGATGTTTGATTTCCAAAAACCTTCCAAATTCTTCTTCCTTCTGAATTAGATTTTCCCAACTCTTGAAACAACCTTCTACTAGGGTCCTTGGTGAAGACAGATTGTCTTCCTTCTAGATTTTCAGAGATTAATGACAAATCTTACTTGATATATGTTAAGACACTGGTATTTATTAAGAATTTAAACATAATGGAGTCGCCACTAAGGATTTTCACCTTGGTTTGTGAAAAGCAATATGAAAGACCTACCAAATGTCTTTCAATACCAGATTCATGTAAAGATTTCAAGATATTCTCTTCTTCTACCCAAATTTATCAATTAATGATACAAACTTTAGTGTAATAACTATATAAGTTTGAAATATTGCACTCAGAACTTACAACTTTGAACAATTCTTATAGATCTGAATAGATAATGATGTTTCAACAATGTATTAGCACTTAGATCATGTAAGAAACATTACCAGGGTCTGTATGTAGTGCATTTGTTCAAATACTTCAAAGAATCCCCAACAATGGTGCCACGAGTGTTTTTGCCACACGAAAAGATCCTAGAGCTCAAATAATCCCCGAGAAATGAAAATCGGGTCCTGAAAATGGTGCCACTAGTGTTGTTGCCGCCTGACAAATAGATCCCAAAGCTCAAATAATCCCCGACAACGCAAATGAGGTGCACAGCAATGCCACCATGAGTGTTGGTATCCAAATTTGATCTCCTTTGAAGATGAGAAGCATGAAAGATTTGACACAAAGCTTAGAGATAGATAGATCATGATGTATGTTGTATTGCGATCTGGGGATGAGATCTAACTAGCCTTTTGTCACTCATATTTTTGGATAGATGGATAACACCTTCAAGATAATTTGACCTATCCTCACTACTTTACGGTGTGCCTTTCAATCGGGGTGAGAGGACCCTAACAATCCTTGGAATCACAAATTAAGTTCTGAATCCATTCAATGTCTCTTCTGAGATAAAAATGACAATGAATTTCATCAAAAATGATGAAAAATAGTGCGTAGTCACATCTCTAGAAGTCTTGGAGCAAAAATGGAAAAAAATAGGTAAAATGCACATCAACCATTGATTCGCCCTTCTATACTTTATATAATAGCCATCCACTTGTTTCCTTAGTGCAACCATAAAGGATAAGTACATTGGCAATTTTCCAAACAAGCACGGGCCTTCCACATGCCTTAGACCCAAAATGCCTTTTGGCCTTTGAAAAGTCTCAAGAAAAAGGAGCTAGTGGAAGCCTCCACATGTTACCTTGGTGCACAAATGGTATGGTCCTAAAAAGTGGATACCCTGAACAAGCGTGGGCTTACCACGTGTCTCGGCTTGATAGAGTTTCTAAAAAGTTGAAGGATCAGCGAAAGGCACCATGTGTCAAGGGTCTGCGATAGTTTTCGTTGGCCGTTGAAAAGTCCAAGAAAATGGAGAGTGAGCGGAAGCCTCCAATTTTCCTCATACTGCTTCTTCAAAATAAAACTTACGGGCTAGTCCCAAAACATGCACGGTCCCTCCACATGTCCCAGGCCTTAGAAAATTACTTTGAAAAGTTTAGTTATAGAGCGGAGCTAGTGGAATCCTCCATGCATCTCCTGTTGTAATTGTTTAAGGTGGGACCTTGAGGCAGATCCTTAAATGAGTGCCTACCCCCCATGTGTCCATGGTCACGCCAAAGTCAGAACAACCACATGTTAAAAAAATTAAGTCCTGGGAACGATTGGAAACCTCCACGTGTCTCCCCAATGCAACTCGAAGGTCAAACCAAAAGGTGAATTTTCATAAGAGCATCGGCCTTCCACGTAGACAAGTTGTGAGTTGAATAGGGCCTTAGAGTTTTCAAAGTGCCCCACCAAGCCACATCTAACTAGAAAGGAACATGTTTCCACAGATACTGAGATGTAAATTTGATGGGGAAAAGCACACCCATCAAGCCATAAAATGTAGGAAAATCACCATTTGAGCCCGAAAATGAATCCTTCTTTAAGAACTGACAATTTGGAAATGATATAAGGTCCAAATATGATCCTCTGAGCCATATCCAATCATGTTTCCACATATATTTGGGACAAAAAGACAGGGACAACAAAACGTGATTGTAGAAAATAGAAGGAAGGGAAAAACCCGAGTTTTCGCCCAAGTTACAGATTCTTCCTCATGGACAAAGGAACGAAAAAAAAAATCTAGACTTTTAAGTGATCCTCGACCAAGGAAGGGACTGATCATGACAACCAAATGGTGGAAAAAAATTTTATACATCTATACGGGGAGATAAAGAAGATGAAAGAGCCTGCAAACTGAAGAACTTTAAGGACAAACGAGGCGAGACCAAATTGAGCACCAACAAGATGGATTCATTTGGGTCCACAAGATCAAGGGATTTCACTAACCCTAAGTTTTCTTATGAAAGGCTTCTTTCTCTTTTCTTTTGACTTATTATTTCTCTTTCATTTTGTAGATTGGTGGAGGAGAATGAGGAAGCCATTACAGGCCATCTCAAGCTTTTGGAGAGACATACATGCCTCATTTATTTTCTTATTTTTTTACACACTTATTTAGGGTTTAAAAGTATTCATCTATTTTATTTAACTCATATTTTTAAGATTTGCCCAAATGGGCATATGGGTTTTGCCCCATTTTGATTAAATGGTTAAATGGTATGTGTTTTGATCATATGTCTAAGAGAATACACACACACACACACATATGTACATATGTATATACTTTTGTGTACATATATATGTATATATTTTGAAAATTTAATTGATTAAAGACCCAAAATCACAAATATTATAGTGATTATATATATATATATATATATATATATATATATATATATATATATATATATATATATATATATATATATATATATATATATATATATATATAAACGATTTAAAAGAATGTAATACTTGGTCATGGATTATGTTTTACACACAGTCCAAGAAGAAATTAATGTAGAGATTTATTTAACCATGGGGAAGGTGGGTTTATTGTTTATGTTTGAATGTTTAGGGGTTTGGGGAGGGTTGATAACCCCACCCCCATCCCATTTGTTAATGAGGTGGGGGTGGGGTCGATGACCCTCCCCCAACCCTTCCCACTTAAAACAGTCACCTATATGGCTCCCCAATTTAACTTTCAATTATATTTTGAATAATATAATTTTGTAAATCGATTAATATTTATTTTATATATATATATATATATATATATATATATATATATATATATATATATATGTATGTATGTATGTATGTATGTATGTATGTATGTATGTATATATATATGTATGTATGTATGTATATATATATATATATATATATATATATATATACACACATTTTATTAATTTGAAAATATTATTATTTTCAATAATAATAATATCTTAATACTAATATTATTAAGGGAAAATATGATACCTATATTATTAGCTAAACTAAATATCACACTTATAAATTCCTTTTAAAATTGGATTATCAAGTGATAGTTTAAAATATTTTTTCCCCTACACTACCATTTTCTTGACATCTAGTTCAGAATGAAGTTAGTTTAATCTAACAATATATTTAGAAAATGAAAAGATCTAAGGTCTACTTGTAACTTTGTAGTTCCTTTACACAACTAGATTTTGGAATTATTTTATTATTATTAACCAAGAAAATGAGAAGGAAAATTTTAAGTTCTTTCCACCTAAGCATACAAGTTTTACTTTCTTTCAACAATAAAAGGAAATGAACAAATATAACTTATCTATCCATTATTTACCTTCCAAATAATATAAAATAAATTGATATTTATTTCCTTACAACATACAATTTTCAAATATTCCCATAAGAGGTTTACAACAAGATTTTACAATAAATTTTTTCTTTTCAAACAAGAATAACAATCCTAATGAAGGCTACAATTCCACTAAAATGAGAGCAAGCTATTTTCTCTTTCCAATCACATTTCTATTACCTCAACTTGCTTTGCTAAAATGTCTTTCTTTCCAACATACATTATAGTCTTAATAACCAATAATCAATACAACTTCTCTTTCAAAAGAACAATACAATAATCTTCCACTTGAAGTGGGAATTTTATTGGAAGGAAACTATAATGAAATACATTTTGTATTCTATTATTGCTCCAAGAATCAAATCTCCCACCAAGCTCGATCTTCTCTTCCCTTGATCACAACCACAAAAATGGGGAGAGGCTGATGATGTGAATCCACTGCAAGAGGTTGAAATACCTCCAAAAACACACATAAACATCTTTGCAAATAAAACGGGAGTTTCAAAATAGATTACTTCTCATTACGGAATTCACCCGATCTATTACATCATTACAATTCTCCTTTTATTTCGGACTACTCTAAAACCCTAAAATGCCAAAAACCCTAAAATGCCAAAAACCTAAAATGTAGAACAACTCGGATTGACCCTAAAATTTGCGTGCCAAATATGCATTCATAAATTAGGGCTCACGTGAAATTTGGACTTCTTTTGACAAGCACAACAAAATTTATTAAAGTTCTAAGACCTAGTCAAAAGCGAAAAAACATTGGACCCAATTTTAAGCCACTAGATGACTGAAACTAAGCCCAAAACGTGCAAAATGAGCACTAATGTATATCTACCACCCTGTAAAATTTCAGGGATGATCCAACGGTCGGATCAAAAGTTATGGCCTCTGCAAGTTATGCTCCCGCATCATTCTCCCTGGTTGAAAAGAATTCAGCTCCTGCGAATTTAGTTGATGGAACTCATCTAATTTTGCCTTTGTCAATTCTCCTCAACTCCCACTTGGGAATCCAAGTATTTTCTTCTTGCTGCAAACCTTCCCCCTTGTACCAAATATCTGTTGTAGCTCCCATGTCTAGTAGTGATTGTCTTTTGTCCAAGACACGCATTACCCTCTCCTTTTCTCCTTTGGCATCTGTTGCTTCCAGTTTATTTCTTCCTCCTCTAACACATTTTCATCATGACTGGAAACTTATATAAATCGAAACATTAAAAGCGGTGAGATAGCAAAGTTTTGGTAGCTCCACCTTGTAGGCATTATCACTCATTTTCTTGAGAATCCTACATGGCCCAATCTTCTTATACTTGATTTTATTATATGTACCCTTTGAAACCTATCATTTCTAAGATGAACCATCACCATATCTCCTTCTTCAAATACACTTACTCTCCTACTGGCATCTGCAGCTATTTTATATTGTTCATTACTCACTTTTAGCTTTTCCCTCACTTCATCTTGTAGTTGTAGAATGTGTTCTGCAAATGCTTCTGCATCATCACTAGTTTCATCTTCACCTGGTAGAACAATTAGATCAAGGACCCCCTTCGGATTCCTACCATATACAATCTGGAAAGGAGACCTCCCTGTTGACCTGTTTATCGAGCTATTATATGCAAACTCAGCTTGAGGTAAAGCTAAGTCCCATTGTTTTGGCTTTTCTCCAACTATACAACGTAGGAGATTTCCCAAGCTTCTGTTCACTACTTCAGTCTACCCATCAGTCTGGGGGTGATATGCACTACTGAACTGTAGTTGTGTCCCCAATTTCTTCCACAGAGTCCTCCAAAAGTGACTCAAAAAATTCGTGTCCCGATCTGAAGTGATCGTTTTTGGAATTCCATGCAATCTAACCACTTCTAAAAAAAACAAATCTGCAATTCTGGAAGCATCATTAGTTTTTTTACAAGAAATAAAATGTGCCATCTTAGAGAATCTATCAACCACAACAAAGATAGAATCATTCCCTCGTTGTGTGTTAGGAAGCCCTAACACAAAATCCATACTCAAATCAACCCATGGCCCTGTAGGGATAGGCAATGGCATATACAACCCAATATTCTGTGCATGACCCTTAGCCATTTGACACACTCTACATCTTGCTACAACCCTACTGATGTCCCTCTTTACCTTTGGCCAATAATACTTTTCTACGACAAGAGAAATTGTCTTACTTATACCAAAGTGTCCAACCAACCCTCCACTATGCAATTCTCTTATAATATTTTCTCTCATTGAACCAACAGGGATGCACAATTGTTTCCCCCTAAACAAATAACCATCTTGTATCAAATAATCAAAAGAATCACTACCTACTGTAGGCTCCTTAAGCTTTCTGACAACATCACCAAAATCAGGATCACCTTCATACAATTCCTTAACTACCTCAAACCCTAGGACTTTATTTTCCATTGTTGTCAAAAGGGCTACACGCCTACTCAAGGCATCAAGCAACTTGATTATGCTTACAAGACTTATGCTTTAAAACAAAAGTATATTCTTGTAAAAATGAAACCCATTTTGCATGCCTACTATTTAGTTTCTTCTGTGTGTTTACATACCTCAAGGCTTCATGGTCAGTGAAGAGTACAAATTCCTTTGCTACCAAGTAATGTCTCCAGTTCCTTAATGCCTGAACAATAGCATAAAATTCCACATCATAAGTAGAATATTTCCTCCTGACTTCATTTAGCTTTTCATTGAAGAATGCCACACGTCGTCCTTCTTGACTCAACACGGTTCCAATCCCAACATGTGAGGCATCACAGTCAACCTCAAAAGACCTTGCTAAAATCTGCAATACCAAAAGCAAAGTGCTTCGATACTTTCTTCTTCAACAATTCAAAACTATCTGTTGCTGCCTTGGTCCATACAAACTCCCTCCCTTTTGTACACTCTGTTATGGGTGCGTGAATGCTCTTGAAATTCGATGAACTTCCTATAAAAAGTTGCCAAACTATGAACTACGAACCTCTGTCAGGGGTTCATTTTAAGACACCCCTATAAAATTGAAGGTGGAAAATACTTGGCGAATATCCTCGTAACCAGTTTCGGCGAAAGGTGAATTTGACAGTATTCAAAAACAAAATTTTCGCCTGGTTTTTCAAGGCTAAATCAGTGACGTGCGACAACAGTAATCCGTAATGACGCACGTCACTGGCGCGACAATAGCTCCTGATGACGTGTGACACTGGAGCGACACTAGATCGTAATGACGCGCGTCAGTTGAATCTATCGACGCGCGACACTGTTATCTATTGACGCGCGACACAGTCACAAAATGACGCGCGACATTGTCCGCTATTGACGCGCGACATTGTCCTCTATTGACGCGTGACATTGTCCTCTATTGATGCGCGACATTGTCCTCTAATTGACGTGTGACATTGTCCTCTATTGACGCGTGACACTGCAAACAAATGACGCGCGACATTGTCCTCTATTGACGAGTGACATTGTCCTCAATTGACGCGCGACATTGACCTCTATTGACGCGTGAAACTGTAAACAAATGACGCGCGACACTGTTTTCTATTGACGCGCGACACTGTAATCAAATGACGTGCGACACTATAAACAAATGACGCGCGACACTATAAACAAATGACGCGCGACAGAGCCTTCTATTGATGCACGACACTGCTTCCTATTGACGCGTCATTAGAAGCAAATGACGCACGTCAATAGGGGACAGTGACGCCCATTTTTAGGTTATAAATACCCTTATGCCGCTCATTTTCTCGTTTACGTTTTCCCGTTCTTGAATTTTTGCAGGTCTAAATCTTTGAGAAAGACACATTACAGCTATAATGTCGACTTCACATGCTTCCCAATTGCAAGTTCAGCAAGAAAATGAAGAGAATCCAAGTCAATCGATTTCCAAGATAACCTACAGGAATCCCTTATGCCCTCACATCCATACGGCTTTAAAGATGTCTTCAGAATATCAAGCTATAATGGAAGAGTGTGGATTTACAGGGCTCGTTAATATGCCCCATTTCGAAACAGATCCGGATATTTTGAATTACCTTCTGTCATGCTACAATTCAGAGGACGGTATATTTTATGTGACTCTGAACGATGGCCAAATGTTCCAATTCACTATTGAACCGAATGACATACATCGGTTTACGGGCCTTCCTATCAGAAATTTACCAACTGTTACAACCAAGGCAACACTCGTGGAAGAAAACAAGAAATTTCTCGAATCAAAGTACGGTTTCCATGTTGATTGTAAGTATAATTCGTTTTAATTCAAAAAAATTTATTCTGTTTTTTATTCTGATACAATTTGTTGTTATAAATTGATAGTAATTTTCACTTTGTTTGCATTTGCAGCCCATGTTAATAAATCCGGGCGTGGTGTAGATACACAATCAATTGCACACCACTTTCTTCTTTGCACTTATTGCATTTTTCAAGCGGAATTGTTATGCAGGGTCGCCAAACAGATATACCAAATTGGGCCATTGCATACATTTGTGCCACTATCTCAAAACAAAAATTCGATTGGTGCACATTTCTATCCAAAAAAATAAGAGCTGACATATCAAATTCGAAAATCTCAGAAAAACCTTTCATTTATTCAACAAACTATCTCCTCGGCTTCTACTATGAGGCACTTTTAAATTTAAAAGCTAAAGAAATTCCTACTTGCTCTGATGAGGCTTTGAAGAAATTCTCAATTCCATTTGCAGAACAACAGGTATAAACTATTTAGTTTGTAATTGTATTACAATTTTCTTCATTACAGTGCACAGTTATTAAAACTTAAATTTTAATGTTTTGCAGAGAAGATATCTTGAAGCCATTCCCAAAAAAAAAAAGATGTCGAGAGGAAGAGGCCAACTACACGCGGAGGCTTCGGGGGACTCCCAATCTGAAATGGAAGCTCACTCCTCTCCAGACCCTCAACAGTTTGAACTCGTTAAATGCCAGAGAAGTAATACATTCTCATATATTAATTACAAATTCCAAAGTTGCAGATTTATTTTTCAATTTAAATTTTAGCAAAATGAATTGACAACATTTAATATTGATGAATAGCAGGGACTATGGAACCTTCTTCCCCAACTCACTCCGTACAGTCGCATGCATTGATATCTTCTGAACAGCCACTGAGTACAACTCCTACAAGGCCACCCGTAGCACCGAAAAAAAAAACCCCTCGACAACAAGGTACAACTTTTCTATAGAACGTTTAATTTCGTAGTTTTGACTTTATGAATTGTTTTAATATTTTTCATTTTTTCTTGTACTTTTCAGCACATGTCAGTCATGATCAAGCCATGGCACCGACACCCACTCAACCATTAATTTTTAAAATGCCAACCAGAGGAACAGTGAAAAAGACCATTGGTAAACGCATGCCTTTTGCTCCGGCCCCTAGTGGGACACTAAACCTTGACTCCTCGTTTCGAATTCCAACTCTCTCACTTGGTGGCTTGCCCAGTGCAACGGGCATATCTATTTTGAACAATATAAATTTAGATGAAGATTATTTGGGCATTGATAGCAATGACCCAACTGGGTTTTTCGATACCCGCGAGATGATTCAAGGCCAGCAGGTATACTTCAGTCTTCAAATTTCAATTTTAATATGCTTTACAATTTTTAATTACATTCTGATTTATCTAAATCTAAATCTTCAGTCTTCAAATTTATTTATCTAAATCTTGATTTATTTTTTCAAAAACAGGATCAGCCCACCCAAAGACAGAAACAAGGAGCAGTTGATCTTGGTCATGGTGAAAGCCCCCACACTTCTCCAGCAAGATCGTCTGCATCAGATTCAGATAGTGAAGAGTTTCCACCTTTTCCTTTGGAGAACTTAATTGGTAATGATTGTCAATCCCATGTCAGTGAGTTTATTATTCCTCAAATCCAACAGCTTATAGAATGGGAGAAAAGGGCTAAAATTCTTATCAATGAGATTATTAGTCGTTATGAAAATTATTGGCAACGGGATAGTTTATACGCTGCAGTCCAGAATCAACCTGCGAAGATGGATTCCTTACTTACCCAAGTAAGATGTGGGACTGTCACGTTTAATAACGACTATAAAGATGGCATTTTAGATAAGGCACTAAACAAATTGGAAAATATTAGTGCCGAGGCCCAGGCATATTTTAACAAATGGTCAAAGGACAAGGATTTGGTATCAATCGCAAATGCCGAAAGAGATAGAGCGGTTGTAAGTACTATTACATTCTAACAATCATTTTTGTTAATTTGAAATTTTGAATTTACATTAATATTTTGAATTGATGTTACTCTTTTTGTGCAGTTGAAATATGAAAATTTGAAGAGTCAGGCGAAGGTTTTGCAAGTTCACTTGGAAACTTGAAGAAAAACGACTTATCATGCAAAAAAATTTGAAGCAAAATATTGTTTTGGTTAACAAACAAAACAATACACTAAAGCGGATAATTAAAGAGCATGGTCTCGACCCTGACATCTTGTTCAAAGCCAAAGCAGTTGCTGATCCAAATTTGCTGTCGCATGGAGATGCAACAAATCAAGAAGAAAGAATTATAAAAAATCTGGACAGTGCTGCAGAAGATCTTATAAGTTCAGGGGTTATTTCTGGTGTTGGGGAAAGAGGTGCAGCCAGAGTGGAAGAAGCTGTTGGGGAAGAGGGCAGAGCAGAATTTTCTAAAGAAAAAGAGGGTTTTCAAAATTAGAAACTTTTATTATTGACTAAACTTTTAATATTGAATTTGAAAACTTCAACTATTGAGTTTGTACTATGCTATTTCAATTTAATTATATGGTGATTAGATGGTGATTATCATGAATTATATGTATGTTTCTTGTTTACTTGCATTGTCATGAATAGTATGTGGACGTAGATGATGAATGATGACAATTGATAATCAGTGATAGATGATGATGAAAGACTATGATCGATTTAATGTGTATAATGTAAAATTTAGTGCCTAAATATCTTGTGGGACTTTAATTATCTTGAAAATTATGTCGTGGGACTTTAATTGTATCTGTGGGGTTATACTGTGTATGAAAGTAGACTTAAGGTCTATAGTTGGTAAAAGGTAGATAGGTTAAGAATCTGTGTTTGTACTATTGATGTTACCTTGTCATAAGATTTGTGCATAGTAAGGAAGAGTATAACACATTGTTTCTATATGTCATTATGTGGTCTATCATGGTGTTGAGACAAGAATGTATTGCTACTACATGAAGATGTATTGTGTAATAGAGGTTATACTTCTGATTCATGCTCAAAGTTGGGAAAAATGAGTATCTACAAATGTTATAAAGTTGAGAAATCTCATATTGATGTTACCTTGTCATAAGATTTGTGCATAGTAAGGAAGAGTATAACACATTGTTTCTATATGTCATGTGGTCTATCATGGTGTTGAGACAAGAATGTATTGCTACCACAAGAAGATGTATTGTGTAATAGAGGTTATACTTCTGATTCATGCTCAAAGTAGGGAAAAATGAGTATCTACAAATGTTATAAAGTTGAGAAATCTCATATTGATGTTACCTTGTCATAAGATTTGTGCATAGTAAGGAAGAGTATAACACATTGTTTCTTAAAGGATTCTTAGAGGTCAATGCAAGGTTTGACAGTGGCTCCAGGAATGCGTTGATTCAAATGCTCATCTATCTTTGCATCATAAGGTTATTGCCTATAAAGGTTGTGAGTTAATGAAAGTGTGAAAGATGATGTGATATGTGTAAGGTAATTGGAAACAGTCTCTTCCAGTACAAGAAGATTCATGGTGTATGGTCAGGTTATCTAAGATGAGCTTTGTAACTTTGTTTGACCTGATGAGTGCAGTGGAAAAGTTTAAACAAAAAAAAGATCTTAAGAAAACTGATGGAACCAAGAAGGGGAAATTAATTGATGTTCCCAAACTTGATGCAAATCAAGCGGGAGGAAGAATTCGATCAATGTACTTTAATATTAACGGAGGGTGACTCAGCCAAGGCTCTTGTGGTTTGAATCAGGGAAATGTGAATATTGAATTTGGTAGTATTGTGACATGTTTCGACATCACTTTCCAATTTAATTTTTTGTTATTTTAGTTATCTTTATCTATCGGTGGCGGGAATATCTATTTTTTGGGAAGCTACCACTCACCAACAAATGGAGAATAAAGAGATAGTAAATAGAAAAAAAATCCTTGGTCTACAGGAAGATAAAATATATTAAAAATAAATTAATATAATTCTAAGAAATCAAGAAAGAATCATCATTGGTAAGAAATTAAACATAATTGCAAATATGCTAGGGTTTAGCTTACCTCTTGCGTATTAGATTGCTGTGAAATCATCAAGGGTAACGTGCTAGATCTTTGTTTCACATGACATTGTAGATGGAGGGGTGAGTTGCTTGACATTGTCAGTCCTGAGAAGTGCCAGCAACATCTTTAAATATATAGACCAACAATATCTTTAAATAAAAGTAAATATAAAGAATTAGACTTGTAATGTCTTTAATGATAACAAGAGCTGAAAAAATGTAAGGTAACAAACAATAAGATTATGTTGAAGAAGATACCTATTTAAAATTGAAATCATCACCGGTAATGTGCTAGATCTTTGTCTTAAAAAATTCAACACAAAAAATTGATTAGTAGATAGATGGGTGAGTTGCCTGACATTGTCAGTCCCGAGAAGTAACTTCCTCGGACGGATGTCAACCCACGTTTTCAAAAAATAAAAATTTTGTATTTAACTAAATGTAAATACATACACCTGTAACATCTTTAATTATAACCAGAGCTGAAAAAATGAATAGTAACAAACAATAAGATTAAGGGGAAAAAGATACCTGCTTAAAGTTGAAATCATCACTGCCACTGGTAATGATATAGATCTTTGTTTTAAAAAAATCCAACACGAGAAATGGATTAGTAGATAGATGGGTGAATTGCCTGACATTTTTAGTATATAGACCTGTAACATCTTTAATGATAAAGATAAAAGATAGATAAAGAAGATACCTACTTAAAGTTGAAACAATCCATTATCAATAGCTTCATCAAAGTCGATGTTGTCTTCTGTAGAATGTGACGAAGAGCCAATTACACTCTCAAGGTTGGGAATATTTGTACTTGTAGCTGTATTATTTACATCTCTTTTTTCGCAAAGGGAATTCCAGTGAGCAATTGCTCTGTCAAAAAATGAATAGTAACAAACAATAAGATTAAGGGGAAAAAGATACCTGCTTAAAGTTGAAATCATCACTGCCATTGGTAATGAGCTAGATCTGTGTTTTAAAAAAATCCAACACGAGAAATGGATTAGTAGATAGATGGGTGAATTGCCTGACATTTTTAGTATATAGACCTGTAACATCTTTAATGATAAAGATAAAAGATAGATAAAGAAGATACCTACTTAAAGTTGAAACAATCCATTATCAATAGCTTCATCAAAGTCGATGTTGTCTTTCTGTAGAATGTGATGAAGAGCCAATTACACTCTCAAGGTTGGGAATATTTGTACTTGTAGGCTGTATTATTTACACCTCTTCTTTCGCAAAGGAATTCCGGTCTTGCGCGATTGCTCTGTCAAGCGGAAGGTTTCGAGGGAGTATCGTGAAACGTAACACCTCATGCAACTTTCGATTTTTATCAAACTTTGTTTCTCGGTTTTGATTTTATAAATGACAATGCACTGAAAACTCTTTCATCCTCCACAGACCCCAAAATCATTTATGCGGCATAATTCATATAGTCTGAAATACTCACTTTGATATCTTCTTGTAAGATAGAACTTTGATAGATTCCTCTCCATGACCTTGTAATAGCACCACTTTGAAGGCTGATCTAAATTCTTATATTGGTTCCTCATTGTTGTTGCAAAATTGGTTGACTGAAACTTTAATAAATTGGCATTCAGTATACCTTTGATTTCCGTACCCTTGAGCTCTGACGTCTTTGTAAATTGTTCCATTATTGTACCCATTGATTTATGGAAATGCTTCTCGACAAACTGCACTTGCACGGCCACCTTCTGTATTCCAAAAATTCGGATTCATCACACCCATGGCTTCCAGAATTTTATCTTTACAGAAACGTTCCCTAATTTCTGATGACAAGGTTTCTGAAATTTTTTTAAGCTTTATTCTTGTATCAACTATCACAGACTCAAACAAATTACGTGTCACAGGAACATCTTCTCGTTCCGATCCTGTAATATCTTGACGTCTTTGCAAAATGTGCATTGGTATTTCCCTCCCATTAACAGAGATGCATAGGTGATCGTGGATATTAAATCTCAAAAAGGTGTTAGGATTTTTAAGATCTAATAAATCTCTCCAATTTTCAAAAACAGGTGCATCAAAACTATCCTGGGAACAATACAATATATCAAGACTTTGACATACCATTTTCCTCATCCGTATAAAATCCACAATATAGATCAATCTGCCCTGTGCATGCTTCATCAGTGTATTGATCTCCTTTAACATTGGAAGAATACCAACCAATGTAAGCAAAGTCTCCAAATCAGTTAAGCGGAACAACAGGTCCCTTGCCCTATCAACTTCATGACGGTATTTGTGCATGAAACCAACCAATGAAGGATACTCCTCACGAACTCTGCATGCTGGTTCATACAAAGAGATCCATCTAGTCTCCACATCCTTCAGAAGTTTTTTGCCGTCTGTAATTCCAATTGCAAATTTTTGGAACTCGAGAAAACGCTTTGGGCTGCTTGACATATAGGCATGAAGTTCTCTTATGAGGTCTTCTAATTTAGCAACATTTTCGTGGTTGCTTACCATTTTATACGCTAAATTCATTCTGTGAGCCATACAGTGAATTGGTAGCATATATGGGGCCACTGTTGTTTGTAATCTAACACACTGCCTGTTCGGTGACCTGCATGACGAGATGCACCATCTACTCCAATGCATACCAACCGTAGCAATTTCATAATCAGTCATACCAGCAACATCTTTCAAATGAGAAACAACTATTTTATATAGGTTTTCAGCATTGCAATTTTCAACCATTTTCATAACACCCAACAGATGAGGAGTCCTTATATGATTTTCTAAAGTATATATGTGGATACATACCCATGCGGTGTTGTCATTGCTTTGTCACTTCATCAATTGAAAGAGAGATAAAGTTTGCTTTTTTACATTCTCTTTCAAATCTTCCTTCTCTATCATCGAGAGGCATTTTGCCATTTCCCATCCACTACTCTCATACCAATGAGAGGCGAGGTACATTCAAAGCATTCCGTTAAATTGATACAAAACTTTGAAATCAAGGAAATCGACATCGCCCTTCCTTTTTAAGTATTTGAAAAGAGTAGAGAATTGTATGAATTTTGCATGTAGATTTGTTTCTTTCATCTTACCAATATGCGATGTGATTGTTCCTCCCTTTTCCAGAGATATCTGTGTTTTTTCGCTCTGCCTCATATTCCATCTGCGTATATCGACATGCATGCACTCCTTTTCGATTTTCCACCTATGTGTTTTGATTTTACGGCCATCCGCCCTTATTCTGATTAAATATTGTTTTCCACAATGTTTTTCTATTGTGTCGACTTGATTGCATTTTTGTTGCTTTCCCAATTTCCACGTATGTATTGTACATGTACATTCACATGGGATTTCTTGAGAATTAGATGATTGTACGGAGTTCAATAAATGGAAATTTATTGCCCAATCAAACTTGTATGTCACGCCAATGGTCCACATATTCTTGTTTGTTTTCAATGCTTTACTTTTTGAGTAGAATTTTGAGCAATATCGCAATCACTGGTTTCCTCTTTCTTGGACCGAGTTTGATATTGATTTGTCTTCCATTTTCTTTGAGTGTTTGTATCTCTGTGATATCTATTTGCACTTGGTTGCACCCCAACAGGAACAATATCTTCAAGATCGGCATATTATCGTAGGTTTCATTTGTTTATTTGTGATATCATGCGAGAATGCATGTCCACCTCAATAATGCCTTCCACACAGTCAGTATTCTGATTCTTTTTGGTGGCATCTATATGATTGGTATTTACATTATCTGTATCCGCAGGGTTTCCAAAATACTTGAAGAGTGATTTCTGAGATTTCTTACTTACTTTTAGGTTATTCGTATTCTTTGAGCTGGCACCTTCCATTATTCTGAAAAGAGTCCTGCGTCAGCAAAAGAACCAAGAAGCGACTCTGTCCAGTCTCTGAGGTCTTGTCGCGCGTGAACTGTCTGATGTCACGCGTCAACACTTCCCAAGTCACGCATCAACACTTCCTCTGTCGCGCGTCAACCCTTCCTCTGTCGCGCGTCACTTCTTAGCCCAAGTCGCGCGTCAGTATAGCTCTTGTCGCGCGTCAATACAGCTCTTGTCGCGCGTCAGTACAGCTCTTGTCGTGCGTCAATACAGCTCTTGTCGCGCGTCAATATTGCCCTTGTCGCGCGTCAACACTGCATTTGTCGCGCGTCAACAATCACAGGATAACAGTAATATGAATCTCTGGTGCTCAAGGGTATGCGAGTTCAAATTTCACAGTATTGGTAATTTGGTAAGCTACTTGAGGTATACTACCCGGCGAATCACATAGGTTTTTATAGGAGATGTTTTCAAATGAAGGCGAAGCCGACCCCCCAAAAAAAATATACTTTATATTTTAGGCGAACAGGACACCGACCCACTCCGAATAATTCACCTTTTCAAATTTTCCTAAAATGAAATTTTCGCCATATTACGAATATTCGCCGCTAAAATTATCCCCGACCTATGTCACATTCCTTGGAATAGGCCATTCTGAATTGCCTTTACTTTTTCCTCATCCATCCTCACTCCATCCCCTGATATGACAAATCCCAAAAAAACAAGACTCTTCTGAACGAATCTACACTTCTTTAAGTTTGCATATAGACTCTCTTTACGTAACAAGTCTAGCACCAATTTCAGATGTAACAAGTGTTCTTCCATTGTCTTCTTATGAATATCAAAATATCATCAAAATAGAAAACAACAAACTTACCATTGTATTCTAGGAGTACTCTGTTCATCAACCTCATGAATGTACTGGGTCCATTAGATAGCCCAAATGGCATCACCATCCACTCGTATAATCCATCTTTTGTTTTAAAAGCAATTTTCCATTCATCCCCTTCACGGATTCGGATCTGGTAGTAACCACTCCATAGGTCAATCTTGCTAAAATATCAGGCTCCTACTAGCACATCCATCATATCATCCAATCGGGAATTGGAAACCGATACTTAATTGTGATCTTGTTTATGGCTCTATTGTTTACACACATTCTCCAGTCTCCATTTTTTTGGGAGTCAATAACACTAGAGTTGCACATGGACTCATGCTTTCTCTCACTAACCCTTTCGTATTAGATCCGTCACTTGTCTGCATTCAACTCTTCACTGTGTCGGACTCATCCGATAGGCTGCCTGGTTTGGAAGGACCGATCTCGGGATCAAATCAATATGATGTTGAATATCTCGCTTTGGGGGTAACGCATCCGGTAGCTCATCACGGTATGACATCTTTGTATTCTTTTAGTATCTTTTCGCTGCAATAGGTATATTAAAGCCTTCTTTCTCCGGCTTCTTTGACATTAGTGCATAACAACATCCGACTTCTTCCATTTCGTAACAAACTCTTTTGTAGCCAATAAGCCCTCACTCTTCTCTTCTTCCTTGAAGGGTAATAAGACCACCTTTACACCATCCTTCCAAAAGGTATATGTATTTTTCCCTCCATCATGTGTAACCTTTCTATCGTATTGCTAAGGCCTACCCAGTAATATATGACATGCATCCATTGGGATAACATCACACCACACCTCATCCCTGTAGGTATTCCCAATTGAAAACTTTATAAGGCATCTTTTATATATGGTTACTTCATTTCCTTTCTTGAACCATGATATACGATAGGGATATGGGTGTTTGTCACAGCTCAGATTCAGTTTATCAACCATTATAGTTGAAACCATATTTTCACAACTACCACCATCAATAATAATTTTACATACCTTTCCTCCAGAGGTGCATCTTGTTCGAAATATATTTGTTCAAAGCCATGAATCAGCTCCAGCAACATCACGTTCTTTCTCCTTCCTTGGGACAATCATCGTCCTCCTTATCATGAGGGTTTCACCCAAGTCTGTAGCAACCTCCATTTCTTCTTCCTCTTCAGCCTCAACCAGATTTACTCATGGTTTTTCTCCTTACCATCTATCCTATGTAGGATAGTGCGGACACTCAAAAGCTCAAGTGCCCCTCTTCACCACATTTGTAACATGTATATTGCCTTTGGGGGCTATTCCAGCCCCATCCTCCATTATAACCTCTTCCCCTCTGAAATCCCCTACCTCTTTGGTAGTTACCATGGCTTTGACCAAAATCTTCATGCCCTTTTGTATTAGAGGATTCACCTTTTGTAGATTCAAATCTACCCTTGCCCCTCATTGGAGATGATGATGGACCTCTCTTCACACCTCTTCTAAAATTACTCCTCTTGTTCTTTTCCTCTGCCTTTAATGCAAGTTGATAAGCATCATCTAGGCTATGGATCCAGAGCATACTCAACTCATCTTGTATGGTGTAACTCAACCCATTTATGTATCGTGTAGCCTTTTATTCTTCAGACTCTCCATGTTCCACCCTGATTGATAACTTGTAAAATTCATTAGTATACTCATCAATGCTGAGATCCTTCTGCCTTAGGTTTTGGAACCTTGAAAGAGTGTCTGAGCATAATCTACAAGAAGAAACTTTTCTTTCACTTCTTTACCATTTTATTCGCTTTCGGATCTTTCCCTTTCCATTCCTTTGTCTTTCATTTTGTAGGTGATCCCACCAGATCAATGCATGTCCGGCCAACTTAGTGCATGCAAACTTAACCTTATTCTCCTCTGAAAGGGTTTTCCACTCCAAGAATTTTTCCATGCGATTTAACCAGTCAATCAACTCCTCTGGTCATAACCCTCCACCATAATCAGGAACATTAATCTTGATGTCGTCATTCTTTCCCTCTAAAGCCTTGATCAATCTCTCCTCAAATGGTCTCTCATTCAAGGTTTCTTCGTCTCTCTCATTTTCTTCTTCATCTCCTCCTTCATTCATTAATGGAGGCTCTTCTTCAATATCACTATCTGGGTTTTCATCCCCATTTGCATGTCTCCTTCTAAGGCGGGTAACTTCCCCGTGAGCTTAGCAACTTGTCTCTGTAGCTCCTGCATATGCCTATTCATCTGGGCATAACCTCCCCTCCCGCATCTAGCCATGGTTATATAAAACAAAGGTAAAAACTACACATAAAAATGTAATATGTTACCTTAACTATTTCCGCAAGATCAAAATCCTACTCTGATACCAATTGATGTGAATCCAATTGCAAGAGGTTGAAATACCTCCAAAAACACACATAAACAACTTTGCAAATAAAACCAGGAGTTTCAAAATAGCTTACTTCTCATTCGGAATTCACCCCGATATATTACATCATTACAATTCTCCTTTTATTTCAAGACTACTCTAAAACCCTAAAATCCCAAAACCCTAAAATGCCAAAAAACCCTAAAATTTAGAACAACTCGGATTGACCCCAAAATTTGCGTGCCAAATATGCATTCATAAATTAGGGTTCACGTGAAATTTGGACTTATTTTGACAAGCAAAACAAAAGTTATTAAAGTTCTAAGACCTATTCAAAAGCGGAAAAAACATTCGGAGCCAATTTTAGGCCACTAGATGACGGAATCTGAGCCTGAAAACGTGCCAAAATGAGCACTAATGTATATCTACCACCCTGTAAAATTTCAGGACGATCCAACGGTTAGATCAAAAGTTATGGCCTCTGCAAGTTATGCTCCCGCATCATTCTCCCCTGGTTGAAAAGAATTCAGCTCCTGCAAATTATGTTGATGGAACTCCTCTAATTTTACACTGTCAATTCTCCTCAACTCCCACTCAGGAATCCAAGTGTTTTCTTCTTGCTGCAAACCTTCCCACTGTACCAAATATCTGTTGTAGCTCCCATGTCTAGTAGTGATTGTCTTTTGGTCCAAGACACGCATTACCCTCTCCTTTTTCTCCTTCGGCATCTGTTGCTTCCAGTTTATTTCTTCCTCCTCTAAAACATTTTCATCATGACCTGGAAACTTATATAAATTAGAAACATTAAAAACTGGTGAGATAGCAAAGTTTTCAGGTAGCTCCACCTTGTAGGCATTATCACTCATTTTCTTCAGAATCCTACATGGCCCAATCTTCTTATACTTGAGTTTATTATATGTTCCCTTTGGAAACCTCTCTTTTCTAAGATGAACCATCACCATATCTCCTTCTTCAAATACACTTACTCTCCTACTAGCATCTGCAGCTGTTTTATATTGTGCATTACTCACTTTCAGCTTTTCCCTCACTTCATCTTGTAGCTATAGAATGTGTTCTGCAAATGCTTCTGCATCATCACTAGTTTCATCTTCACCTGGTAGAACAATTAGATCAAGGACCCCCTTCGGATTCCTACCATATACAATCTGGAAAGGAGACCTCCCTGTTGACCTGTTTATCGAGCTATTATATGCAAACTCAGCTTGAGGTAAAGCTAAGTCCCATTGTTTTGGCTTTTCTCCAACTATACAATGTAGGAGATTTCCCAAGCTTCTTGTTCACTACTTTGATCTACCCATCGATCCTGGGGGTGATATGCACACTTGAAGCGTAGTTGTGTCCCCAATTTCTTCCACAGAGTCCTCCAAAAGTGATTCAAAAATTCGTGTCCCGATCAAGTGATCGTTTTGGAATTCCATGCAATCTAACCACTTCTAAAAAAACAAATCTATAATTGGAAGCATCATTATTTTTTTTACAAGAAATAAAATGTGCCATCTTAGAGAATCTATCAACCACAACAAAGATAGAATCATTCCCTCGTTGTGTGTTAGGAAGCCCTAACACAACCCAAAGATTTCGTGCATGACCCTTAGCCATTTGACACACTCTACATCTTGCTAGAACCCTACGATGTCCCTCTTTACCTTTAGCCAATAATACTTTTCTATGACAAGAGAAATAGTCTTACTTATACCAAAGTGTCTAGCCAACCCTCCACTATGCAATTCTCTTATAATATTTTCTCTCATTGAACCAGCAGGGATGCACAATCGTTTCCCCTAAACAAATAACCATCCTATATCAAATAATCAAAAGAATCACTACCTATTGTAGGCTCCTTAAGCTTTCTGACAACATTACCAAAATCAGGATCACCTTCATACAATTCCTTAACTACCTCAAACCCTAGGACTTTATTTTCCATTGTTGTCAAAAGGGCTACATGCCTACTCAAGGCATCAACAACTTGATTTTGCTTACCAGACTTATGCTTTAAAACAAAAGTATATTCTTGCAAAAATGAAACCCATTTTGCATTCCTACTATTTAGTTTCTTCTGTGTGTTTACATACCTCAAGGCTTCATGGTCAGTGAAGAGTACAAATTCCTTTTCTACCAAGTAATGTCTCCAGTTCCTTAATGCCTAAACAATAGCGTAAAATTCCACATCATAAGTAGAATATTTCCTCCTGACTTCATTTAGCTTTTCACTGAAGAATGCCACTGGTCGTCCTTCTTGACTCAACACAGCTCCAATCCCAACATGTGAGGCATCACAGTCAACCTCAAAGACCTTGCTAAAATCTGGAAATACCAAAACAGGTGCTTCTGATACTTTCTTCTTCAACAATTCAAAACTATCTGTTGCTGCCTTGGTCCATACAAACTCCCTCCCTTTTGTACACTCTGTTATGGGTGCAGCAATGCTACTGAAATTCCTGATGAACTTCCTATAAAAATTTGCCAATCCATGAAAACTACGAACCTCTGTCACATTCCTTGGAATAGGCCATTCCAGAATTGCCTTTACTTTTTCCTCATCCATCCTCACTCCATCCCCTGATATGACAAATCCCAAAAAAACAAGACTCTTCTGAACGAATCTACACTTCTTTAAGTTTGCATATAGACTCTCTTTACGTAACAAGTCTAGCACCAATTTCAGATGTAACAAGTGTTCTTCCACTATCCTACTGAATATCAAAATATCATCAAAATAGACAATAACAAACTTACCATTGTATTCTCGGAGTACTCTGTTCATCAACCTCATGAATGTACTGGGTGCATTAGATAGCCCAAATGGCATCACCATCCACTCGTATAATCCATCTTTTGTTTTATAAGCAGTTTTCCATTCATCCCCTTCACGGATTCGGATCTGGTAGTAACCACTCCGTAGGTCAATCTTGCTAAAATAGCGGGCTCTGCTAGCACATCCTTCATATCATCCAATCGCAGAATTGGAAACCGGTACTTAATTGTGATCTTGTTTATGGCTCTGTTGTCTACACACATTCTCCAGTCTCCATCTTTTTTGGGAGTCAATAACACTGGAGTTGCACATGGACTCATGCTTTCTCTCACTAACCCTTTCTGTATTAGATCTGTCACTTGTCTGTTCAACTCTTCACTCTGTGTCGACTCATCCGATAGGTGCCTGGTTTGGAAGGACCGATCCTGGGATCAAATCAATATGATGTTGAATATCTCGCTTTGGGGTAACCCATCTAGTAGCTCATCTGGTATGACATCTTTATATTCTTTTAGTATCTTTTCTGCTGCAATAGGTATATTAAAGCCTTCTTTCTCCAGCTTCTTTGACATTAGTCCATAACAACATCCACTTCTTCCATTTTCAGTAACAAACTCTTTTGTAGCCAATAAGCCCTCACTCTTCTCTTCTTCCTTGAAGGGTAATAAGACCACCTTTACACCATCCTTCCAAAAGGTATATGTATTCTTCCCTCCATCATGTGTAACCTTTCTATCGTATTGCCAAGGCCTACCCAGTAATATATGACATGCATCCATTGGGATAACATCACACCACACCTCATCCCTGTAGGTATTCCCAATTAAAAACTTTATAAGGCATCTTTTATCTATGGTTACTTCATTTCCTTTCTTGAACGATGATATACGATAGGGATATGGGTGTTTGTCATGACTTAGATTTAGTTTATCAACCATTACAATTGAAACCATATTTTCTCAACTACCTCCATCAATAATAATTTTACATACCTTTCCTCCAAAGGAGCATCTTGTTCGAAATATATTTTTGAAGCCATGAATCAGCTCCAAAGAACATCACGTTCTTTCTCCTTCCTTGGGACAATCATCGTTCTCCTTATCATGAGGGTTTCATCCAAGTCTGCAAAGAACCTCCATTTCTTTTTCCTCTTGACCTCAACCAGATTTACTCATGGTTTTTCTCCTTACCATCTATCTTGTGTAGGATAGTGCGGACACTCAAAAGCTTTGTGCCCCTCTTCACCACATCTATAACATGTATATTTCCTTTGGGGCTATTCCAGCCCCGTCCTCCATTATAACCTCTTCCCCTCTGAAATCCCCTACCTCTTTGGTAGTTACCATGGCTTTGACCAAAATATTCATGCCCTTTTGTATTAGAGGATTCACCTTTTGTAGATTCAAATCTACCCCTGCCTCTCATTGGAGATGATGATGGACCTCTCTTCACACCTCTTCTAAAATTACTCCTCTTGTTCTTTTCCTCTGCCTTTAATGCAAGTTGATAAGCATCATCTAGGCTATGGATCCAGAGCATACTCAACTCATCTTGTATGGTGTAACTCAACCCATTTATGTACCGTGTAGCCTTTTGTTCTTCAGACTCTCCCTGTTCCACCCTGATTGATAACTTGTAAAATTCATTAGTATACTCCTCAATATTGAGATCCTTCTGCCTTAGGTTTTGGAACCTTCGAAAGAGTGTCTGAGCATAATCTACAGGAAGAAACTTTTCTTTCAGCTTCTTTACCATTTTATTCCAGTTTCGGATCTTGCCCTTTCCATTCCTTTGTCTTTCATTTTGTAGGTGATCCCACCAGATCAATGCATGTCCGGCTAACTTAGTGCATGCAAACTTAACCTTCTTCTCCTCTGAAAGGGTTTTCCACTCGAAGAATTTTTCCATGCGATTTAACTAGTCAATCAACTCCTCTGGTTGTAACCCTCCACCATAATCAGGAACATTAATCTTGATGTCGTCATTCTTTCCCTCTAAAGCCTTGATCAATCTCTCCTCAAATGGTCTCTCATTCAAGGTTTCGCTGCGTCTCTCTCATTTTCTTCTTCATCTCCTCCTTCATTCATTAATGGAGGCTCTTCTTCAATATCACTATCCGGGTTTTCATCCCCATTTGCATGTCTCCTTCTAAGGCGGGTAACTTCCCGTGAGCTCAAAGAACTTATCTTTGTAGCTCCTGTATATGCCTATTCATCCTGGGCATAACCTCCCTCCCGCATCTAGCCATGGTTATATAAAACAGAGTTAAAAACTACACATAAAATGTAATATGTTACCTTAACTATTTCCGTAAGATTAAAATCCTGCTCGATACCATTGATGTGAGTCCAGTGCAAGAGGTTGAAATACCTCCAAAAACACACATAAACAACTTTACAAATAAAACCAGAGAGTTTCAAAATAGCTTACTTCTCATTCTGGAATTCACACTGATCTATTACATCATTACAATTCTCCTTTTATTTCAAGACTACTCTAAAACCCTAAAATGCCAAAAACCCTAAAATGCCAAAAAACCCTAAAATGCAAAACAACTCGGATTGACCCCAAAATTTGCGTGCCAAATATGCATTCATAAATTAGGGCTCACACGAAATTTGGACTTATTCTGACAAGCACAACAAAAGTTATTAAAGTTCTAAGACCTAGTCAAAAGCGGAAAAAACATTCGGAGCCAATTTTAGGCCACTAGATGACGGAATCCGAGCCCGAAAACGTGCCAAAATGAGCACAACCTTGCAAGCAAAGTTGACCCCAGCATAGTACTAATGTATATCTACCACCCTGTAAAATTTCAGGATGATCCAACGGTCGGATCAAAAGTTATGGCCTCTGCAAGTTATGCTCCGCATCGTGCAACACTCTCTACCCAACAAAACTCCAATGAGAAGAAGAATCAATTCTTCTCATTGGCCCCCAAGCCCCAACCACAAGGCAATAAGGGATGGATCATACACATGGAAACTATATGATCCTTACAAACTTACTATCAAGTAACACACACACAAGAAAAGATAACAAGAAAAACACTATTTTTTAGGACAACAACTTCCCAAAACAATGGTTCCAAAATAAGCCAAGTAGAGATATGAACATGGGGGTGCCCTTGTTCACCCAAAGGGTTTGGATGCCCACCTCTAAAATTATCCACAACACAATCAATCCTAAAATCTCTTATGCCTCCCCATGACAAAAATCTATGTCTCTTATGCCTCCCTCACTCTTATGCCTCCCTCTCTCTTATGAATCCCAAAATATACAAAATGACAAAATAGAATAAGGTAGGGCATCCAAAACCCACTCCCTTCTAAAAACATAAAGAATCTCTTATGCCTCCTAACATATTTCATCCCAATTTCCAAATCTCAGCACAACCTAAGGTAAATTTGCTACCCAACACTTCAAATAAGAACACGCATCTATGCAACATAGAACATACAAGAAAACAAGAGTGTAAGATCCTACCTTGCGTTGGTAAATCTCAACTTCATAAGAAAGTCAAAAATATTTCAAAATCAAGAAAATCAAAGCTCCCTTATACTCAAACAAGCAAGAACCCTAAAAATCCAATATCCAAATCTAAGCAATTAATCCCATTTACTTCCCAAAATTTTGAATAAATAGAAAAGAGCGGGAACATGATGTGGTTCCATGTAGGATGCTACATCATTTCTTCTCCACCCCACATCACCCAAGTCAAACCTATACTATAAAAAAATGGGTGGTTGAGAGGCATGACAAACATATTACACACACCACGCCAACCCCTACCCCTTAGGACAAAGAAATAAACACATGTAAGAAAGGGCAATTAAATCTCACCTTCTTCATTCCAAACACATAATGGGATCTATTTTTGACCTCCTAACCCATAGGTAGGGTTGGTATAATAATTTAAGAGGTGTGGGACAAGTTTAACTTGTACCACAAGCCTCCAAAATTTTCCCTTAAGGCCAAATCCGAATTTATAAGGAGAGGTATAGTGTATAACACTCAAGATCTCGTACAATCAACTTACAAAACATAAACTAAAGAACCATTTAACCTAATAAATGAATTATTTTGTCGCATCCATAATTATTTTAGTAACATGATTAATTTACTAATCTAGACATGACTTAATTAATGATAAATGGGAATTACATCACCCTAAAATCACATACACTAAAATTAAACAAAGGAAAAGAAAATAATAGCACACAAACCCCTTAATAACAATTGGAGGTAATTCCCCCATGGGGACACCGTAAAAAAATAAAACACACAACATAACACAAATTGTGATGGTGACCATTGTCGAACCCATCCGGCATTCGGATGTTGTTGGTCTCCAATCCCCTTTTATTGTTGTGATATAATTACTGTAAAACACAGAATACCTCCTTCAACCTCATAGGCGCATCAAAAATCGATGATAAAATATATGCATATAAGTCAACAATCATCAATATATAAATTAATCATCATCTAGGAAAATAATGTTACTATTTTAAAATTCCAACAACATCTCAATTCTATATTTCATCAATACCAATAAGATCACAAGATTAGTTCATTGCTAAATCCTACTCAATATGATGAAAATGTCGAATGTCAGAAATATATAAATATGTCAACAACACATCATCATCCATATAAAATGTCTCTCTAAGAAATCCACATGATCATACTATGAATTTACATCTATCAATAATCAAAGTACCTCTATCGTCTAATCATCATGCTAATCCAAAATCATACAATAATATCCATGTATATAACCAAAAGTAATTGTTATCCAAAATTCACCCCTCAAGGTAATTTTGATAACATGCATCAAATTCTTTAGTCCCAAGCAATTATATTGATTCAAGGCAAAAAATCATGTTTCTGGGGTCCCCTCGGCTTCTTTCTAACTCTCCTGTCCAAGAAGAAAACCCAGCAAGTTTTAAAAATGTGAAAAAATTGCAAAAGCCAAGCTTGGTGCCAAAATACAGAGAAAATCAGCTAAGTCTTGTCCTAGGCGGTCCTTGGGACAGTTGGGACGCCGGACCACGAATCGGCCGAAAAGCCACCAGGCGGTCTGCGCAGCATTTGGGACAGTTGGGACGTCGGGATCGTGGGACGTGAAAAGGCGAACCGGCCGAAAAGTGGAAAAAATCGACTAAGTGTTGTTTTCACGTCAGTTTGGGACAGCCGGGCCAAAGGTACGTGCGGGACGTGAACCGGCCGAAAATCCGAAGGACAGTTTGGGACATCCGGGCCAAAGGTACGCGCGGGACATGAGGGACGTAAAAATCCGAACCGGCCGAGAGAAAAAATTGTCAAGTTTGGGACATCTGGGACAAAAGTACGCGGAGGACGCGAAAAGGCTGATTCAGCTGAAACATGAGACTTTCGTCCAAGGTAGTTTGGGACATCTAGGCCAAAAGTATGCGTGGGACGCGAAAAGCCGAAGCGGCCGAAGGCAAAGAAGAAAAGTCAACATTTGACACGTGAACTTCAAACGGCCATAACTTTTGACTCCCAGCTCCGATTTTCATAAAATTGGACTTTTTGGAATGAGCACGACGTCCTCTATGCCACAAAACTGGATTTCTTATTTTTAACAAGGGTAGATATATTTAAATAAAAGAAACATATTCGGCTCCAGTCAGTTAATGCTCATTAGGTCAAATGATTAAAACGCCGCCTGACCCAAAATAGCTGCCCGCACTCAGAAGGCCATAACTTTTGCATTTTTCAACAAAATCACACAAAATTGGTACCATTGGAATCATGGCTCCAAGCCCAATGCATAGAAATCAAGAAATTCCATATTTGATGAGATATTGATTGAGATTTTTAGGAAAATGTGGTCGGGTTCATAACAGTGTTTTATTTGGTAGCTGGGAGTGCAGTTAAGAGGCATGGTCATCATTCTTTCTCTACTGCAGCACATGGGACAGTATGGGGAGCCTTTTACAAGTAATATATAATCATTTTACTCCATTTAATGCCTCTTACAAGTGGTTGAAGGACAGATTTTGGGATTTCCATTTTCCCTTCTCTTTCCCTTCTCATTTTTCTATAAATTGGAGTGTTGGGCTCATTGTAAAGGAGGGAGTTTTCAGATAGCAAAGCTCTGTCAAAATTTCTTTGTGAAGCCAATGTGCTACAGGCCCTTGTAGTGGACTCCTTGCATGGTGATCCAGGCCCTTATCTTGTAATAGATTGAACTGTGCATATCATGAAGCAATAAAATATCAGTTTGTGGATGTATCTTCCCCTGCTGTGTTTTCTTGCATTCTTCTTGCCCCTTTAATCTTTCTACAAGAATATTGTGTCTATTATTATGTTCTTGCAGGGATCCATTATCATTGTGTATGCTTGGAATATCATTGTGAATGCATTTTGCTAGATTATGGAGAATTGTCATCACCTCTTCTAGTGTGCACTTTGCTTCTGTATTTCACGCATTTGGAGAATACTCTCACACCCTCCTTTTCTGATGTATCACCGCTTTAGTGTAGGCTTTCATTTTATGCACTCTCTCTCCCTGGTCCCTTGGAAATTTAGATTAGCATAGTTAGTTTCTCCGCATTAAAGTAGATTGTGGCGGAGTAGTTTAGGAGCAAGAACCATCTTTCTCTGGAGGTCTATCTCAAGTAGCAAGTCCCACAACTTGGAGATAGTACCCATGTTATCCAATCACACCGTGAGTTCAAGTTATGCACTTGTATAAACATTAAGGGTGCTGTGATTCGGTGATAATAGTAATCAAAATAGAAATGTAATAAGTGTAGTAGGGAAGTGGACACTACATCCCCCTCCCCTTAAACTCAACTTCCTCCTTGAAGTCACTAAATAAGTGTTGAAACTGGACTCGTAGCAATGTAGCATCCTCCCATGTAGCAGCAGTCTCATCATACCTTTCCCACTGAACCCAAACCTGATCAATATCTTTACCTCAAAGCCCCAAGGTCCTACGCTCTAAAATATGAACGGGATCCACCACCACACGACCCCCGATCCCGCACCTACAATGAGGTCTAATATAACACATGAGAATTATTAGCAATGTATCTCCTAAGTAAAGAAACAAGAAACACATCTTGGATGTGAGAAAAGCTAGGTGGCAATGCTAATCGATAGGCTAAAGGACTAATGCACTCCAAGATCTCAAAGGGACCCACATATATAGCAGAAAGATTAAAGAGGTTTCCATAATGGATAGGGCTCTTCGTGGCCTCACATGAAGAAATACCTTCATGCCCACCTCAAAACTATGATCTAACCTATGTCGATCTACATACTTCTTCGCTTATCCTGAGCCTCCTGCAATCTTTGTCGATCAAAAGAACCTATTGCTCCTTATCCTATAGTAGATCTGGCCCAAGAGAAACCATGTTCTCCTACTGTCCTAACTCGGTTGTGTCCTGTAATCTCTACCATACAATTCTTAAAAAGGAGCCATGCCTATCGATTGTGAAAAATTATAGTAGGATAAATCCACCAAATACAAGTACTTCTCCCACCTTTGACCGATGGTCCTTGACGTATATCCTAAACATTTCATATAAGATTTGATTCACTCGCTTAGTCTATCCATCTATGTCAAGGTGATAGGTTTTTCTGAAATTGATCTTTATCCCGATAGCATACTAAATCGTATTCCAGAAGTGAGAAGTGTATAAGGGATCATGGTTGAAAATAATCTTCTATGGAATCCCGCAATCTGAAAATATCATCGGGGTATACTCGTTCCCACCGCACTAGCTATTTAGGTGGTCTTCATGAAGAAAAATGAGCCACTTTCATCAATTTATCAACTGTTACCATGATGGCTTCGTGGTGGTATCTTGATGTTGGTAACCAAAGTATGAAGTCCATGGAAATGATTTCCCATTTCCACTCTAGTATAGCATGAGGGAAGAGAAGGAAAACTGAATGTTGATGATCGGCCTTCACCTTCTGACACTCTAAACAACATGACACAAACTGAGCTATGTCTCTCTATAGTCCCCTCCAATGGTACAAATGTCTCAAGGTGGTGTGCATCTTCTTCACCCCGGGATGGGCTTAATAAGGTACACAATTAGTCTCTTTCAAAATCTCCTATCTCAAGCCTCCATCGGTAGGAAAATATATTGAACCCCTATGTCGAGAAGACCATCTATCTCTAATAAAAATACATCAAATATCCCCTCAAGGGTTCTTTGAGACTCAATCTCTGTTCTTCTTGCAAGGTAGAATTTGTCGTGAGGAAGTTGCTGCAAAATCCTACTCCACAAATCTATACCCATAGAAGTATCCATAGCCACATATATCCATCTACTCAAAGCATCTACAACAGCATTCTGCTTCCCCTTCACATGCTATAACTACATGTAATACTCATAAAGAAACTCCATCCAACATTGGTGACAAGCATTGAGATTGGACTACATGAAGAGGTGGCGAAGACTCAAGTTATCAGTCCTAAGTGTAAATATCTAAAAAATATGAAAATGTAACCAATACACCAAGGTGTGCACACCCTACCGCAAGATCAAGGTCATTAATCAGATAATTGTTGAGTTTGTGAGACTCAAAATCAACTACTCATCCCTCTTACATCAATATACCTCCAAGTCCTGCCAAAGAAGCATCTACGCAAATGAAGAACTCTCCCTGAGGGTCTAGCACTGCAAGAATAGGCCTTTGTCATGAGACATTCCTTCAAAGTGTCTTGGAGGCCTTCACACATCTATCTAACCATAAGAAATTCTTCCATTTCCGTTGAAGGGAAGTGATGGGGTGCACAACCTAAGAAAATTCTTGTACAAATCTCCTATAGTATCCTACCAAACCCATGAAACTATGCACCTCAGTCACACTAGTGGGTGCTAGCCAATCCATAATAGCTTGAATCTTGGAAGGATTGACTATGATACCTTCCCTAGAAATGATGTGGCCCAAATATTGCACCTCTTTCTGAAAGAACGCACACTTCTCCAAGTTCCCATAAAGTTTTTGCTCACGAAGACACTAAAAAACATGGCTAAGGTGTCCCTCATGCTCCTCATCTATACATGAGTATATCAGAATTTTGTAAAGGAAAATGAGCATGAAGTGATCCAAAAATTTCCTAAACACCCCATTCATTAAGCTCATGAACACTACGGGGGAACTCATAAGACCAAAAGTCACTACTTTGAACTCGTAGTGGCATTTTCTCATACGGACGGTAGTCTTATGAATATCTGCATCCATGTTTTGAAGGCGATGATATCCTGAGTTAAGATCTATCTTGTAAAATACAGGTTGCCCCCTTAATCTAATCAAATAAAACATCAATGCATGGAAGGGGGTAACAATTCTTGATCATTACTTTTTTTAGTTGGTGATAATCAATACACTAGTGCGAGAGATCCATCCTTCTTTAAAAAATAACGGGTACACCGCAAAGGGATATACTAGGAAGGATTAGGCCTTTCTCCGGATGGCCCTTAAGCTATAACTTGAGCTCCCAGAGCTTAGGGTATTCATTCAATAATGTGCTCAAGAGATAAGCACTTCTCATGGAACCAAATATATGTGAAAATCCATCTCATGTGAGGGAGGTAACCGTGAGATTTCCCAGAAAATACATCCATAAAATCTCTCAAGAAGTTATGGTCATCAAGAGATTTCCCACTCGACTCATCCTTAGATCTATCAATTAACCATAACAACATACATCTAGAAACCTCATTGCACACACCATTTAAGCTTCATAGCGGAAATAGTGTGGATGGAAATGGGCCTCCTAATTCCCGCTATCACCTTGACTCAACTCCTAGATCATTGTACATGATAGTCTTATGATAATAGTCCACTCTGGCTCTTTGTGTAGACAACCATTCCATGCCCAAGATGACTCCATATGAACGCAACCAAAGGATACGAAGATCGAGGTAGTGGTGAAGGGTCCCAAATCCACTACACACTCCTTAACTAAGGAGTCTAAAAATATTTTGGCTCCAGAAGCCATCTTGACATCCCAACTAAGACCCTTCCTAACTTCCACCAGCCTGCAATGCTCTACTAAATATGGTGCAATAAAAGAATTAGACGAACCAAAATCAAACAATATAGAGGTAGGAATACCACCAATGCTACATGTAGTCTCTATCACAGTACTCTAGTGCTCAGCTTGAAGGTTCTCAATTACGTAGATCGATAGCTACATCCCATGTCACCAACCGTAGGATCTGAAATTTGTGTCTTACCCTTGTTACTAGGGTTATGTGGGCACTCTCTCCAATGATGTCCAATAATGCTACAACCATAACAACTACCTCATCCTCTCTAGTGAGATGTAGTTCTAGCTATTACTCTAGAGGTCTTTATCATGGATCACGATGATCCGGTTATGGACTTCGAGGTATTTCTTGATGAGCTCCTACCAACTAAGCTCTTGTTGTACCCTATGTCCTAATGGGACCCATAGAAGGAGGCTCTATACTTCGTCCCCTATGAGGGTTGAATCTTTTTGGAGGCCTATATATTGGATGAGTCTATTTTTTTTGCTACTTCTTATTAGGTGGCTGCTTTGTGGTGGCTGAATGAAGACTATGCGAGAACCATATCCGCCACAAGAAGTAGTAGCTAACCCTCTTGACCTGCTATCCTGCATCTTGGATGTGGCTCCGTACTCTGTCCCTTCCTGTTGAGTCTTCCCTAAGTATCCTTTTCAATTTAGGACTTCTCCATAGCCTCTGCTAAGGTCTGTGGGAAATGAGTGCGCACTACACCTCCCAAATAAAAATTCAGGCCCCTGGTGAATCTATGAATCAGACCTTCTCATCCGCATATAGTCAATATACTCAAGTAGGTCAAGAAATAAACTCTCATACTTAGCTACAGATCCTGGATTCTGAAGAAGGTCACTAATCTCAAATATCCTCTATTGAATGAACCTCCTGGATAAATACCTGCTCCTGAACCTCTCCTTGAAGAGTTCCAAGGTAACTCTCTAAGTTTATGTGGAGTTTCTTCTCCTCGGTCCTCCACTAGACACTTAAATAGCGTTAATTATCTATCTTCTTGAAAATTGATGACATATTGTCAATAACGCTGATTTTCCCTCATATCATCATTAATTAATTACACTAAACTAATTAATTAAGTCACCTATCCAAAAATACCCTAATTAACAACCTTCCGTTAATAAATCGCCCCTTCTACCTAGACTAAATAATTATTATTAATTAATTAGCTTTTCCTTCCATTTAAATAATGAATTAATATTTAATTGATTTAATCCCTTTCTAATAGCCTAAATTGTACTAATATTCCTCTAATTAGCTTCTAGAAGCTCACATCTACCTATTAGTTAATCACCTTCAATTAATTAAAACACCCCCAATTCCCATGACTTGCTAAGCATAAATTAAACCCTTCTAAAGTAAGGTTACCTTTTATAAAGCAACCTTATTCATTCTTAATCATGTTTTACCTTTATCCCACATGCAAAGGGATGAAGTGTTTCCTTTATCCATTAGGTTATATAAGGAGCCCTCCTTCTACCTTTATACCTACACCTAAACTTCTTGAGAAGATAAATACAAAGCATATAGCAAAATACACTAAAAGATTTCCTTTATTTTCTTGAGAGTTCATCTTCTTGAATATTTTAAGCCTCTTTCTTAAGTTCTTAGGTCATATGGGAGGTTTCAAAAGGGTCTTGTAGCCTAACGTTGACAAGCCCTCATTCCTAGGTTCTTGGAATACCAAAGACAACCATTTTTATTGCCATGGAGCCTGCTTAGGTCCATTCATTTTTTTGTTAGAGAATAGAGGATTTTAAATGTTTTAACATTGTTAGTTTCAAATTTTTATTGATGAATTTTTACCATCTAACCCTTGTTTAACTCTTATCATGATGGTGCTAAGTAGTTTGTTTGACTCTTGCTAATTAAGGCTATTTAGGTGTTAGTCTTTAACTCATTTTAGTATTAGTTGAAAAACAACACATGCACACATTTGGCATGCCTAGTGGGAGTTACTCCATTATCCTTTGCACTTAATTTCAAGTTTTTGTAGTTAAGTTTCATTTTTGGTTACTAACCCTCCTTTACACATGTTGATCTAACTTGTTTTTGTTAACTTATTTTTCTTGAGTTTCCATGTGTTGAGTCTTCCTTGTAGATGTAGAGGAGGTGAAGTGCTTTCAAAATTTGAATTGATGGAAAAATTTCAAGATTTCTCCATGTTTTCATTTTTAGAGTTTACTTTTTCAACATTCTACATGCTAGTTTTGTCAATTTCTTGAAAGTTTTAAATTCTTGAGCATGTAGGTTAGTGTTTGATAGTGCTGAGTCTTCTATTTACATATTAATGTGGTGGGTTTCTATAAAAATTAAATATTGGTGAGAAAATTTCAATATTTCATCATGTTTTCATTTTTAGAGCTTATTTTTTCATCATTCTACATGCTAGTTTTGCCAATTTCTTGAAAATCTTAAATTCTTGAGCATGTATGTTAATGTTTGATAGCATTGAGTATTCTATTCATATATTAATGTGATGGCTTGTTGTCAAAATTGAATCTTGGTTGGAAAAAATTGCCCATTTTGAAGATTAAGGGATGTTTTTCTTGACATTTATTTAGTGCATGTCAAGTGCATACCCATGAGCATAAGAGCATATGCGTAACCCATCTTCCGAAGGCCATAACATTTTCTCTTGAACTCAAAATGAATCCATTTTTTTGTGTTGAAAAGGTTTTGAAGTTAACTATGCAATGGAAACATAAATTTGGGATTTATACTTATAGAAATTATAGATTTTTCTGTTAGTTTAAAACTGATAATTTTCTAATATGTCTAATGTTTTGATGAATGTTGTAATTCCATGCTTACTTGATTTACACCAAAGCGTGTTTATGATCTTCTCTTGGACCTTTTGGTGATCTTGAGAATCAAAACAACTTTGATCTCTATCTTTTTAACATTGGGATTAAACTTGGAAATTTGATTATTCATTTTGCTTAAGGAATGAACCTTTTACAAAGAATTTTTCAATGGTCATTTGATTTGAAGTTTTCCATTTTTCAATAGT
The DNA here is from genome assembly GCA_018340775.1 of Taxus wallichiana var. yunnanensis. Lineage (NCBI taxonomy): Eukaryota > Viridiplantae > Streptophyta > Pinopsida > Cupressales > Taxaceae > Taxus > Taxus wallichiana. Next base: position 219,708,655 of record CM031235.1, read on the forward strand.
TGGGATAAAGTTTGTCTATGCTCTTCTCTTGCACCTTAGGGTGATCTTGAAAATAAAAAGCAACTTTAGTCTTCATTTTATAACATTTGGTAAATTGGAAACTTCAACTTTTACTTTTGGTTTAAGGGAAAGAACGTTTATCAAGATTTTTGTATGGTTCATTGATTGCAAATATTTTCTTTACTTTTAAGTTGGATTATTTGTTGTGTATGCTCTTCTCTTGCATCCTTAGATGATCTTGAGAATCAAAAGAAACTCTTAATCCTCTTTTAAATAATGTGATTTTCTTAGAGAACTACTAACACTGGAGTACATGACCTAAAAATACTTGTAAAAGAAAGGAGGAATCAAAACAAAGTCAACAACTACTAATACGGTTGTTATACGAGTTGCCAAAAGGTGTTCAAGTAAACCACACCTAATTAAACAAGATAAAAAGAACAACATATTCAAAACATTATTCTGCAAGTTTCAAAAAGGGTACGTCCCTCTTCGCTCAACCGGAACATAACTCCTTTGGCATAACACCTTAAGCTACAACAATGGGGGTAGTTCTAGAAACCCCAAAGTATTCCACACAAGAGGGAACCTTGTGGATGAAACAAGAAGTGCTCCACACTACCTATCAGGACTAGTGATTCCTTTGTGAGATAGAGTTACAAGTTGTCCCTACGCGACCCTTTTAAGTACACAATGGATGCATTTATCGCCCTTTTGTGCTTCAAGGGGAAAAATTCAAGATACTCCCAAGATAGTCGGGACTATTTCAGTAAATCATCCCGCTTGTGGATAATTTTTGTAACACTTAGGATGAGAGAACCACCTAGGAAAATATACTTTGCCCAGGAGCCCACTTTGACCATTCTAAAACAATGTTGAGTTGTGAACCATCTTTTTATTGCAAAATGTGCGACACATTACTTTTGCTTAGTTTCTATTTACCTTAGGGCAAGGAAAAATATGCCGAAGTGAATCCAACATTTTTCATCCCTATTTTGATTTTGCTTCCTTCACATTCTTTTGAAACTTTGTTGATCGAGAAGAAGGGTGAATATTTCGTGTTACCAAGCAATTGTTTCTACCACTTTTTATCCATTTACACCCATCCTTGTTTTCGGATGGGTAAGTTAAACGTCTAAAATGTGTGGAGATGTATTCATATCATTGGTGGCCATTGTGATCTTGATACCCATGTCAAGATCGTCATTGTAGTTAGGCATGGTTCATCATCTTGAACTTCCTTAGAAGGGTTACCTTGCTTGGATTGTATCACTACAATTTTGATGTTTATGTCTTGTTTCTTGTAAACTCGACCTAAATATCTATATTGTAAGGTTGTGTTGCACACATTTTAACTATACCTAGCTATAATTTAAGATTTTTATATTGATTCTATTATTACCTCAATTTTGAAGAGTGCTAGGTGTTATGACTCATGCGTGTTAAATCAATATTACCTTGATATCAATACCTTAATTTCTCTCAAAGTTTGGTTAACATATCTTAGTGATATTGTTGTGTCACTCATGAATTATAATTGACACTATTTGAGATATAGGTCTTAATCGAGTTTGAGCTCGCTTCTAGTATATCTTATTAGGAAGTCACATTGACCTTTTATATTTACTTACGTTTTGTTCATTCTCTTAAACTTGGCATAAGTGAGAACATCTTGTTAATTATCTTACGACACTAAACTACTTTTTAAGACGTAGTCTAGGAATTATTTGATCGAATAGACATAGATACCAAATGTTTGTGTCTTTGGTGATTTATCACTCTATCACATTGGTATTCTCACATTGTTATTCATTCATATTCTTGACAGTTTATCTTACATTTCACTTAGGTGTGGTCACAAAGTTTTGAACACATTTACAACTTACCCTAGTCAAACTATTATAAATTATGGCTCCAAAAACACGATTAGGACTCAAGAAACAAACATACAAGGAATAACAAGCACAAGCTTGGGAAGCCCCAAACAGACAAGGGTCAAACCCTTTCATTAGACATGATCTAGGGCCTTCGTTTTCGGTGGAAAAAGAGATAGAAGATATGGTTGATCATAGTGGTAATGAATTGGAATCTCCACATGTAGAATTTGACTTTTACCCCACTTTATTAGATGAGTTTCTCTTTAGAAATAACGATAGAGTGCTAGCATGAGTCATAAAATTAGGGGCTAAAATGCCCACTGAAAGTGAAATAATCCCACCTATGAATAATGGTAATGAGGAAGAATGACCCCTTATCAATATGGAGGACATTTTGACGCATGGACATGCTTCTACCTCAATGTAGGAAATAATAAGATAGTGGGACATAGAATACCCTTTATCAAAGTGCCATGTAAAAACATGATGGGACATGAGAATGGTGAAGAACCTCCACAAGACGAGGAAGAAGAGGAACCCTTAGAACAAGAAACCACCATTCAACAATAGATTAGTAACCTAAGCCAACAATTAGCTTTGCTAACCTCTCATGTACAAAAGGAAGCAAACAAAAACATTCAAAAGTTAAGGCCTAAGATTAAGATCAATGAATTCCATAGAGAAAATCAAGAAGAAGATGATATGGGATATCGCCAAGTATATATCCCCACTTCTCCCACTAGAGAACAATTTCTCATACAAGAGGTATAGTCTATGAAAGTAACATTCACAAGCCTTCAAGAGAGAAATATAGGGAGCATTAGAAAGTATCAATATGAAGAATTATGTCCCTATCCTTTTGACAAGATGATGACCCTTCAACCCTTTCTTAAGAAATTTGACATGTCAAAATTTGAAAAATATAAAGGGAAAGGAGATCGATGGGATCATGTCAAATATTTTGATATGGCATGTCAAGAGGTGTCCTACGGTGAGAATTATCTCATAAGACTTTTTCCTAAGAGTCTAGGAGGTCAAGCGTTGTAGTGGTTTACACATTTACCTCGGGGTTCAATTTTCACTTGCCGAATGGCGTAAAGGTTTGTACATCACTTATCGTATAACATAGAGATTGATGTCACCATGGAAGATCTATGTGGTGCCAAAAGATGCCCTAATGAGACTTTTGCCAACTTCCTCCAAACGTGGAGAGGGATAGCTAGTTGTTTCCCTTGCGCTTTCCCTAAAAAAAAAGCTGGTTAGTATTTTTGTACCCAACCTCAATCCGGATATAGATTTCCAGCTCTAAATGCATTTTGTTCACACTTTGTTGAGGAGGTCATCGAAAAGGGGGTTCAAATAGATAAATATCTCATTTTAAAAGGAACTCTCAAGTCCCAATCTAGAGATAATCAAAATGTTAAACCCACGGAAAAGTGAAGGTATTTAACAAAAAAATGTGGTGGGAGATGGGATCACCGATTTTGAACGTGTTCAAATGGTCCAAACCAATCAACATTTTAAACTAACCAAAGGAACAATTCAACCACCACCAAAATGAAGAACGTTCACCTATCTTAATGAACCTTTCTCGGTTATACTAAATAATTAGATGCGGCTCACATGATGACATATCCTACGACACAACCATTTGATGAAAATGTTCCAAAACCTTCATGGTATAAGGAGCATGAATATTATGAAATACATCATGTCGAGAGGACATAAGACAGAAAAATGTATGTGACTTCATCATTATATCCAAGACCTCATCGACAATGTGGAGATAAAGGTGGACAACCAAGGAAAAACTCAGACACCCAACAAAAAGATGGGGATATATAAAGAGCCATTCCCCAATCATGATAAATCAGAAAAGTCAAAGCTAGATCAGGGAGAGTCATTCCAAAGTTATAAAGCAGCGAATTACTTATACACCAAAAAAGACAACAATCATTATGATTCAGTTATTGGATGTATTCACTCTCCTACTGACCATATTAATGCTATCTGAATCAAGGGAAAGGATTACACCATGGTAACAAGGTGTGCCCGCCTCATGATTCTGGAACCTTCTCCATCAACCCCACAAATTGGTAAATACAACCTCTTAGAGCAACGTGAGAAGACGTCTGCTAATATTTCAATCTTAGATCTTCTTAAGATATCCAATGTACATAAAGACATTATGTACCAAACTCTTTAGGGGTCGAGAGTGCCATTACAGGTCGATCCTACACACCTTCAAGCTGTAGTGGAAAACATCATACCAAATAAACATATTGCCTTCAATAATAGGAGGATCCCTACCGAGAATCAAACACATAATCTTCCTTTATATATTGAGGTGGTTATTACCCGCAAGAAGATCAAATGAGTGCTTGTGGAAAATGGATCGGGTTGAACATTTGCATACTCAAGTTGGTTAAACATTTAGGGCATACTGAGGTAGATATTGAATCCAATATCATCACTATCACCACATATGACAACATGGAAAGGGAGTCAATGGGCATAATCACGCTGCCCATGGAGGTGGGTCCCACCATCCATTAGACAAAGTTTCATGTCCTGGACTTGGAACTTTCGTATAATATACTTCTAGGCTTACCATGGATTCATGCCATGCAAGCCGTGTCATCAACGTTTCATCGGTACATTAAATTGAAGAAGCATGACGGACACACCATTACAATAAAAGGAGATTTGAGCCCTTCGCTCACTTTGTAGAGATCTCAACAACTTTACGCGAAGGGGTACATATGCATGTCCCTCCACCAATATAGCTAGTCCTCTCCAATCTAAGGCCATGGAATCTTGGATAGATTCAGATTCTCTCAGTTCTTGTGCCCATGGTGCATCTACTTCAACATCTCCTTTTAATTCTGGCAGATGAAAATCCTTGAATATGGTTGCAGAGAATATAATGTTCAGAAAGCCATCTTGGTTTTAGACCTCTTATTCTCACCCAAGACTAGAGGTCGACCCAACTATCACTTCGAAGACCTAGAAATGAACACTCTTTGGGTCATTCTTACCTAGAAGCTTGTTTTTGAGGAAAAATTGTTAGATCCACCTACAACTTGGGTCCCAGAGGATACTCAGCCATCCTCTTATCAAACCCTTGAATACGAGAAATCCAGTAAAATGATGTACTTCGTGGGCTACAAGGGCCTAAGATGTGGATGAAATGAACAAGGACAGAGAGAGCCAGTGCCTCTTCCACATTTCAAGATTGAAAGATACGGCATTGGAATTCATCCTTATGGAGCACACCCCAATTATCAAGATGCTACTTGCTTTGAATGTGAGGATATCTCTTACTATCTAGACAAAGTGATATGGATTCCCAATGTAGCAAATATGAGTATATTTCCTCCACAAATCTATTCATGAACAACGTTGTCCTAACCATAACTCCTATGGAACTAACCCTTGACCTTGTTTACCCTTCCCTTGTTGAATGGGACCAACAACGTAACATGTTGATAGATTTATTAGAGAATGACAAGGCTATGCCAAAGTTCATGGGCATTCGGGATGCAATTCCCGTTGGAGAAAACAAGAAAGGTTTGTTTATTAACTTGGATACATGTGCCTACTTTAGTGAGGAGGCTGAGATTCGTGGTCAATAAAACTTAAATAAAAGAAAGGGAAAAAGTTTCAATGTAACGCCTCACCAAAAATAAAATTCCAAGTCACAGAGTGAAAACCTCTTTGAGACAATGGCCGACAAGCAAGTAAAAAAATCAAAGGATAAACAAAGTGACCACGCTAAGGATGAAAATTTCATGGAGACATCCTTAGAAGAAGATCTCAACCTTCCTCCTGATCCTACGCATATGGAGGACTTGTATAAATTACTAGTCAAGGAAACCATTGATGTGAATATTGGTATAGAAGAAGACCCCAAGATAGTAAAATTGGGAGCATCGCTCTCTACTAGAGAACAAAAGACATTCACTATGCCGCTACGAGAGTTCATTAACATGTTCGCATGGTGTTACAAAGACATGCCAGGCTTAGATCCAAATTTGGTCATGCACAACCTAGTTGTGCACACAGATGCTAAGCCTATCAAACAAAAGCTTAGAAAGATACACCTAAGGGTAGCCTTTCTAGTTAAAGAAGAATTGGAAAGGTTTCTTGTGACAGGATTCATCCGGCCTATTGATTATTTTGAATGGATATCCAACATCGTCCTTGTCTAGAAAAAGCCTATCGGTATTAGAATTTGCATGGATTTTAGAGACATTAATAAGGCTTGCCCTAAAGATGATTTTCCGCTACCAAATATTGACATGATTGTTGATTCAATAGCAGGGTACGAGATGCTATCTCTCATGGATGGAGTTTTGGGATAGAACCAAATCTAGATTGATGATGAAGATCAGCACAAAATGGATTTCATGACTCCTTGGGGTACCTTTTGTTATCGGGTGATGGCATTTGTTCTCAAAAATGTAGGAGCTACTTATCAGTGGGAAATGACGGTAATTTTTCATGATATGATTCATGATATCATGGAGGACTATGTGGATGACATCCTTAGAAATTCCAAGATAAGAGAAGATCACCCTATCATTTTGCGGCGTATCTTTGAGCGCCTATGAGAGTACAAGGTCAGGATGAATCCAAAGAAGTGTGTATTCAGCGTGCTATCAGGAAAATTGTTGGGCTTCATTATATCAAGAAGAGGAATTGAGGTAGACCCCGCTAAAGTTTCTGTTATTACTGAAATTCCTCCACCTAAGAATATTAAGAAATTGCATGACTTATAGGGGAGAATGTACTCTATTAACTGGTTCATCTCCCAGCTTACAAATAAGTGCCACTCATTCACCCACTTACTTAAAAAGGATGTCACCTTCATCTGGGGACCATAGAAACAACAAGACTTCACTCTACTTACAAAATACCTAGCTAATCCACTCCGTCCTCATGCCTCCAGATCTTGGAGAACAACTCTTGCTCTATATCTCTGTTACACAATTTGCTATTGGTGCGTTGCTCGCCCAATATGACCTTGGTCATAAAGAAAAATCGATGTATTATCTCGGGCCGCACTCGCCGCTTATGAGCTCAACTATCCCCAAATTAAAAAATCTTGCTTGGATTTTGTTTTTACTTTTCAAAAACTCCACCATTATTTATTGAATACCAAAACAAAGCTGAAATCAAAAGTTGACCCACTCAAGTACTTGATGTCTAAACCTGCCCTCATGAGCATAAAGGATAATTTGATCATTCTATTAAGTGAGTTTGACATAGAATTTATACATCATAAGTTAGTCAAAGGACAAGTACTTGTTGACTAGCTAGCAGAAGCACATTTGCAAGGAATCGAACCTTTAAATCTAGATTTGTCAGATGCCTCATTGCTATACATTGAAGAATCATGTCATATGGCGGATATAATTTTGAGTCCTTTACTTTTCATGGTTTAGGTATGGGGGTAGTCCTCATTACTCCTTCCGCGACCCTATACCATAGGCTTTTCACTTGGTTTTTCCTTACACAAACAATATTTCGAGTATGAGGCACTTATCACAAGGATGAAGCTTACTATCAAGTGGAACATTCATCATGTCAAGTTTGTGGGTGATTCTTAGTTAATTATTAAGCAATGTAATGATGAATATAAGGTTAAGGATGACAAGCTCATACCTTACAAAAATCTAGGAGAAACTCTAAAGGAGTACTTTGTGCGCATTACATTTGAACAAATTTCACAAGCATAGAATAGATCGATAGATTCTATGGTGATAGTGGGTTCTATGCTTCGTATTCCACTGTGGAATAATAACATGCATTCTTTGTAGAAAACTTATGCCATTTGTGTATGACATGCCATAATATTATCTAGCTTGTGATGTTTTTGTCCCAATTGCCCATGGTACGAGCCCATCTTTACCTATCTTAAGGACAACATGTTACCTCCCGATATCTCCCATTATGAGAAACAAAGCTTGATTTTCCAAATAGCCCATTGCACCCTTTTAGGAGGTACACTTTATTGTCATGGCTACTATGAGAATTTGCTACTTTGTCTTGATATGATGGATTCGATCCAAGTGATCAAAGAAGTACATGAAGGGGTGTGTGGAGCACATACAAATGGAATGGTTTTGGCAAATAAATTGCTAAGAGTGGGCTACTATTGGCCTACAATGGAAACTAGTTATTGTAATTATGTCAGGAAGTGTGTACTTTTCTAGAAGTATGGAAACTTCATCCATGCTCCATCGTAACCATTGCAACCTATCACTACCCTATGGCCATTTTCTAAATGGGGACTTAAATTGATAGGGAAAATTACCCCCACCTCATCTGATGGTCGTACCCACATCATCACGTCTACTGAATACTTTACAAAATGGGTGGAGGTCGTTCCCTTAACTCGTAACAAGAGCTCGATTTACAAATTTATCAAGAATCATATCATTTGTTGATATGGCATTCCTACAGCCATTGTTACGGATAATGGGAAGTTGTTTAAGAACAAAATAGTTAAAGGTATTTGTCAGTGGTTCCAAATCAGGTAAAAAAGGTCTACACCATATTACCCCCAAGGTAATGGACAGGCCGAAGCCACAAACAAGACTTTGGTGAGAATAATGGAGAAAATGGTCAGTAAAACAAGTCATAATTGGCACTTGCAAATCCACCCAGCTCTTTGGGCTTACAGAACCTCCATTCACACTCCTACAGGGGCGACACCATATTCTCTAGTATTTGGGATGAAATCTATCATCCCATTAGAAATTGAACTTCCTTCCCTAAGAATCTCACTCAGGGACTATTTGGATAAAGATGATGATTATTGGGTAGCAAAACCTGGCTGAATTAGAGCTCCTAGATGAGAAGTGCATTCGCACTCTTAATCACCTTAAAGTGTATCAGAATAGAGTCTCTAAAAACTACAACAAGAGAATCATACCTCATCAGTTTGAGGTTGGTGATTTATTCATGAAGGAGAATCAGTTCAACACGAGAGTGAAACGCGAAAAGAAAGGAAAGTTCGAACCACATTGGTTGGGACCCTACGTTATTGTGGCCAAGTATGGCATAGGGGCATACAAAATTTCTCACCCCAATGGTGATGAGCTCTATGAGCCCATGAATGCCATGCATCTTAAGCGGTTCTATGCTTAAACATGGCGCAAAAGTCGAAAAGAAAAAAACTCAAAAAAAAAAAAGGTAAAATGATCAAAAATACAAAAAAATCAAAAAGAGAAAAATAAAAAAGAGAAAACAGGTCATCCACAAGTGAAAACCACGCAATTGTGGCACTTTGGATAATTCCTTGGGTGAAAACCAATTTTCGGCACCTTGGGAGGATTCGTTGTTCACAAGCATCTTGCATCTGGAGGGTAGTTTTCCTTAGAATGGCCCTAGTTCTACCTTCGAGATTCCATGTGAGCCCAGTCCTGTCAGGTCTTGATCTGGATTTTTCTTCTTTTATTCATTTGTGAGCGGCATGGTCTTTCGCTATTCCCCATCTTATGCTGAGGGAAATTCAACAACTTCACCTTCTTGTTCATAAGCATGTGGCTTTTGCCCTTGTATATTCCCCTTCTAACGCTGGGGGCATCCACGCTTTCTTGGTTACTTGTGCATAACTCTAGAAAACTGTTAGAAAACAACGCAAAAACAATAGAAAATTGTTTCACAAACAAAAAAACAAGAAAATTCTTTCACAAAAACCTAAACAATAGAAAATTGTTTCACATAAACCTAAACAATAGAAAATTGTTTCAAAACACCAAAAACAATAGAAAATTGTTGCATGAAAACAAATCTTACAAAAACATTTACTTACATTTACTTACATTGTCTTGTTTCTTGCTTTTCTTGTTGCTTGTATAGTTGTTTTATGTTTTTACTTTTGTGTTGTTTTTTGCTTGGGCATACTTTGTTAGGATTCATATTTTCTTGCTTAGATTAGATTTATTCTTTCTTGTGCATATTGAGGTGTGTTTTTGCATGCTAGTGAATCCTAGTGCATTATTATGTTATTTCATTATGTTATTTGTTAGCATTTGATTGTGTTTATTGCATGTGCATTATTTTGTTATCACAACATCGCATTACCATCATTATCATTACATCTAACATCATCTATACATCATATATCAAGGAAAGGCTAGGTATACATCATACATGAATGCTAATATAATCATCACATATCGTATCATCAAAAGGGGGAAAGACGGATCGCAAATATCAAAATATATGCCCCCACCTGCCTTACCACCCCCTCCCCACCCTTATCATCATATCATCTTGTCCACTAAGTATGGAACATCTCATAAACAAAACACATTTGATATATTCTACAAGATCACATCATCTAGAAATCAAAACACATGTGATACATCAACAAGATCATGATACATATACATGTCAAATCAAATCTGAATGCATCATAAACACAGTTATCTATCCATGAGAAACAATAAAAAATGTCCATCTCATATATATATATATATATATATATATATATATATGTATACATATATATATATATATATATATATATATATATACATATATATATATATACACACATATATATATATGTATATATATACATATATATATATATATGTATATATACATACATATATATATATATATATATCACGTCAAAAAATCAAAAAACAGGCAAATTTTTTCACAAAATCCTAAAAAGTAAAAAACCTACAAAAATGGTAACTTGCTTATTACGGCTGAAACTTGTGTCTTGTGCATGGTATCCTCTCCATATCCTACTGGTTTGTTTCACATCTTCCCCAATTAATACGACTCATGGATTACTGGATTCACAACCATTCACAAAGCTAGTTGCTTGCTTCGTCTATACTCTGGGGCACATTTGTTTCTTGGTGTTGTTTCATTGCGCACAACGCTTTTTACTTGGACCTAATGTCCATTATCATTTCCCCTTGCATGTATCCTTGCTCAGGGAATCATTTTTAACCCTTGTCATCAATCACAAACATGTGGATCTCTTTAGCTTGATAATAAAACATTTGTACAACTGTCTTGACCGTTGTTGGGTTGGATATGTGCATTTGTGCTTGTTTTCCATTTTAAATGCACTTGTTTCCTTCTCATATTGCATTGCATTGTTGTATGTTGCGTGGAGTTGGTATTTTTAGCAAAGTGGATAATTGTTCGTAGTATGGATTTTCATGTAATTCTACCTTTTCCGTATGCTAATATTTTTCATAAGGACCAATTACGTAGCTCTTATGGAAATATGATGACATCAAAATTGTTCCAATACACACGGTAATTTAGAGGCCATGCTCTTCTCTCCCCTCCATATTTCTTTTGCATCACTTTTCTCTCACCCCTAGTCTTTTGTCTTACCGGGGCATCCTGCCCCTTCCCATTCTTCTATCTATCTCTTACCTTTTTCGATCATCGATCATCTTCCTTCATCACCCTATCAACACTCGAGGGGGCATCTCTCCTTCCTACTAATTTTTCTTTTATCCCTTCAAAATTTCTTTTGTCTACTATCTTTGAAGTGGCGTCACTTACACCACCCCAAAGAGGGGCAAATGTAGACACCCATAATTACGCCCAAGCAATTTAAATACTTAAATTGTGCTAATTATCTATCTTCTGGAAAATTGATGACATATTGTCAATAACGCTCATTTTCCCTCATATCATCATTAATTAATTACACTAAGCTAATTAATTAAGTCACCTATCCAAAAAATACCCTAATTAATGACCTTCCATTAATAAATCACCCCTTCTACCTAGACTAATTAATTATTATTAATTAATTAGCTTTCCCTTCCATTTAACCAATAAATCAATATTTAATTGATTTAATCCCCTTCTAATAGTCTAGATCGTACTAATATTCCTCTAATTAGCTTCTATAAGATTACATCTACCTATTAGTTAATCACCTTTGATTAATTAAAACACCCCCAACTCCCATGACTTTCTAAGCATAAATTAAACCCTTCTAAAGTAAGGTTACCATTTATAAAGCAACCTTATCCATTCCTAATCATGTTTTCCATTTATCCCACATGCAAAGGGATGAAGTGTTTCCTTTATCCATTGGGCTATATAAGGAGCCCTCCTTCTACCTTTAGACCTACACCTTAACTTCTTGAGAAGAAAAATGCAAAGCATATAGCGAAATAGACTAAAAGCTTTCCTTTGTTTTCTTGAGAGTTCATCATCTTGAAGAGTTTAAGCCTCTTTCCTAAGTTCTTAGGTCATATAGGATGTGTCAAAAGGGTCTTATATCCTAACTTTGACAAGCCCTCATTCCTAGGTTCTTGGAATACCAAAGACAACCATTTTTATTGCCATGAAGCGTAGTTAGCTCTATTCATTTATTTTTGTCGAGAATAGAGAATTTTAGATGTTTTAACATTGTTAGTTTCAAATTTTTATTGATGAATATTTATCATCTAACCCTTATTTAATTCTTATCATGATGGTGCTAAGTAGTTTGTTTAACTCTTGCTAATTAAGGCTATTTAGGTGTTAGTATTTTACTCATATTAGCATTAGCTTAAAAACAACACATGCACACATATCACAACATGAGTTTTCGTATTGCTAGTACATGGGAAGAGCTTCAAACTCCCATTCAATCTCACTAATAATGCCTCTTCTTGAAAACCAGCTATATCTCTAGAATAGTGCGACAAGTGTATCTTAAGGATCTCCTTGATATGGTCTGCGGTGATGACCGAGGACCCTTAGGTCTCTCTGCATGCTCCTCACTCTTTGTAGGGCTCGAGATTTGTCCCCGTGTCCTAAAATCCTATCTCTATGTCCCCTATGTGGTGACTCTACCCTCGCTAACTCCACATGGGTGTTCTCTACCCTATGCTCCTTCTAAGTCGAAGAGATTCACGAGCCTCAACTAATGGCTCCTATCCTATCGGTAGGCCATTCTCTTAAGGATCCTCCACGTTTAGCAACATTAACGTATTTAACATTCGTAATATCGAGGTAGAATTGCCATGTAGCTGATCTGGGTGTGGAAAGTCTAGATTTATGTCCAAGACCAAGGTGAGAGTTAAATCATCATTCTATGTTTTGTTCTAGTTTTCTACGTTTACTATATTATACAAATATCGACAATGTTGTTTTCTAGGTCAAATAAAATATGTGTGCTAGGTTAAATGTGGAGGTCTCTTATTTTTAAGTGTGCCCAAGGGTCCAAGCTTTGAACCCATGGCCGTAATACCAAATTTGACGCTCGCTAAATTTTTCGCACTACGAAACCCAAGAATAACCTAGGTCAAACTAGAAAAATTATGGAATATTTTTTTATTGAAAAGTGTGCCACAAAATGGTTTGAAAATAATGGTTGTCACATTATTGTTTCTAAGTTACTATAAATTAATAAAATAAATTTCTTTTATCCCCATTATAATAAAATAATTAAAACCCTCATTACCTTTTAATAAACTTAGTTAATCTAAGGCATGGTTTAGGTTCCCCCTAAATGTTATTTTGATAAACATTTAATTTCCACTATAGTCAACTAGGGTAAATTAATCTCATTGGTAAAGGGATCTATTTAATTAAATACTAAATTTATTTTAATGCCACAAGGTGACAAGGTTTAAATTCACATAACAAGGTTCTTAATTTAACACAAGGGTTAGGAGAATAATCCCACCCCCTACACAACTCAAGTGGCCCCCTAAACATCAACACATGCATTTAAAATTTAAATTTTACTCAACCACTCCCCACCTACTTTTTTAGGGATGAATCTCATGTATTGGGTGGATTCATTTGGGGCCACAAGATCAAGGGATTTCACTAACCCTAAGTTTTCTTATGAAAGGATTCTTTCTCTTTTCTTTTGACTTATTATTTCTCTTATATATGTATGTATATAATTTTGTATACACACACACACACACACACACACACACACACACACACACACACATATATATATATATGTTAAAAAATTTAATTGATTAAGGCCCCGAAATCACAAATATTATGGTGATTATATATTATAGTGATTATATATACAAAAACAAATTAAAAGAATGTAATACTCAGCCGTGGATTATGTTTTACACGATCTGTAAGAATTTTTCACAGAGATTTATTTAACCGCGGTGTGGGGGATTTATTGGCTATGTTAAAATGTTTGGGGATTAAGGGAGGGTCGATGACCCCACCCCCATCCAATTTTTTAATGGGGTGGGAGTGAGGTTGGTGACCCTCTCCCCAACCCTTCCCACTTAAAACGATCTTCGAAACCTATGCGTCTCCCCAATTTAACGTTCAATTCTATTTTGATTAATATAATTTTGTAAATCGATTAATTTTTATTTAATATCAATTATATATATATATATATATATATACTTTTATCAAATTAAAATTATTATTATTTTCAATAATAATAATATCTTAATACTATTATTATTAAGAGGAAAATATGATACCTATATTATTAGATAAACTAAATCTCACACTTACAAATTCCTTTTAAAATGGGATGGCAATATTATCAAGTGATAGTTTAAAATTTTGTTTTCCCTACACTACCATTTTCTTGACATCTAGTTTAGAATGAAGTTAGTTTAATCTAACAATATATTTAAAAATCAAAAGATCTAAAGTCTACTTGTAACTTTGTAGTTCATTTACATAACTCGATTTAGGAATTAATCTATTTTTATTAACCAAGAAAATGACAAGGAAAATTTAAGTTCTTTCCACCTAACCATACAATTTTGACTTTCTTTCAACAATAGAAGGAAATGAACAAATATAACTTATCTATCCATCATATGCCTTCCAAATAATATAATAGAAATTGATATTTCTTTCCTTACAACATACAATTTTCAAACATTCCCACAAGAGGTTTACAACAAGATTTTCCAATAACTTTTAAAACAAGAATAACACACCTAATGAAGGCTACAATTCCACTAAAATGAGAGCAAGCTATTTTCTGTTTCTAATCACATTTCTATTACCTCAATGTTCTTTGTTGAAATTTATTTCTTTCCAACATAAATTATAGTCTTAATAACCAATAATCAATAAAAAAATTCTTTCAAAAGAACACTATAGAAAACTTCCACTTGGAGTGGGAATTTTACAAGAAGTAAACTATAATGAAATATATTTTATCTTCTATTATTTCTCCAAGAATCAAATATCCCACCAAGCTCCATCTTCTCTTCACTTGATCACAACAAAAAAATGGGGTGAGGCAATACTCTCCACCAAGCAAAACTCTAATGAGAAGAAGAAGCAATTTTTCTCATTAACCCACGAGCCCCAACTAGAAGGAAATAATGGATGGATCAAACACATGGAAACTATACAATGCTTCCACTCTTACTATTAAGAAACACACACACAAGAAAATATAACCATAAAAACACTCATTTGTTTAGGACAACAACTTCCCAAAACATTCTCAAAAATAAGCCAAGTAGAGATAGGAACATATGGGTGCCCTTGTGCCTCCAAATGGTTCGGATTCCCACCTCTAAAATCATCCACAACACAATCAATCTTAAAATATCGTATGCCTCTCCAAAACAAAAAATCTATGTCTCTTATACCCCCTTCACTCTTATACCTCCCTCTCTCTTATGGCTCCCTTAATACATAAAATAACAAAATAGAACAAGGTGGGGCATCCAAAACCGGTTCCCTCATAAAAAAAAATTAATATCTTATGAATCCCAACATATTTCATCCCCATTTCCAAATCTCAACACAACCTAAGGTCAATTTACTACCCAACACTTCAAACAAGAACACACATCCATACAACACATAACATACAAAAAAACAAGAGTGCAAGATCCTACCTTTCCATGGTAAATCTCCACTTTGCAAGAAAGTCCCAAACTACTTCAAACTAAAGGAATTATAATCTCCCTTCTATCCCTACAAGAAATCACCCAAAAAAATCTAATATCCAAAGCTAAGAAATTAACCCCATTTACTTCCCAAAAATTTCAATAAATAGAAAAGTGTAGGAGGAATATTGTGTGGCACCATGCAGGATGCCACATAATTTATTCTCCACCCCAAATCACCCATGTAAAACCCAAACTCCAAGGAAAAATAAATGGGTGGTTGAGAGGTATGAAAAATGTCTTACACACACCACTCCAACCCATAACCTTTAGGACAAAGAAATAAACACATGTGAGAAAGTGCATTTAAAACTCACCTTTTTCCTTCCAACACATAATGGGGTCTTTTTTTGACCCCTGAACCCATAGGTAGGGTTTGTATAATAAATTAAGAGGTGTGGGACAAGTTTAATGTGTCCCACAAGCCTCCAAAATCGGCTCTTAAGGACAAATAAGAATTTCTAATAGATTGTATAACACTCAAGTTACAACACATAAACTAAAGAACCATCTAACCTAATAAATGAATTCTTTTTCCCATCCATCATTATTTTAGTAACATGATTAATTTACTAATCTAGACAAAAATTAGTTAATCATAAAAGGGAATTAGATCACCATAATATCACATACTGTAAAATTAAATAAAGGAAAAGAAAAGAACAACACACAAACCCCTTGGTCACAATTGGATGTAATCCCCCATCGGGACCTCCTAATAAAAAATAAAACACACACAACATAACACAAGTTTCCATGGTGACTATTTTTGAATCCATCTAGCATTCCGATGTGGTTGGTCTCCAATCCCCTTTCTCAATTCTATATTTCATCAATACAAATAATATCATAAGATTAGTTCATTGCTAAATCCTACTCAATATGATGAAAATGTCAAATGTCAGAAATATATAAATATATCATCAACACATCATTATCTATATAAAATGTCTCTCTAGGAAATGCACACGATCATACTATGAATCAACATCTATCAATAATAAAAGTATCTCTATTGTCTAATCATCATGCTAAGCCAAAATGATACAATAATATCCATGTATATAACCAATAGTAATTGAAATAAAAATGTAATAAGTGTCGAAGGAAGTTGGCACTATAATTCACATATTACCCATGTATATTGACCATGCCCGAAACAATCAAACTTGCACAAAAAATGCTCAAAAGCCCATTACTAGGATGATCTAAAACAAACAAATCATAATACCATGCTTATTAAACGTCTCATAGTCACAATACATGGTTGAAAATTTACTTTAACCAATCAAATAAATCATTAAATGGGCCCATTGGCTCATATCCTTCACTAAACAGTTGCTTTGAGCACCCTAATTTCACCTTTGGGCATCAAGACCACCCAAGATGAACTCAAATATGTAATGCAAAAAGTATATGGAAACCAATGGACCTTTGGAGCACATCCATGCATGTTATACATCATGAAACATCCATTTTCTCAAACTACATCAACTTTCCTCTTCATTAAAATGTATTTCCTAGAAACAAGTTTTGCAAAATCAAATAGTTTGCACCATTTATATAACTTTCAAGACCTAAAAATTCCTTCAACAGAAATAATTTCATCCCTCTTCCCTTTCTAGGTGGTATCAAGCATCAACACATCCATCTCATGATTCAATCAACCAATTCTTTCAACGAAAGAGTTCGATTATGAAAACCAAGAAACCTTCTTCCTCTCAAGATTACCTAGATGACCCATAAAATATCATCATCATGCTACAAAAATTACACCATTGGAGGTCTGTCTAAATCATATTTCCATAACATATTAGAACTCCTTCTAACTCTAAGTGGAAGGCCTTCAACCAAGCTCATCTCTGTAAATTGTCCTTTGACTAGTCTTCAAAAATAGGGTATACTTTTCAATTTTTATGAATACTGATGAATTACAACCAAAATGGACATAGATAAAAAATAACATGATAAAATCAATGTCCATTTATTTTGCAACTCCTTTTGAAAACCTTGTCACAAAATGAACTTCTTTAGAAAGAGGCCAATTTGAGTGGGGTCCACTCATCACCACAATATTTACCATAACTTTATGGAAACTTTGAGGATTCATGTACATCATATAATCCTACTCCATGAAATATAATAAATTCTTGGAACTTATGAGCATTTTCTCTCCTAGGTTTTTCAAATTTAGGGTTTCCGGAACATAAAAAGTTGTTTACCTTCTAAATATTCTTTCATAAAAACCTAATGATGAAATGACATAATTATGTTTCTAAAAATTATAGAATAAATTTACAAAAATATTTCAAATCCACAAGGTCCCATGCAAAGCACATAATTTAGGATGAGGACCGGAAGGTGCAATTCAATTTGGAAATGATGTTCTTGTTGGACCGTGTTTTACCAAAAACAACATAACTTGCAAACCATCTTTAAGATGACTCAAAATGTTTATCATACATCAAGAAAACCCCTGTGTATCATCTCAAATAATCATCATACCTTAAATATTTCTCCATCTCTCCAACCACTAAGACTTGCATCACTAGCCTTTAGGGTTTTGCATGCTTTAGGCTAGGGTAAACTGAAACAACAAAATAACTAATCATAGAAACTCACCAAAAGGTACTAAAATTTTTTTGGTACATCATTAAAACATTTTATACATTCATACATGAGATCACATGGCTCCACAACCCATCCTCACACCTCCTAGCGCCTAAACCTCGTCAGATGTGCACCTACAACTTGGTCTTCATCGTGTATCTTCACCATGAAACTCGGTGAATGCCTAAAAACTCCCAAAACATGCTCTTAATGCTTCCAAAATTCTACTCAAGCCACCAATAAGCTCTAACCATCATACACCATCACTTAGGCTAGCTAGATCACCTTATTGGGCTTCCTAGAACAAACCAATCTCACCTGAATCACCTTAAGCCATCATATCAACCTATGAATATCCATGTCATCATCACTATGAGAATACTATTACTCCACTCCATCAAAATCTTTGTCATTAATGAGATTTTACATCAATGATAACACCTAGAACACAACATGCAAACACGGTGTACATCGTGGATCATTCATGGATATGGCAACTAGAAAATATAATTCGTGTAGAATATTTCCTATCAATACAGGAAAAGTCAAGTATCTTTTCTTTGAGTGTGTACTTGAAATTCTTCAATCAAATTGACTAATACTTGATTCAAATCACTCTCTCTTTGAATAATGTAATTATTGTTAGAAATAAATAAAACATGAGCTAAAACTTGTTCTTATTTAAAAAATTTAGACATGTGAATGTTTTTAGTAATTTTATATTTCCATTCATGAAATATATAAATTCAATGTAAAAATGTGATAGAACTAGGATAGGCACAAAAATTTTAATCGGTTCACACACACACACACACACACACACACACACACACACACACACACACACACACACACACACAATTTTAGACTTAATAATAAGTGTGCAAACTTGAACCATGGACTAAACTCAACCTTTTAAAAAGGGACTATGGTTTCATGGTTTAAACTTCTTATTGAGTTTATCACAACATATTTTATTGGTTCCAAAAATTCGTATGACATGCTAGAACAAAAATAACAATATAAACCCATTAATCTAAGTCACGATTAAATTAAATATTTATTTAAACGGGGGAGTTAATACTTTTAAACCAATTTTCATTAGGGAAATTGTTGCATTTTAATGGTCATCACAAATAATTTATTTTCGAGATTTATGGTTTTGGGATAATTTTGAAAATAATTCGTAAATGAACTATAGAAGTCCAAAAATTTGATAAACTCTTGTTTTCAATCCACATATAGCGAATTTGATCAAATTGATTTGATTGTGACCAATTATTTTTGTAGACCCAATTATTTCCTAAGTTTAAATTTTGGTATATAGATTTAGTGTGCATGTGCATATATATATTTTGTTAGAAGGTTATATCAAAATTATAATACGTAGATTCATGTTTTTGGTACACAATTAAATTAGAGTTTTTTATTCAAATAAACTAATGAGGATGTTACCTAATTCCATGATCACAACCGATGTGAATCTAGCTACAAGAGGTTGAAATACCTCCAAAAACACACATAAATGACTTCTCACAAATAAAACCGGGAGTTTTAAAATAGTTTACTTCTCACTATGGAATTCACACTAATCTATTACATCATTACAATCCTCCTTTTATTTCAAGACTACTCTAAAACCCTAAAATGCCAACAAACCCTAAAATGCCAAAAACCCTAAAATGAAAAACAACTCGGATTGACCCCAAAATTTGCGTGCCAAATATGCATTCATAAATTAGGGCTCATGTGAAATTTTGACTTATTATGACAAGCACAACAAAAGTTATTAAAGTTCTAAGACCTAGTCAAAAGCGGGAAAAACATTCGGAGCCAATTTTAGGCCACTAGATGAAGGAATCTGAGCCGAAAATGTGCCAAAATCGGCACAACCTTGCAAGAAAATTTACCCCATAATAGTACTAATGTATATCTACCACCTTGTAAAATTTTAGGATGATCTAATGATCGGATCAAAAGTTATGGTCTCTGCAAGTTATGCTCCCACATCATTCTCCCCTGGTTGAAAAGAATTCAGCTCATGCAGAATTCTGCATTGACAGAACTCATCTAATTTTACACTGTCAATTTTCCTCAACTCCCACTTAGAAATCCAAGTATTTTCTTCTTCTGTGCAAACCTTCCCACTTGTACAAATATCTATTGTAGCTCCCACGTTTAGTAGTGGTTGTCTTTTGGTCCAAAACACGCATTACCCTCTCCTTTTTCTTCTTCGGAAACTGTTGCTTCCAGTTTATTTCTTCCTCCTCTACAACATTTTCATCATGACCTGGAAACTTATATAAGTCAGAAACATTAAAAACTAGTGAGATAGAAATTTTTTAGGTAGCTCCACCTTGTAGGCATTATCACTCATTTTCTTCAGAATCCTACATGGCCCAATCTTCTTATACTTGAGTTTATTATATGTCCCCTTCGAAACCTCTCTTTTCTAATATGAACCATCACTATATCTCCTTCTTCAAATACACTTACTCTCCTACCGACATCCGTAGATGTTTTATATTGTGCATTACTCACTTTCAGCTTTTCCCTCACTTCATCTTACAACTGTAGAATGTGTTCTACAAATGCTTTTGCATCATCAATGGTTTCATCTTCACCTGGTACAACAATTAGATCTACGACCCCCTTGGGATTCCTACCATATACAATCTAGAAAGGAGACCTCCCTGTTGACTGCGTCTACCGAGCTATTATATGCAAACTCGGCTTGAGGTAAAGCTAAGTCCCATTGTTTTGGCTTTCTCCAACTATACAAAATAGGAGATTTCCCAAGATTTTGTTCACTTCTTCTGTCTACCCATCGGTCTGGGGGTGATATGCAGATCTTGAACTATAGTTGTGTCTCTGCAATTTCTTCCACAAAGTCCTCCAAAAGTGACTCAAAAACTTCGTGTCTCGATCGAAGTGATCGTTCTTGGAATTCCATGCAACGACCACTTCTGAAAAAAACAAATCTACAATTCTAGAAGTATCATTAGTTTTTTACAAGAAATGAAATGTGCCATCTTAGAGAATCTATCAACCACAACAAAGATAGAAGCATTCCCTCACTTTGTGTGTTAGAAATCCCTAACACAAAATCCATAATCAGATCAACCTATGGCCCTGTAGGGATAGGCAATGGCATATACAACCTAGTATTATGTGCATGGCCCTTAGCCATTTGACACACTCTACATCTTGCTACAACCCTACTTATGTCCCTCTTTACCTTTGGCCAATAATACTTTTCTACAACAAGAGAAATTATCTTACTTATAGCAAAGTGTACACCCAACCCTCCACTATGCAATTCTCTTATAATATTTTCTCTCATTGAACCAGTAGGGATGCACAATTGTTTCCCCCTAAACAAATAACCATCTTGTATCAAATAATCAAAAGAATCACTACCTACTGTATACTCCTTAAGTTTTCTGACAACATCACCAAAATTTAGATCACCTTCATACAATTCCTTAACTGCCTCAAACCCTAGTACTTTATTTTCCATTGTTGTCAAAATGGCTACACGCCTACTCAAGGCATCGTGACTTGATTCTCGCTTACTGAGAATTATGCTTTAAAACAAAATTATATTCTTGCAAAAATGAAACCCATTTTTCATGCCTACTATTTAGTTTCTTTTGTGTGTTTACATACCTCAAGGCTTCATGGTTAGTGAAGAGTACAAATTCCTTACTACCAAGTAATGTCTCCAGTTCCTTAATGCTTGAACAATAGCATAAAATTCCACATCATAAGTAGAATATTTCCTCCTGACTTCATTTATCTTTTCACTAAAGAATGCCACAAGTCGTCCTTCTTGACTCAACACAGCTCCAATCCCAACATGTGAGGCATCACAGTCAACCTCAAAGACCTTGCTAAAATCTAGCAATACCAAAACATGTGCTTCTGACACTTTCTTCTTCAACAATTCAAAACTATCTGTTGTTGCCTTGGTCCATACAAACTCCTTCCTTTTGTACACTCTATTATGGGTGCAACAATGCTATTGAAATTCCTGATGAACTTCCTATAAAAAGTTGTCAATCCATGAAAAATATGAACCTCTGTCACATTCCTTGGAATAGGCCATTCCAAAATTGCCTTTACTTTTTCCTCATCCATCCTCACTCCATCCTCTGATATGAAAATCCTGAAAAAACAAGACTCTTCTGAAGGAATCTACACTTCTTTAAGTTTGCATATAGACTCTCTTTACGTAACAAGTCTAGCACCAATTTCAGATGTAACAAGTGTTCTTCCACTATCTTACTGAATATCAAAATATCATCAAAATAGACAACAACAAACTTACCATTGTATTCTCGGAGTACTCTGTTCATCAACCTCATGAATGTATTGGGTGCATTAGATAGCCCAAATGGCATCACCATCCACTCATATAATCCATATTTTGTTTTGAAAGTAGTTTTCCATTCATCCCCTTCACATATTCAGATCTGGTAGTAACCACTCCGTAGGTCAATCTTGCTAAAATATCGGGCTCCCGCTTGCACATCCATCATATCATCCAATCGTGGAATAGGGAATTGTGATCTTGTTTATGGCTCTACCTGTCTACACACATTCTCCAATCTCCATATTTTTTGTGAGTCAATAACATTGGATTTGCACATGGACTCATGCTTTCTCTCACTAAATTTTTCTATATTAGATCTGCTACACTTGTCTGCTCAACTCTTCACTCTATTTCGGACTCATCCGATAGGCTGCCTAGTTTGGAAGGGCCGATCCTAGGATCAAATCAATATGGTGTTGAATATCTCGCTTTGGAGGTAACCCATCTAGTAGCTCATCTGGTATGACAACTTTGTATTCTTTTAGTATCTTTTATGCCACAACCAAGTATATTAAAGTATTCTTTCTCCATCTTCTTTGACATTAGTGCATAACAACATCCATCTTCTTCCATTTCTGTAACAAACTCTTTTATAGCCAATAAGCCCTCACTCTTCTCTTCTTCCTTGAAGGGTAACAAGACCACCTTTACACCATCCTTCCAAAAGGTATTTTTATTTTTCCTCCATCATGTGTAACCTTTCTATCATATTGCAAGGCCTACCCAATAATATATGACATGCATCCATTGGGATAACATCACACTATACCTCATCCTTGTAGGTATTCCAAATTGAAAACTTTATAAGGCATCTTTTATCTATGGTTACTTCATTACCTTTCTTGAACCATGATATACGATAGGGATATGGGTGCTTCTCACATTTCAGATTCAGTTTATCAATCATTACAGTTGAAACCATATTTTCTCAACTACCACCATCAATAATAATTTTACATATCTTTGCTCCAGAGGTGCATCTTGTTCAAAATATATTTGTTTGAAGCCATAAATCAGCTCTAGCAACATCAAGTTGTTTCTCCTTCCTTAGAACAATCATCGTCCTCCTTATCATGAGGGTTTCACCCAAGTCTACAGCAACCTCCATTTCTTCTTCCTCTTTAGCTTCAACCAAATTTACTCGTGGTTTTTCTCCTTTCCATCTATCTTGTGTAGGATAGTGCGGACACTCAAAAGCTTTGTGCCCCTCTTCACCACATCTATAACATGTATATTGCCTTTGGGGGCTATTCCAGCCCCTGTCCTCCATTATAACCTCTTCCCCTCACGAAACCCCTACCTCTTTGGTAGTTACCATGGTTTTGACTCGAATCTTCATGCCCTTCTATATTAGAGGAGTGATCGTTTGTAGATTCAAATCTACCCCTGCCCCTCATTGGAGATGATGATGGACCTCTCTTCACACCTCTTCTAAAATTATTCCTCTTGTTATTTTCCTTTCCCTTTAATGCAATTTGATAAGCATCATCTAGGCTATGGATCTCAAGCATGCTCACTCATCTTGTATGGTGTAACTCAACCCATTTATGTACCATGTAGCCTTTTTTTTCTTCGGACTCTCCCTGTTCCACCCCGATTGATAACTTATAAAATTAAATAGTATACTCCTCAATGCCGAGAGCCTTCTATCTTAGGTTTTGGAACCTTCAAAAGAGTGTCGAGCATAATCTACAGGAAGAAATTTTTCTTACTGACTTCTTTACCATTTATTCCAGCTTTTGAGATCTTTCCCTTTCCATTCCTCTCGTCTTTCATTTTATAGATGATCCCACCAGATCAATGCATGTCCGGCCAACATAGTGCATGTAAAATTATCATTATTATCCTCTCAAATGTTTTTCCACTCAAAGAATTTTTCCATGTGATTTAACCAAATAATCAACTCCTCAGTCGTAACCCTCCACCATAATCGAAACTTTAATCTTGATGTCATCATTCTTTCCCTCTAAATCCTAGATCAATATCTCCTCAAATGGTCTCTCATTCAAGGTGTATTCATCTCTCTCATTTTCTTCTTCATCTCCTCCTTCATTCATTAATGGAGGTACTTCTTCAATATCACTATTTGGGTTTGCATCCCTATTTGCATGTCTCCTTCTAAGGCGGGTAACTTCTCCTGTGAGCTTAGCAACTTGTCTTTGTAGCTCCTACATATGCCTATTCATTTGGGCATAACCTCCCCTCCCACGTCTAGCCATGGTTATATAAAATATAGGTAAAAACTACACAAAAATGTAATATGTTACCTTAACTATTTCTGCAAGATCAAAATCTAGCTCTGATACCAATTGATGTGAATCCAACTGCAAGAGGTTGAAATACCTCCAAAAACACACATAAACAGCTTTGCAAATAAAACCAGGAGTTTCAAAATATTTTACTTCTCATTCTGGAATTCACACTGATCTATTACATCATTACAATCCTCCTTTTATTTCAAGACTACTCTAAAACCCTAAAATGCCAACAAACCCTAAAATGCCAAAAAACCCTAAAATGCAAAACAACTCGGATTGACCCCAAAATTTGTGTTCCAAATATAAATTCATAAATTAGGGCTCATGTGAAATTTGGACTTATTATGACAAGCACAACAAAAGTTATTAAAGTTCTAAGACCTAGTCAAAAGCGGAAAAAACATTCGAAACCAATTTAAGGCCACTAGATGAAGGAATCTGAGCCCAAAACGTGCCAAAATAGGCACAACCTTGTAGGCAAGTTGACCCCAGCATAGTACTACTATATATCTACCACCCTGTAAAATTTCAGGATGATCGAATGGTCGGATCAAAAGTTATGGTCTCCGCAAGTTATGCTCCCACATCAACAACCATTGAGATAGCTCAATTACGTAAAATTTAGTTACAATCACACCGGTATTTGTATTTTATAGAGGATTTGGATTTACTCCATATCAATTATGTAGCATTGAGGGAAACATACAACTATGTAATCATTTTCAGCCCTTTGTAAGAGGAATTTGAGTATAGATAGCTAATATATAGTTTTAATTTATGAATCACTACATTATTTATATGTGCATAACTATAAGGAAAGCATATTAGAATTGATTTTTTATAAATAAAAAATATTTAATCTGTTGTAAGCATGTAGGTAACTATGTGTGCAAGTCATATTGAAATTTTTATAATTGATATCCTATTTATATAACCCCGTTATTTAATAAAAATATTTTTGTTCTTTGTTTGATTTTTTATAGGATATTTCAAATTAATTTTTAAAACATCTTTCTTAAAAATATATATTTAAAACCCATAATCACAGTTATATGCAAATTTGATTTCTATTTGAACATAATCTTTCGATCTTCCGTGAACATGCCATAAAATTTGTATATTATCTATTCAAATTTATCTTGACATTTCTTAATAATCTTCTTGAACCTTTCTAAAGCACATGTTTATTATGTGCATTACATGATGCTAACCTAACCTATTGATATTGTGCCACGTTTCCCTTCCACCTTGGAACTATTATGAGCTCTCTTTCCATATTTTTCTTATACCAAATAAAATTAAATGTAATTATTTGAATGAGATGTAACATGCATCTAATTTGTGTAAATATAAGTTAAAGCTAAGTATATTTCATTTTGTTGAATTTATATTTTATCGGTACATTCACATTCATTTCCCTTTGAATTCATTGTATCATGTTTTTCTCAAATACCCTCTCACATCATACTATTTTGACATGTAATGATGTTAATATGGGTCATCAACTTATTCTTTAGTCATTGTAATTTTTAGCATATTAATTGTAATGCCCCATTCGATGTTGACTTACCTTCTCGCTTCTTTGATCCCTATTGTTGAACGCTTGATTGTTGTTTGTGCTCCCTTTGATCGTTAGGTGATTACGATCTTGTTGCAAAGTTAACTTTGCATCATTTCTTTCCATATTACCAAATTTTTTCGTCATTAATGACTTCTAGTTGATGTGGGTCCTGCAGGATCGTTTACGAATATTCTTGTAAGGGCCTCTCATGTTCTAAGATTAAATGGGTTCTTAGCGATGTTATTGTTATAAACTCGTAGGATTATTATTATTTTTATAGTGTTTAGGGCATTTTTAAAAAAGGTACCTATTACTTTTTTAAAGCTAAGTTTAATTACATTTTTAATCTTTCCCTGTAGACCTAACTTTGGCTTGCATGTAAGAAGGGGAGAGTTTTTTTTTTGTGGCACCATTTTCTAAGAAGTATATTTATTTATCAATGTTTGGGTTAAAGGTTCCTACCCACTAGTTTCCACCTTGGTCGACTATGCCTCCACACATGCCTCTTTTTTAATAGAAAATTTTAGTGGTCGATTTAATTAACCCAACCATGAACCTCACCATTCATTCTCCATTAGGTGCTCATGTGTTATCTTTTTAGCATTGGATTCCATGTGAATTCTTGTTTCTTCGGAAAGTGGGTGTGTGGGGTTGTTGGCCACCTACCCTTATTTATTGTTCTAATTAATGTTTGCTTATGGATCACGTTTTGTGAGGATGAAACACCAAAAGGAGTGGATGGACGCATGGATTGCAAAAGGGACCTGGTTTTGTGCAGGTTCATGGGTGTTTAGGCTTGAAACGTGTAAGCAAATACTTGTGTTGGTGTAAATACCCTCCTCACTTCTCTTACCGCATACTCCCGCCTATGTCAAAACAAGCCTGAGATAAACTTGGATGCCTAGTAAGCAAATTAGAGGAATATTGTCGGATGTTTCAGCAACGAGGGCACAGTGGACATCTATGCAATTTCAAATGCTTAACATGTATGATAAACACTACCCTTTTGTTATTGTGCTAGCTTTAACAATATCACTAAATGAATTATTTTTTAATTTTTTCGAAATGGTATTTTGCATGGAATTTTATCCCTCTCTGGCTATATTTTTTTTTTTAGAGGAGTGAGTGTTTTTAATGGTTAATTGATTGGTTGTGGATTTTTATATGCAAAAGGGTAGATATGTTATTATATATAAAATCCTTATCTAGGTGATCATTCTTCTTGTCGGATTATGGTCACTCTATTATTTATATTCGCTATTTGAAATAGCGTAGATCTCGGGGTTGAAAAAGGTTGTCTTTTTTATATGTCGTGTAAAAATATATATATGTTATATTTATACCCGAAAACAAAGTAAACCTAGCTCTTGGGAGATTTAAAATATTTAGGAGAATTTGAATCTTTGCATGCTAGGAGAATTTGATTCTCTGCATGCTATGAGAATGTTATTGAAACCCGTGTCTGACCGTTAAATAGCTAATGGTTGTTTATTTTTTAATGAATAGGAATGTGTTGTGTGTAAGGTTTATGCGTTTAACATATTTCTAATTTAACCCATTATAGGTATAGCCTGGACTTGTAAATTGTTGATTTAACTTCTGGGTATCTTTGTGACATATTATTGTTTCAAACACGTTTTAAGAATAATAAATTGTGGCATATATTTCATGCCTCGTTTTCATAAAGCTTGATCATAGTGTGACTATTGTGATTATCGTTTGGTTGAATTGATTCTTAGGTATTGCATAAAGTATGGTTTGAAGTGAATACTTTGGCTAGATCGATTTTCATTGTTGTTTAAACCTCACCATGCCTACCGATGTATACCCCCCCACCATTATCATTTTCCCTTCTTTGGGTGTTTTTGGTTGATCTGCAATGTTGCTTGTTTTAATGCTTGTTGGGGTTCGAGCTTATGATTACTATAACCATTCTTGTTTACCTTGGGTTCGAAAGAGGGAGTTTTATCTTATAAATAGAAGGAATTGTAGTTCAGTTGTTTAAGGTATTTTGACTAAAATGAGGGTATTTGACTAAATTAAAGAAACTTAGAATATTTGGTTATCTGTTGAAGGAGATATGACTAAGTGCAATTTGTATAACATCTATATATTGGTTCCTTTGGGATGGTTTGCTTAGAATCTATTGATATTTGTTTAATGGTAATTAAATTGATTGGATTGTAATTTAAATGTTGGTAAGAGAAACTTTAATTGAGGTATCAGTCTTTTGGGAAATCAGGGAAGACTTATCTGAGAAGGAATTAGAAAACCCTTTTGTTTTATGATATTTTGTTGTTATCATTCTTGTTTCAATTGTTATTACTTTGCCAAGTTAGACTTATGTAAGAATTATGTATTAAGTTGACCGATTGTATTAACCATGAAAATGGATACATCCTTGGTAATGTAGTAGTTAAAATTTCATGTCCAATGTGCTTGATAGATCATTAATGATATCTTTTGTTTTCGAGATAGGGCACAATATTATTTTGGAAGTTCTATTACTTCTTCGTGTGCGTTATGAAGTCGTAGATAGTTTTGTGTTTTTTTAGTTGAACTTTAGTTAGGTTGTAGTCAATTCATATGGAACCACATTGTCTAATATTAGTATCATTTATGAGTTTTATTAAATTTAGTGGAACTATATTGAAGACAAAATTGGTAAGACTACGAGTAATGGATCAAATGAAATTATTTGAGCAATGAATATGGGTTATTTCTTTTATCATACATGATGACTATGTGCATGGCATGGAAAGATAATTAGATGTTATTTGAACTTGTCAATTAGAACTTATTTCATATGTTATTGCAAGAAAAAAAGTGTCGAATGTTGTCAAGCTATTTTGAAAGTGGTAAATAGTGGTTAAGTAAATGATGTTGGAATTCTAACTATAAATCTATTAGATCATATGACTTATTTAAGGAAATGTTGATTGATGTTTGAGTATTGGATTTCAATCATATAATCTATATGATTACATGATTGAAATCCCAATACGCTCGACACTCTCTTTTAAACTTATCGGGTCATTGACCCCTACTAGAATGATGGTTAGACTTTTTGTTGTTTTAGAAACAATGTTCATAACGGGTTCTTATGGCTTCCTTCTTAATTTGACATGGTATAATTTATAGAATGTTTAAAGATTTTGTTAGTGATTTAGAGCTTAACACCATTTCATTAAATATAAGGTTTCTTTTATGATATTATTAATGGTAGCATACTATTCCAATGTGTAGTCTTTATCATGCTTAGCTCTAGTGAATGATTTCAAAGCCTAATAAATTTATACAAGGCTTTCATTAGTAGAAAATGCGAAAGCCTTGTAGAAATTTATATTGGTTTTACTTTTGAGTTTATTTTTCTCAAATTATTATTTTGCTTAAAGGCTCTAGAATGGTATTTGTGGAGAAATTTAGAAGGGCTCAATGCTTTAGTATTCTATATTTGTGGAGTGATGTTGTCATAAGCAACTGAAACCAAAACTTGTAAATATTATTGTGAATGATATAAATTGATCACAACATTATTATGAGTATTTTATTATACTATAGCAATTTTGAAAGATAGCTTAGCTTGGATATGACCAATATTGTTTACCTCTTTGTTTCAAGTCAAAGTACATAAGAATATTTTTCCACCTTTGGTTTGTGTGTTGTGGTTGATAGAGAATGATGTAACCATGTCTACTTATCATAAAAGGGAAATGGTAAACTTTTTGAGTTATAACTTTGTGTAATAAAACCCTTCTAGGTTATGACAATAATGTAATACTAGGCATAACAAAATGGTATGGTAACCCTTATAATTTATTTTTTTAAATGAGGTTGTGATCTTACAAATGAAGTCAAGAGTCTTTAATTAGAAAAAAAAAAGAAACTACATTCTTGTGTTACAATAAAAGAGTATACCTTACTACCCTTGAGATATAATGCTAAAATTTCTCCTTAGTTTTGTTGGGGAGTAAAAGGGTATTAAAATGTAAACGATGTTTGGATTTTGGGAGGATAAGAAAGTTATAATGAGTAGGGATAATTGATCAAGAAATCATTAGATCTAACTTACTTGTTTTAAAACCTAATTTAAAAAAAAATTGATGAAATTAATCAAGATAAGCCTAGATGAAGCTTTTACCCAATCTAAATTGAGTTATAAGTCTCAATGAATGACTGATTAATGGATAATGAGATCATGAAGATGAATTAAAATTGAACTTGTTCCACTAACCCTTGTGACGGTAAATTGTAATCATTTATTAAGTGATGTTAAATGCTTTGATCCTTCCACAAAGGAAGTTTTAGTTCTGAACCTAAACAAGACTTCACCTCAATTGTATCTTACACACATATCCTTGCAATGGAGGTATTAAACAAGAGACAATAGCTTGAGTTTTGATAAATAGCCTTGTGGAAATTGAATTCCCCTTTATTAAACAAACAAATTAAACAAATAATTGACATGGTAAAGATGATCCTTATTCAAGAAACTTTATCTTAAGCTAAATGTTCAACAAGATAAAATAAATAAATCTATCTCTATAAGAAGGATTGTACGAATCATAACATGAGCCTTCCATAACTTAACTAAAGAATAGAAATATGATTATAGAAAATACGTAAACTTAAGGATTTCATGTGGAAAGACCCTAATTGTAAGTGTGCACCGTGGTTGGACTTTTGTTTTAACATTACTAGAATGAACTATGATTTAAATGTTTCATTGTGTTTATCATGCAATGAAAGAAGATTAGTTATAATTTTTATCAACTCCAAATGCCTTCCTTTTGATAACTAAACACCCATCTTCATTCATTCACTATAACTTGTTAACAATCCATTCCCTATATCAAGTAAAATTTCACAAGATTTTTAATATTTGTAATATGCCAAGAATCACACTTTCGATGAAGTGAAACGGACTTGTAATGAAGAAGATGTATTTCCTTTTAACTCATTTCAAAAAAATTCATTTAACAAAATAATGAGATAAGCTGGTAGCTTTATATTTTTATTTATTTTTACAAAAAACTAATGCATTTAAAAAATTCAAATATTTCTCATACCAAATTCTTAGAAAAGCTTACAAAATATGGGTATTCCCAAGTTAAAAAAATAATTTTCATTCAAGATTATAAATTTACAATCATCCACTCAAGGTGGGAATAAAAAACTGAGAAATTTATGACATGAAGGATAACTACAATGCTAAGATAAAATTATTATATTTGCAAGTCTTCTCCCAAAGGTAGATACAAATCTTGTACTCTTCAATCTTCTCTTAAAAAAGATCACAATACAAAGGAAGGGGGAATTGGCCAACCTCTCTTCCCAACCTTGAATCAATTAAGAGGATAATCCATCCCCTTAATTTCTCTCGAGCCCTAACCAAAGAACCTTGAGGGGTATTAAGAAACTTTAACAACTTTTCAACAATATGGCTTCCACATACAATATGCATCTCAAAACTTTTAAAAAACAAAGAAGACATAACCAACAAGTTTGTAACCTTCTCAAAACAACACAAAGGTTTGAAATCAAACCAAATAGAGAAAGGGCTATGGGAAACCACCTCCTTATGCCTCCCAAGTGAAGTGGGAGTCTCACCCTAAGCCTCCAAGTGCACAAAACAATCAACACAAAATCCTTATCTCTCCCTTGCAAGTATGAAAAAAATAACCATGATTTCCTTTTCACTCCCCATAGGTGAAACTCCCATTCACACTCCCACCAAATGCATGCCTCACAAAACTCCCTTTTCCCTCCCCAATGGTCCCATAATCTCTTCTCCCACACCCAACTTAAGGCCTACTACCCAACCAACACACAAGCACATTCACAAGGCTTAAACTTTTTTAACAAGCACAACATTTCATATCAACAATCATAATAAAAATAAAGTAGTTGGATAACATACCTCTCCATCAAGCTCCAAGAAAACTTCACAAGCCTCTTTCAATTCCAAGCCAAGCAATTTCCAAAAGCATTCCTACAAGCTCCAAATCAAAAAGTGCACAAGAAGAAAAATGAACAAGTAACCCCCATTCCATCAAAATCATATAATAAATATAAATGGAATGTGATGTTAATGAGGTGGCTCCATGTACAATTCCACTTCATCATTCATACATTCCTACACTTAATTCAACACGCCAAGCCCAAAACAATTAATGATATCAGTAACAACTATGACAAACCCACATGGCTGACAAACTTGCACACCATGCTTTCAAAGGATGTAATTAATTTAGGTAGAAGGAAAGTGTAATTATTTTCTATATTTTACACTCCAAAAAAGATAAATAATTCAAAAATAAACTTCCCCACCCATCATTAGGGTTGTTGGGTAAATTTAAGAGGTATGGGACAAGCTTAGCTTGTTCCAAAAGCCTCCAAAAAGGCCCCTGAATACAAAATCCGAATTTTGAAGTTTGGGTGGAGTAAATCACACATAAACCATCACAAATCTCACTTACAACAAGGAACATCTAACCTCATAATTACCTATTTGTCACATCCCAATTTTAGTTAACCAAATAAGAAAGATTTATCTTAATTAAGACACATTATTACATGCTAATAAAGTGACAACAATTCCAATTTTAAATACATAAAACACTAGTAAATCACACGTAAAAAAATTAAAAGAAAGGGAACACACTTCACCCCATGGCCACACATGTGAGGTGACCCCCTCATGGGAAACTTCCTAACTAGGTATACAAGAAAAAACACCACATAACATTACAGAAGTTGTTAAATTTGGCCTCATTGCTCAACAACCGACATCATTCCTTGGTTGGTCCCATATCCCCTTCAATGTATGTGATAAATGTCCTACACACAAAAAATACCTCTTTGGCCTTTGGGTTGTATTAACAACATCGAGACAATATACATATAAGATCAATAATCATCATTCAACATTAGCAATTCTATTATCCATCAATATATCAAAATCTAATCCTAACATCTATGAGATTATAATTCTAATCGAAACATGCAGAGTATAAAATGTCAAGATAAAATATAAATCCTAAAAATAAACATATATCAAACTATCTGACATCACCATCTAGTGCATCATAATACAATATAAACCACATAATGTCAATGGTCCAAATATTAGTATAATCTATCATCTACTAATCAATGTATCATAATCACAATGTCTATGTATCAGTCCAATAGTATAAACATCAAAATTAAATAGTGTCGAAGAAGAGTGGGCACTACATACCCCTCCCTTTAGACTAGAATTCCTCTAGGAGTTCACCTGGAATGAGGAAACTCGGCTCACACAAAATTGGCATCCTCCCATGTGGTTGTTGTCTCATCATATATATGCCACTGGAGTCACACCTAGTCAATCTCGCGGCCTCAAGGCCCAAGGTCCTATGCTCTATGATGTGCATGGGCTCCACTAACACCTATCCTGCTCCCGTATCTACGATGTGGTCCAATCTAAAACATGAGAGGGATATGGAATGTATCTCCTAAGTATAGAAACATGAAATACATCGTGCACATGAGACAAGCTGGGTGGAAATGCTAGATGATAGTCCAAAGGACCGATACGCTCCAAGATCTCAAAGGGACCCCTAAATCTAGGAGCTAACTTAAAGCCTTTTACATAATGAATAGGATTCTTATGCGGCCTAACATGAAGAAAGACCTTTGTGCTCACCTCAAAACTATGAAATTTTCTCCTCTAATATGCATATTTTTTCTATCTATCTTGAGCATCTTGTAGCCTTTGTCTAATCAAGAAAATCTACATATCCATATCCTATACTAATGTTGGTCCAATAGAAACCATGTCCTTCAATCTATCCTAACTCAATAGTGTCTAACACTCTCTTTCATACAATTCCTGAAAAGGAGCCATGTCAATCAAACTCTAGAAAGCTGTTGTATGAAAACTCCACTAAATACAAGTATTCCTCCCACCTAGACTAATGGTCCATGACATACATCCGCAACATATCCTCTAAGATATGATTCACCTACTCTATCTATCCATCTATCTTTGGATGATAATTTGTATTGAAGTTGATGCTCATCCCAAGAAACTGTTGCATGGTAGTCTAGAAATGAGAATTGTATAATGGATCCTGGTCTCATATAATCTTCCACAGAATCCCGTGCATTTTAAAAATATCATCAAGGTATACTCGTGTTACTGCACTAGCTTTATAGGTGGTCTTCACCGGAGAAAAATGAGCCACTTTCATCTATCTATCCACCATGACCATGATGGCGTTGTCGTGGTATCTCCACGTCGGTAGCCCTACTATGAAATCCATGGAAATGGTGTCCTATTTCCACTCCACTATGGTATGTGCATAGAGAAGGCCTGCTGGATGCTGGTGGTCAACCTTCACCCCCGACACTCTAAATAGCATGACACAAACTAAGCTACATCTCTCTATAAACCTCTCCAATGGTAAAGTTGTCTCAAGGTTGTGTGAATCTTATTCACCACTAGATGGGTTGGATAAGGTGCATAATGAGCCTCTGCCAAGATATTGTGTCTAAAGCATCCATCTCTCTACATGATACAGACTCTATGTCCGATAATAGCATCTTCATCTAATGAAAATCCATCAAAATTCCCCTCAAAGAGTCTCGAGACTCTATCTCCGATCTGGTTGCAAGGTAGAAGATGTCATAAGGGAATTACTACAAAATCCTACTCTGCAAATTTTTACTCACTCAAGTATCCATGCCCAAATCTCTCTTCCTACTTAGAACATCTGCAACCACATTCTCCTTCCCCTTCACATGATCTCGTCTCAATTTTAGACTCACAAAGAAACTCCATCTAATGCCACCGATGAGATTTGAGATTGGGCTGCGTGAAGAAGTGGCGAAGACTCAAGTGATTAATCCCGAGTCTAAATATCCCACCAAGAAGGAAATTTCTACATTAAACCAAAGCATGCACCACTACCGTAAGCTCAAGGTCATGATTCGATAACTGATTTCATAATCCTTTATTTTTCGAGACTTACGAGGATACTACTTGCCCTCTTCGCATCAACACACCTCCTAATCCTACCAAAGAAGCATCTCGTGAAAATGCATAACTCTCCCCGAGGATCCGGATCGTAACAATGGGTGTTGTCGTAAGGTATTCATTCAGTTTCCTAAAGGCATGGTCATATCTATTTGACGGATGAAATTCTTCCTTTCGCATTTGAAGGGAAGTGATGGGGTGCGCACTTGAGAAAAGTCCCAAACAACTTTCTGTAGCACCTGCCAACCCCATGAAACTATGCACCTAAGTCACACTGGTGGGTGTTGACCAATCCATAATGTCTCTAATCTTGGAAGGATCGACTATGATACCTTCCCAAAAAATTATGTGACCCAGATTCTTTACCTTTGATTAAAAGAACACACACTTCTCTAGGTTCCCATAAAGTTGTTGCTCACGAAGACACTACTGAACCTGACAAAGGTGATCCTCATGCTCCTCATTTGTACATGAGTAGATCAAGAAATCATCAAAGAAAACAAGAATAAATCAGTCTTAAAAGTTCCTAAACACCCCATTCATCAAAATCATGAACACTGCAAGGGCATTCGTCAGACCGAATGACACAATTGTAAACTCATAGTGGCCATATCTCATACGGAAAGATGACTTGTGGACATTTTCCTCTACAATCCTTAGTGATGGTATCTGAACTTAAGATCAATCTTAGAAAATACTATGTCCCCCTTCATCTGATCAAATAAATCATCGATGTGAGGAAGGGGGTAATGATTCTTGATCGTTACTTTGTTCATTTGACAATAGTCCACACATAAACACAAGGATCCATCCTTCTTCTTCACAAAAATCACCGGTGCACCCTAGGGGATACACTAGGATGGATTAGGCCTTTCTTAAGAAGGCCCTCTAGCTATAACTTGATCTCACATAGCTCAGTGTGTGGTCATCCTATAAGGAGTGTGTGAGATAGGTTCCACTCCTAGAACCAAATCAATGTGAAAATCTATCTCATGCAGGGAGGCATCCCTGGTAGCTCACTAGGAAACACATC
This sequence comes from Taxus wallichiana var. yunnanensis, assembly GCA_018340775.1. Taxonomy (NCBI): domain Eukaryota; kingdom Viridiplantae; phylum Streptophyta; class Pinopsida; order Cupressales; family Taxaceae; genus Taxus; species Taxus wallichiana. The sequence continues at coordinate 219,745,298 of CM031235.1, forward strand.
AGAAAAATCCTATAAAATGGGTTGATCATCAAGTGAAGGTCCACTAGCCCCATCCTCCGACCTATCACTAACTGTAATAGCATACAACTGACAACCTCATCACGCACATTGCTTTAGCTGCATAGTAGAAATAGTGTGAATAGAGATGGGTCTCCTAAATCCAACAATCACTGACTCCACACCTAAATCATCTACACAAGGTATAATATTACTATAATAATCAACTCTAGCTCTTTGGGTGGATAACTAATCCATGCCCAAGATAACTCCATACAAACCCAATGGAAGGATTAGAAGATCCAAAGTAGTGTTAAAGGTTCCTAGGACCACCACGCACTCCTTGACTAAGGAGTATATTGAGATCTTGGCTCTAGAATCCATCTCGACATCCCAACTAAGGCCCTACCTAACTACCACCATCCTACAACACTCTACTAAAGATGGAGAAATGAAATAATCTGATGAGCCTGAGTCAAATAAAATAGGGATAGAAATACCACCAATGCTACATATGGTCTCTATCACCGTTCCTTAGTGCTCTTCTTGGTGGTTCTCAACCATTGCATATATCCTGTGGCTCCTAGCCATGTCACCAATAATAGGCTCAAAATAGGTGCCTTACCCTGATTAGCAGGGTTCTGAGGGAACTCTCTCTAATGATTTCCATGCATGCCACATCCATAGCAAGTACTTGGTCCTCTCCACTGAGTAGATAGTCCTCCAGGTGGCCTAGTAGTACATGTTGAAGAACTTGATGATCCAATCTTACATCTATGTGGGTGTTACGGTGGATGCAATCCTGTCGATTGTGCTCGAGGTGGAGCATGTGTCTTGTTGGGCCCCCTAGCTATAGGTCCCATACTACGCCCTCTCTGAGCATCATGGCACTATGGAGGTCGAAAGGGAAGTCGTGTTTGTTGCTAGTGAGGAGGTGTAAGAGGCTTTAAGGATGATCTGTGTGAAGTGTGTCTAAAAATGAAGAGGATCTCGATTCCCTCAATCTACTCTCCGTAGGTACTATATGTGGTACCTCACTCTATCACGAGCCTGTTGATTCTTCCCCTAGTTTCCTCTGCAATATAGGCCTTCTCAAAAGCCTCTGAAAATGTTTGTGGGTAGTGAATGCGCATCGCCCTCCCAAGTCTAAGTTTAGGCCCCTGATGAACCTACGACCTTTGACCTTCTTGTCCTACATATAATCTACATACGAAGTAGATCAAGAAACTATCCCTCCTACTCGCTACCATCATAGAGGCTTGTCGTGAGATCATGGAACTCATTGATCCACAACTAAATGAATATCATGAAATATATCTTTCCTAAAATGCTCCTTAAAGAGATCCCAAGTAACTATCTCACAATATACACGAAGCTTTTGCTCCTCAATCTTCCACCATACTCCTTCTCTATGTCTCAAAAGGTGGATGACAACATGAGCTTTCATGTTACTAGAACAAAGGCATAGATTGAAGCATCCTCTCAAGATAACCAACCATGCCTTGGATTGAAATCCTCCTGTGTCTCCAAAAAAATGATGATGGTGCAACTTCAGTATCTCTCTAATGTGGTCTGTTGCAGTTGACTATTGGCCCTTAGGCCTCTCAACCTAATCATCTCTTGGCCTAGGGCTCCTAGACCTATCTCTATGCTCTATAACTCAACCTCTGAGTTCCATAGAGGTGACCCATGTCTAACTGACTCCACATGGGAGTTCTATACCATATCCTCTACACTTTGATGTGAAGGTGCACGAGCCTCCACTGATTTCTCTCTGTCACGTCTACTAGGTCACCATCCTAAAGATCCTCCACGTATAGCAGAATTAACATCTTGTAGCATCTGCAATATCTAAGGTAAAATAGTTGCTACTACCTGACTTGGGGGTTGTAGATCTAGGACCATCTATAGGAAACCCTTTTCTGGTCCGTGCCTCTTGTACAAACCAAGGTGATAGTTATTTTATCATCATCTAAGTCTTTGTTTCAGTTTTCTAAATTTTCTACGTTTAACTAAATATCAATCAATGTTGTGCATTCTAGGTTAAGAGTTGTTCTAGGTTTAATTGTTTGTGTTTCATGTTTTCTAGTGTGCCCGGGGTCCAAGCATTGAACTCACGGCTTTGATTCCAAGTCTAATGCCCTCAAATTTTTTTCCATGAAACCTACAACGAAATAAAGGTTGACTTCGAAAAATTACTAAATAATTTAAAAAAAAAAAAAAGTAAAGTCGGTTACAATAATTTTCTTGAAATGAATGATGAATTTTGGGTGTGGAATACTCCCACACGTGTTGATTTAAAGTATTGGTTTATGAATTTCATGTCTAATAATCAAGATAGTGTGAATCATATGGGGAATTACAAGTGGAGATTCATGATTTTGAAAATCACGCATGCGGGCTGTAATGTGACTGTTAAAAGGTGGATTCAAATCTCCACGGAAACCGAAGGTGGTGATAAAGTGATTGATGGAAGGGAGCGGGTTATTCTCACATGCATTTTTCAGCAGGCTCAGATCAGCATACACGCAGCCGATCGTGGGAATAACAACGGCTCTCATTTCCAGTTTTGTGTGGATTACTATAGCAAAGAGTGGACTGGCTTTGGCAATCAGTTGGGAATTAGTTGCAAACAGCTCAGAACAGAGAAGATGGGGGGTCCTCCTTGTCAAATTGAGCCTAGTGTGGACCCAGATTGGAAAGACAATATTGAGCTGTGGAACATTCTTAGCAAGGGTGGCATAACAAACTTCATGGAAAAAGTTTAGGGACATGACCAGAGCATCTCTGTGCGCTTTGCAAAAGATTGGAAGGAGAGGACAGTGGAGTATGGGGGGCAGAAGGTCTTAATCAATGAAGAGCTTATTGCTGAAGTGACCGGCCTTGGCTTGGAGGGCTTCAGATTCTTTAACAAAAGGGTTGATAGAGATGTGGAAGAGAGAATATTTGTTGAGGGAGAGGAGAAAATGACCCACTTAACAACGGGCCTTCTTGTTAGCTCGATCCCTCCACCATATGATGAAGTAACCCGTATGATGATACGGTTCATCTCATTGGAAGGGAGGTTTGTCACTGTTCTGCGAAGCACCTTATTTTTCTTAATCATTTTCATAGGGATCGGTTGGTTTGTTTCCCCCATTACTTATTGAACTCTCTTGAACGCTCCATTCTTGAGTTTCAAAAGCATTCCCGGTGGTTCCTTTGCACCAGGGGCTCATTTTGTTGCTACACAAATGTTGTCTTCTCAGGTTTCCTGGTCTCCCATCCTCCCCTAGCTCGATTCCTCCTTTGCCAAGCTCTGCTGCTGCCAGCCCTGTTTCTCCTTTCTCTGTCCCTGCCACCGCTGCTGTCACCCCCATGCCGGCCGTTCAGGCTTCTTCTCCCGTTCCCCCTTCTGAGGCTCCTGCCCCCCACTTGGCCTCTACCTCACTGGAGACCGGCACTAGGGCTTCTAGAAGCTCAACCTCGAGACCCTGCTATGGAGAAGGGTTCTCGTGGATTTTGAAATTGCTCATGACCTCCTCATATCGTAGTGCCGGGAAGTGCAATTGGAAAGCCCTACCAAAAGGCTAGAAGGCTTAGAGGCAGATATGAAATTGCTAAAGGATGAAGTTAAAAACTTGACAAAACAGAAAGGAAAGAGGAAGAAGGAGGAGGAGGAGGACGTGGACAGCAGCCAAATTGAAGATATATACAAGAAATTGCACTCCTTGGACTCTCGCTTAGGGAAGGCCAAAACTAGGCATGATTACAACATTGCCATCTTTAGGCAATTGAGGAATTTATCAACAACATGTCGAAGTGTCTCCAACCTAAGCGGAGTGCCGGCAACTCTTTGGGGTACTGATAAAGAAAGAAAGAAGGCCTTGGAGTAGCTAGATTCTAATGACGCTGCCCATATGACTACCTGGGAATGTTTAATTTCGGAAGAATATCAAAACCATCTTAGAAAAAGCTACTAGAAGTAGCATGATTGATTCTCATTGTCCTTGTTTGCTTTTTTGCTGTTTTTTTGCGGATCCTTTACTGCTTTTTTGCAATTTTTTTGTTGTTCTATCTCGTTTTGGTAGCTGTTTTTTAGCTACTTTGAGCATCATTGTAACATTTGGATTCTGATCCTTTTCGCTCTGGTTTTCTTGCTCATCCTGGCTTTTAGGCCTTCTTTTGTATTCAAGGGTATAGTCCCTTTCAAAAAACTATTTGCCAATAATAAAAAAACAACTCTAGGCTAACAATTATTCATTTTAAACATAATTAAATAATAATATTTGATCATCAGATTTGGATTATAATCCCGTTATTTTCCTTATTTAATTTAATAACATTACTCAAATGTCATTTAATAATTTAATTGTTTTAAGGCTAGGTTCATTTCAAGCACCCATTAATTAAAAACAATTAAATTACATTCCTATAATAACATTGCTTAATTACTAAGGAACAATTTATTTAGTTTATTACAAGGGTCATGGGCTTAATAAAAGAAGTCAGCCACAAAACAAATAGGGTGAAGAATATATCTAACTTATACACCACTTAAGTGGCCCCATTCAAACTTGACCCATGTGATCAAATGATGATCTCACCTAACCTTCACTTGAATTTTGTAGGGAACAATATTAGCCACCTGGATCTAAGGATTCCAAAACAACCCTAAAAACTATGTGGGGAGTTTCTTTTATTCATCCATTTTACTCATTTCTTCATTTTTGTTTGCATGTTTTAGGGAAGGGGAGGAAGAGAAGGAATCCATGGGAGAGGAGAGGGAGCTTGGGATGGATACACACATCCCCAATATTATTTGTTTTAATTTGTTTACTAATCCTATTCTACCCTCTCCTAGGGTTTGATAGGAAAACTTCTATTTTTTGTAAATTTATTTTAATGTAAATACCCATTTGGGTATATGGGTATTTGCCCAATAGATCTACATTTTTCTTTACAATGCAAACTCTTTTTTTTAGAATACATTTACTTTGAATATATATACATGGGTATATATATCTATATCCCAAAAATATATAAATATAAGTATATATATACATATATATACACTTGTGTGTGTGTATATAACTATGTGTTTGATTAATTATAATGGCCGAGGGTTTTAAAAAACGCAGATAGTGTCAAAAAGTTTGGCCACAAAGATGAATGGTGTAGGGTTTGGTGGGGCTCTGCGCCTCTCCCGTTTATTATTTTTAAAAAAATAAGAGGGGGGCTCTCGAACCCTCCTCACCCCATTTCCCACATTAAACCCTACACGGTCGCAACTAAAACATTACCCTAAAACATTTTTTTACAATATATTTTTTATAAACTTTATTTATTATAAAGTTTTGTTAATAGATATAAATTAATAAAAAGTTTTTAATATAATAATAATAATAATAATATATAATAATATATATATATATATATATATATATATATATTTCAATTTCATTAGAATTATTAAAATGTAATTATAGTAATATATTAAAAACATTAAAATAATCAAAGTTATTTAAAATATCTTTTTTTATAAAGAAACGAAATTTAGTCTAATATAAATGGAAGAAAGTAGTAAAAATTTTCTATATAATTTATTTAATCATAATCACATTTAAATACGAATGTGAAAATATACCTTTATTCACTTGCACAAATATAGGTATTTCTTTGTTAAATTTTATCTAAACTAAAATTGGGAGTTTTATAAGATTTCTTACACAACTCAAAACACTTAATTAAAGACGAGAGTTTTACTCATTCTCAAAAGTAGATTAACACACTACTTTTGTTTTAACATGGCTAGAATGAACTATGATTTAAATGCTTCATTATGTCTATCATGCAATGAAAGAAGAGTAGCTATAAATTTTATCAACTCTAAATGCATTCCTTTGAATAACAAAACACCCATCTTCATTCATTCACTATAACTTGTTAACAATCCATTCCCTACATCAAGTAAAATTTCACAAGATTTTCAATATTTGTAAAATGGCAAGAATCACACTTTGGAGGAAGTGAAACAAACTTGTATTGAAGAAGATGTTTTTCCTTTTTACCTCATTTCAATATTTTTCCTTTAACAACACAATGAGATAAATTGCTAAGTTTATATTATTATTTTTAACACAAAACTAACACATTTAAATAAAAACACAAATATTTCTTATTTAACATTCTTAGAAAAGTTTACAAAATATAGGGATTCGCAAGTGAAACAAATAACTTTCTTTGAAGCTTATAAATTTACAATCATCCACTCAAGGTGGGAATAAAAACATGAGCAATTTATAACATGAAGGCTAACAAGGAAAGCTAAGATACGAGTCTTATATTTTCAAGTCTTCTCCCAAAGGTAGATCTAATTCTTGTACTCTTCAATTTTATCACAACAAGGAGCACAATACAAATGAAGGGGGAATAGGCCACACTCTCCACACAACCTTTAATCCATTAAGAGGATAAACCATCCCCTTGATGGCCCCCAAGCCCAAACAAAGAACCATGAGGGGTCTTGAGAAACTTTGAAAACTTTACAACAACATGGCTTCCACATACAACATGCATTTCAAAATATTCAACACAACAAAGAAGACATAACCAACAAGTTTGTAACCTTCTCAAAACAACACAATGTTTGAAATCAAACCAAATAGAGAAAGGGCTATGGGAAACCACCTGCTTATGCCTCCCGAGGGAAGTGGGATTCTCACCCTAAGCCTCCAAAGTAACAAAACAATCAACACAAAATCCTTATCTCTCCCTTGCAAGTATGCAACAAAATAACCATGATTTCCTTTTCACTCCCCATAGGTGAAACTCCCATTCACACTCCCACCAAATGCATGCCTCAAAAAACTCCCTTTTCCCTCCCCAATGGTCCCATAAGCCCTTCTCCCACACCCAACTTAAGGTCTACTACCCAACCAACACACAAGCACATTCACAAGGCTTAAAAAAATTAACAAACACAACATTTCATATAAACAAGCATAATAAAAAAATAACAAAGGTGGAGAGCCTACCTCTCCATCAAGCTCCAAGAAAACTTCACAAGCCTCTTTCAATTCCAAGCCAATCAATTTCCAAAATAACTTCAACAAGCTCCCAAATCCAAAAGTGCACAAGAATAAAAATGAACAAGTAACCCCCATTCCATCAAAATCCAACAATAAATAGAAATGGAATGTGAGGATGATGAGGTGGCTCCATGTAGGATGCCACTTCATCATTCCTCCATTCCCACACTCAAGTCAACACACCAAGCCCAAGACAATCAATGAACTTGTAAGAACTATGAAAAACCCACATGGCTCACAAACTTGCACACCATGCTTTCAAAGGACACAATTAATTTAGGTAGAAGGAAAGTGCAATTATTTTCTCTTTTACACTCAAAAAGGGATAAATAAGTCAAAAATAAACTTCCCAACCCATCGGTAGGGTTTTGGGTAAATTTAAGAGGTATGGGACAAGCTTAGTTTCTCCCACAATCCTCCAAAAATGCCCCCAAATTCAAAATCCAAATTTTGAATTTGGGGTGAAGTAAATCACACACAAACCATCAAAAATATCACTTACAACAGGGAACATATAACCTCATAATTACCTATTTGTCACAACCCAATTTTAGTTAACCAAATAAGAAATATTTAGCTTAATTAAGACACATTATCACATGCGAATAAAGTGGTCACAACAATTCTAAATTTTAAATACATAAAACAATAGTAAAGAGCATGCAAATAAATTAAAATAAAGGGAACACACTTAACCCCATGGCCACACATGTGAGGTCACCCCCATGGGAAAAATCCTAACTAGAGATGCAAGAAAAAACTCCACATAAAACTATGCAAGTTGTCAAATTTGGCCTTGTTGCTCAACACCCGACATCCTTCCGTGGTTGGTTCCTATCCCCTTCGATGTATGTGATAAAAGTCCTACACATAAAAAAATATGTCTTTGGCCTTTGTGTCGTATTAACAACATTGAGACAATATACATATAAAATCAATAATCATAATTTGACATTAGCAATTCTATTATCTATCAATATATCAAAATCTAATCCTAACATCCATGAGATTATAATTCTACTCAAAACATCCAGAGTATAATGTGTCAATATAAAATCCAAATCATGCAAATCAACATATATCAAACTTTCTAACATCACCATCTAGTGCATCATAATAAAATGTAAACCACATAATGTCAATAGTCCAAATATTAGTATAATCTATCATCTACTAATCAATGTATCATAATCAAAATGTCTAAGTATCAGTCCAACAAAGTATCAACATCAAAATGAAATAGTGTCGAAGAGGAGTGGGCACTACATTAGAGGCATATGATGAATGTGTGATCTCTATTGTGCATTGTTGCATTTTGGATGCAAAGTATAAGGTAATGTGAAGTTCCCTGTTTATGTACCATGCATGAGATGTTATGGTTAATGTGTGTGAACCACCATTGTGTTAGTGATGTAGTTACGTGTTATGTTTTGAAACTTACACTAACCGGCCCTAAGGGAAATCAGTAAAAGTGTATGTTTGGAGTGAGGGAATGTGTACCATGGGCCAGTAACTCGATCCAACCTTAGGCTCAGTAGATAATGACGTGTGCTCCTTTCTCTCTCTCCCTATATGGTTGTCTTATGGATTCAACCTAAGTGTAGCTATGACTATGTTTAGCCTTGTCAAAGTGGTGGCGGGATGATTCAGATAGAGATGATGAAAATTGTACTATTGATATGTTATTTTACGAGATGAGGCTTGATGTTCCAAGTTCCAAGAAACTCATTGAGTACCCCCTTGGTGGCCGTATAAGGCCACATAGTTATCGTAATGTGTTATGCATATCCTAGTGAAAGGCTTTGACGCTTTCCACTTGGCATTTGAAATGGATTGTTATGTTGGTTCTTTTATCATAATGTGTGGAATAGGATCATGAGATGCACCATAAAATGGTTAAACCTATGGACCCACTTCATTGTATGGGGTACACCCAAAGGAGTTACAGATAACTAGTGGGTTGTTGAACCACGAGTTATCATGTCACTTGGGTTAGGGGTGTCTAGACTCTATGTGTCTAGGGCCATAGGTTGATCAACTTCTTTGGGGAGAAAAAATGAAAAAATATCTTTATATTACTATTTGAGGGGAGGCATAAGAGACTTGAGGGAGGCATAAGAGACTTGTGTGTGTTATTGATGCTTCAGGAGGTATATAGAGTTGTTTGTGATGTTATGGGAGTGGTATTATGATGTATGTGTGCTCACATGAGTTTGGCCGTGTTTTTTATGTTGTCATATGGTTTTTATTCCCTTGTTGACTCTATGTATCTACAGTAATTGTTCTAAGTTGTGTGAAACCTTCATCGTGGGAAAATTTCATGTTTTTATAGTAAAATTATGTTCGAGTATTAAAAACGTTGGTCATATATGCATGACAAGTACTATGTTATCGGACCATGTTTGTTTTCTTCCAGGGTTTGGTTAAGATCTTGTGGTGTGGTATAGTGGTGAAAGTATGTAAAATTATTCTTGTGAATCATTAATGTTGTGTATGACCCCGACATGGTATTGTGATAGTGGTTCCTATTGGGTACCCACCAAAATAAATTAACTAAAACTTTGCAAAAATAAAATTCTAAGGGCTTGAGTTTAGGAATAATGTAATGAAAATGAGATTAATTAAATAATGAAATAAGAAAAAACTACCAATCTTCACAGAATATTGAAAGTTAAATAATCTACTAAATTTTCTAGTCTACCCTATGGTCGTGCTCTAATGACATAAATTTTAACCATAGGAATAACCATTGTCTTTACTTGTCCTTTTGTTGATCCCATTTCCTTTCTTCAACATCATGTCACATCAATGATGATGATTTCTTAAGGGGAGGAGAATGTAATGCCCCATTTGGTGTTGAATAGTGTTCTCTCTTCTTTGATCCTGTTGTTGAATTTTTATTTTTATATGTGCTCCTTTGATCGTTAGGTGATTATGTTCTTGTTCCAAAGTTAATTTTTCATCTTTTCTTTTCTGTCTTACCTTTTTGTGTCATCATTAATGACTTCTAGTTTATATGGGTCCTCATAAAATATTTTATGAATATTCTTTTAAGGGCCTCTTATGTTCTCAATTAAATGGGTTTCTTAACGACACTATTGTTATAAGCTCTGTAGGATTATTTTTTAGAGTGTTTAGGCATCTTTTTAAAAGGTACCTATTACTTTGTTTTAACCTAAGTTTAATCGCATTTTTAATATTTCCCCATCGACCTAACTTTCACTTTTATGTAAGAAGGGAGAGCTTTTTTGTGGCTCCGTTGTCAGAAGTAGATTATTTGATTAATGTTTCGGTTACTAGATCCTACCCACCAGTTTCCACCTTGGCCGATCGAGGCCTCCACGCATGCCTCTTCTTTTAATAGAAAATTTTATTTGTGGATTTAATTAACCCAACCACCAAACGTCACCATTAATTGTCTACTAGGCGTTCATGTGTTGTCTTTCTAGCATTGGATTCGATGTTAATTCTTGGTTTTTTCTACCAAGTGGGTGTGAGGGATGTTGGCCACCTACCCTTCTTTGTTGTTCTAATTAATGCTTTTTTAATGGCTCACGTTTTATGAGGATGAAAAACCAAAAGGAGTGGCTAGCTATGTGGATTACAAAAGGGGCTTGGTTTTGTGTAGTTTCATGGATTTTCAAGATTGAAACATGTAAGAAAATACTTTTGCTTGAGTAAATCCCCTCCTCACTAATTTTTATGCATACTCCTAGTCGTGTCAAAAACAGGTTAAGAGCTGAAATTGGATACCCAACAAGAAAATCGACGAAGATTTTCAGATATTTCAAAGCATTGAGGTCCTAGTGGACATCTATGCAATTTTAGAAGTTTAACATGCATGATAAACACTACCCATTTGATTTTATGCCAGCTTTAACAATATCATGAAATGATTTTTTTTATTTTTCGAAATGGTATTTTTCATGGAATTTTATCCCTCTCCTTGGATTTTTTTAAAAGGACTGAGTGTTTGTTGAATGGGTAATCGATTGGCTGAGGATTTTTTATATGTAAATAGGTAGATATATTATTATATTCTAAATCCTTATTTGGGTGATCATTCTTCTTGTCGCATTATGGTTACTCTATTATTTAGATTCGTTGTTTGAAATAGCGAGGATATGGGTGGTTGAAAAAGGTTGTCTTTTCGATATACAATGTAAAAACAATACGTGTTATATTTATGCTCGGAAATAGTTAACCCAATTCTTGGGAGCTTAAAAACATTTAGTATAATTTGATTCTCTACATGCTATAGGGATGTTATTGAAATTTGTAATTTGTGTTAAATAGCTAATGGTTGTTTATTTGCTTATGAATAGGAATATGTTGTGTGAAGATTTTACTCATTTAACATATTTCTAATCTAACCCATTATAGGTATAGCCTGGAGTTTTAAATTGTTGATTTCTTGTATGGGTCTCTTTGTGAGGTATTACTTTTTCAACACCTTTTAAGAAAAATAAATTATGGCATATATTTTGTGCCTCATTTTCATTAAGTTTGATCAAAGTGTGAATCTTTTGATTATCATTTATTTGAATCAATTCTTAGGTATTGCGTAAATTATGGTCTCAAGTGAATATTTTTCCTAAATTGATTTACATTGTTGTTGAACCCTCACCATGCTCGCGATGTATACCCATACCCACCATTATCATTTTCCATTCTCTAGGTGTTTGCGGTTGATCTACAATTTTTCTTGTTTTAATGTTTATTGGGGTTTAAACTTATGATTAGTGTAACCATTCTTGTTTACACAGGGTTCCGAAGGGGGAGTTTTATTCAATTAATATAAAGAATTGAGGTTCGGTTGTTTAAGGTATTTTGACTAAAATGAGGCTATTTGATTAAATTAAAGAAACTTAGGATATTTGGTTATCTGTTGAAGGAGATATGACTAAGTGCAATTTGTATAACATATATGGATTGGTTCCTTTGGGACGATTTTCTTAGGATCTATTAATATCGGTTTAATGGTACTTAAATTGATTGGACCGTAATTTAAATGTTGTTAAGAGAAAATTTAATTGAGGTATCAATCTTTTGGGAAATCAGGGCATACTTATCATAGAAGTAATTAGAAAACCATTATGTTTTCTAATATTTTTTTGTTATCATGCTTGTTTGGTTGTTATTACTTCGCCAAGTTAGACTTTGTAAGAATTATTTATTAAGTGACTCATCGTATCAAACATGATAAGAGATACATCCTTGGTAATGTAGTAGTTGAAATTTCATGTCCAATGTGCTTGATAGATCATTAATGAGGTCCTGTGTTTCTCGGATAGGTAATAATATTGTTTTGTAACTTCTATTACTTCTTCAATGCCATTATGAAAACGTAGATAGTTTTGTGGTTTTTAGTTGAACTTTAGTTGGGTTGTAGTCGATTCATATGGAACCACATTGTCTAATATTAGTATCATTTATGAGTTGTATTAAACTTAGTGGAACTACATTGAAGACAAACTTGGTATGACCATAGCATTGAATTAAATTAAATTTATTGATTAAGCTGAATATGGGTTACTTATTTTATTGTACAAGATGGTTATGGGCATGGCATGACAAGAAAACCAAATTTTATTTTAACTTGTCATTTAGAACTTATTTTGTATGTTATTGCAAGAAATAAAGTGTCAGAATGTTGTGAAGTTATTTTCAAAAGTAATTAATAGTGGTTACGGAAATGATGTAGGAATTCTAAGCGTAAGTCTATTAGATCATATGGCTTATTTAAGGAAATTTTGACCGATGTTCGAGTATTGCATTTCAATCATATAAATTATATGATTACATGATTGAAATTCCAATACACTTGACTCTATGTTTTGAACTTATCGGGTCTTTGTGTAGACACCAAATTTGAGTCACACTCCCCCTTTACCCCATATATATATCTATATCTATATATATATACAATTGAATTAATTCCCATTCTCACAATATTCATTATTTAATTACCTTAATTGAACTAATTTCCACCTCACCTAGACACCTCACCCCACCACATCACCTAGACACTTCATCATAGACCTATTCATAGCATGTTACCTTTAACTAAGACTTAGTCCTACCTACCTTAATTAACTAAGACTTAGTTCAACCCTAAAATCACATGCCTATTCTTCCTCTAACCACATGCACGCTTATCTAAGCACAATATTCCATTTTGATCCGTGACAATGGATAGAGCTAGCAAAAAAATGGCCAAGATCTGTCATTTTAGTAAACCTAGGATTTCCCACCTTAATCAATGTTTTTCAACCAAAAACCAACACCGGTCACCATAAACCATCGTTAGGTACCATATACTCACTTTGGTAACCTTGTTTGAGAGTTTGGAAGAATTATTCAACTTTGGAGAAGAGATATTTGCATGCAATCACGCACCAGAGAACTCCTACACATCCAAACATCCTAAACCAGCACCAAGAACTTATATGAAAGGAAATCATTCACGGTAACATTCTAGGAAGCAAAACCATGGCACTGACCATTAGTTCCATGGATCAACCATCACCTCCATCCAACCACTAGGTTTGTAAGTACAAGTAAGTACATTAGGATCTACATTCTTCCATAGTTATATTAGTTTCTTTATCTTTGTTTGGGAGTTTTAGTATCCTTTGCATCTCATCACCTCTCATCTTCTTGCCAATCCTTCCAACTAATCACCTAAAACCTCTCAACCCTCCAATACCCAACACCAGACAACTCTAAGTACTCCCAACACTTTTATCAACATCACCATTCTCTGTCCATTCTCAGTGTAATCACAAAGAATAACCAAAACTAAACTTCATTGAGTTTCTATCTTCCTGACCCTACCGACGTCGATTAACCTAGACCGTCATCGGTCTACCCTTAACCGACATCGGTCATACTAGACTGACATCTGTCTCATTGTCTGGTATATCTTCCTATAAAAAGAACTTCATCACCAATCCAGCACTATGAAAATTCTTTACCAGGAACTCCTCGTGCTATGATTATTTACTAATGCAAAACTTTTAATTTGGTGGATGGAATCTAGAAACACAACAACATACCATAGACTATGATAAGAAGGAATGATGATAAATCTGAAATAGAAGTGTAAATTATAATATCAACATGAAATTGTTACAATCTCACCCATGAGGTACTTCAAGTGTTACTGACTTCACTTGCCTTCCAACAATAACTATGGGAGAAACTTCACAATTACACCTCTTAATGGCTTCTTTAACACCTTCAAAATGATGGCTTCATTTACACACTTACTCATACAATATTTCTCACTACTTCCTTCTATGCTAAATGAGGGGGGTGGCCTCTCTATTTATAGAACTTCCAGGCTTATCCATCTTATCTCTAAGATATGATAAGAAATCTACTCTGACGAATCATATTCCATACCTTAACTCTTATCTGTACATGTAAGCTTATCTTTTAAGATAAGATAAACCTTATCATTTCACATGTGTTCCATATTTTAAAACTTTTTACAAATAAAATACACAAAATATTTATGACCTCACTCTTTTTCCTTATTACAAATATAATATTTCTAATTCCTAATCATGTAGACCCTACTTCTCTACTTACCCCAACTTTGACATTTTAACATTACCGGACCACTTACGACAAATATTTACTTTTTACCACAACATTCCTTTTGTACTTTGACTATTACCATACTCTACTTTATTGGCACCATACTAACGGCACCGTTATCTTCTATTAGATGCCACTACTAATTATACTTAACAACATCCTATTCCTAATACATACATAATAAAATAGAAATTACGAGAGAGAAAATTTTAATGTCAACATTTTCCCCCTTCCTAGCTTCTACTCCTTCCTCGGAGTAGACTATTATGGTGCTTGGAAAATCTTTAACTTGTCATGGTTGAGCCATTTCATAATGGGAGTACCATCCAATTCCTCCAGTCGGTATGTACCATTTTCATGCACATCTCGCTATTTCGTAGGGCCCCATCCATTTTGGAAGAAATTTTGTCTTCTTTTTTTGTATCGGAATCATATACTAGAACCAAGTCATTCACATGAAATGGAGACCAATAGATCTTTTGATCAAATTATTCCTTCTGCTTCATTTTCTTCTTATAGCTTGTATCCTTCACTATTTCCCTCATTTCCTCTAGCAAATGAAGATGCACCAACCTTTCTTTTACTGAATCACTTTCATCCATCCTTTCCTTTTTCATAACTCTCATAGTGGGAATATCAAACTCAATAGGAAGAACTGGATCAATGCCATAAGCCAACTGAAATGGGGAGTATCCTATTGCTGACTTTGATGTTGCCCTATATGCCCACAATGCTGCATGAATCCTTTTATCCCACTTATGTAGCTGCAAGACTTCATCTTTGCTAGAATTTGACATAACACAAAATTTGTTCGTTCCACCTGTCCATTTGTGCTTGGCTTGTATGTTGTTGCCTTCCTGTGCTTAATAGAAAACTTGTTGACTAGGGCTTCTACCACCTCATTAATGAAGTGGCTTCCTTGATCTGTTATAATTTCTAATGGACAACCAAATCTAGTGACAATGCATTCATATATGAACCTTGCCACTTCATCCATGGAAGTTGTTTTCAATGGCCTAGCTTCAACCCACTTGGTTAAATAATTTGTGGCAACTACAATATACTTATTTTGGCATGGGGTAGTTGGAAGTGGACCTACAATGTCTATTCCCCACTTTTCAAAGGGACCAAGTGGAAGACTAGGGCATAATGGAGCTGATGAAGTCTTATGGTTACCATGTGTTTGAAAAATATCACAAGTCTTACAATAATTATAACAATCTCTAAAAAGAGTGGGCGGTGATAACCCGCATCCAAGATCCTTCTTCTTTGTAAGTTGTCGGAGAAGTGTCCTCCACATGTACCATTGTGGAATTCTTCTATCAGCTCCTTCCATTGATCACGTCCAACTACTCTCTCTTATATCGTCCATCAAGTCCTATTCGAAATAATACTCCATGCATAATAGAATATGGATAGTGCTGGCTTGAATAATCTTCATTTTAGTCTTTGTATTGGCACCATCAGAAACTTGAATTCATTCAAATAATTCCAAATATCTATGTATTCCCTAGGGATTGTGTCATGGGATAACAATGTTGCATCGGAAAATCATCATCATCACAAGATGAACCTAAACCATCATAGGCTCGAGAGAGTGCATCCGCATTGACATGCTTCTTTCTGGCCTATCTATAATATCAAATTCAAATTCTTGTACCAAAATTATCCATCTTGCTATCCTCCCTGATGGGTTAGGCTTATTTATAATATATTTTAGAGCTTGATGATCTATTACAACTATAAATTTCTGCCCTAGCAAGTAATTTCTAAACTTTTTTACAAAAAAATGATAGCTAGAGCCTCTTTTTTAGTTACAGTATAATTTACCTCAGCACTGCTCATTTGTCTGCTCCCAAAGTAAACTGGATGATCATTCTCATTTTCATCCTTTTGGCTCAGAGTACTTCCTAGTGCTGCATCTGAGGCATCAGTATACACAATGAATGGCTTGCTCCAATCTGGATTCTTTAAAACAAGTGAAGACACCAGGGCTTCCTTCAATTGTTCAAAAGCTTCATGCGCCTTATTTCCTGGTTCATAAGTAACATCCTTCTTCAAGAACTGGGTTAGTGGTTGTGTAATTTTTGAGAAATTCTTGATGAACCTTCTATAGTAACCCACATGGCCTAAAAATGATCTCAACTTACTTCTATTCATAGGAAATGGTAACTCTTTGATTTTTGAAACTTTATCAGGATCAGTACCAATACCATCTCTGGATATAACATGCCATAACAAAACACCTTTAGAACATCCAAAGACACACTTTGTAGGGTTTAGTGAGGCTTGTGCTTCATCTAACCTTTGAAATGTTGTCTCCATCTAGTGCAGAAGTGGTCCATCTTGCTCCCATAGATGTAAAAATCATCCATAAATACTCTGATGAAGTTCCCAATGTAGGGTTCAAACACCCTATTCATCAAGCGTTGGAACGTTGCCGGAGCATTACACAACCCAAAAGGCATAACTCTATAAGCAAATGTTCCCCAAGGAGTGGTGAACATGGTCTTCAATTGATATTTCTCTACTAGATGAACTTGGTTGTATCCGCTATATCCATCAACAAAACTATAGCACTCCTGGCTAGCTACTTCGTCCAAGATCTGATCTGAGAATGGAAGAGGGTAATGATCCTTCTTTCTGTCTTATTGAGCTTCCTATAATCAACACAAATGCGTAGATTCCCATTCTTTTTTATTGAGATCACAATGGGAGAAACCCATTCGAATTATCCACAACAAATATAAATCCTACATCAAGCAACTTATATATTTCTTCTTTACAGCCTTGGAAAAATTAGGATTCATTATATATGGCATTTGCTTTATGGGCTTAGCACCATCACCATTTCAATAGAATGTTCTACCCAACTTATTTGACAAAGTTCCTTGTAATCAAAAGTGAATATGTGTATGTACCTTCAAAAGAGCTGGAGGTAGCATTCCTTCTCACTCTCCATCATAGCATCACCAATATTTATTTGTTGGAAACGATCATCAATTTCTTCTTCAGATAATTTTATGGGTTCATGAGTCGGTGTGATTGGAAGGATATCCATGACCAAAACATAAACCTCACTTTTTCATCTTCTCGTGTCCACTTCACCGATACTAGAGTAATTAGAGGATGTCCAATCATCAGTTTCATCACTTAAATCCACAAGTTCTGTCTTATGATGCCAAGGGATCACGTTTATCTTCACCCTCTCTCTACCATGTCCAAGTGTCATGAAGCCTTCATTCCAGTAGTTTCTTGCATGAACTCTCCTTAGCCATGGTCTTCCCAACAACATTGGGTACGCAATAGTACCATTTTTTATCACCTGAAAGTCTACCACACATACAACACCCATAACAGATATTGCCACATTTGAAATAACACCTTCTGGTTTAGTTTTTCCCTTATTTAATGACCTTAACATAAGTGTTGAGGGGCGATCAATTTTAAACCCAACATATTCATTACAGACTTGGTCATTACATTAACTGCAACACCTCCATCAACTAAGACATCATGAATTGAAGTACCATTACATAATACCTCAGCTTGTGGAGCCTAGGGATCCGCCTACTGCAGAAGCAGGGGACCTCAACCTCCTTCCTTCGTCGAGCATTGATTCCACTTCGCAGCTCCCGCCTCTTCTTAGAAGACATAGCCAAGAGTTGACCATATGTAATATTTGTAGGCCTTTTGGATAGATCTTCTAAGATGGAGTATGGTCCTTGTCCCTGTGAAATCAGAAAATCCTGCACACCCAACTTTCTTCTCCTATGTTTCTTACTAGTTTCTCCTTTCATCTTCTTAGGATCATTTCCATCTTGGTTATCTTTTTCTTTCTTTCTTTTTGTTACAAACACATCTACTTCATTATTTATGCTCTTATCTACTACATCAAAAGAATTCACAGTGCTTTCCTTTATCATTATCTCTTGTACCAGATGTAGAAGCTCTATTTGGACAATTATACTCATAATGACCCTTTTTATAACAACCATAACATACAACTTCAGAAATATTTCTTTTTAGACCTCTATCTCCTCCTTGAGAACTATATTCTTTTCCTTGAAGAAGATTAATAGTTAACTGGCCCATCTTCCTGAGTAGATCTTCATACTCAATAGATGTACTAGGAGAAAGATTTGTGCTCACCGAGAGTGGTTGTGGATTCTGGACCAGAGGTGCTAGTGTAGGCTCTACTTTAGCAATCATTTCTTTGGGATCCTCTTCCATGCTTTCTTCTTTCCTTCTTGTAATCTCCTTTACTTTTTCAATGGTATTTGGGCGGTCATACTTCACTCATTGTCTGATCTCTAGCTTCATCCCAAGAATGAAGTGCTTACAAAGGAGATTATCCATGCCATTCATCAACCCATCCACTAATCCTTCCTTCCGGATTTGGGCATTGAGCTTCCTCCTTAGCTCTAGAACATGAGCATGGTAATCCATTATCTTCTCCTTCTCTCCTTGGGATAGCTTTGTGATATCGATCATGAGATCTACATATTTCTATTGTTCACCAAATTCTTCAAGAAAACTTTCAGTTAATAAATCCCATGAGTTTTTCACATTATCACCTAGTGTTTCAAACCACCTAAGGGCTAAACCATCCTAAAATGTAGGAAAAAATTCAGTCCATTGTTCCTATATGATAAGGCCATTACAAATACAAGATCGTTTAAACTCTTGAATGAAAGAAGAAGCATCTTCATTAGATTGGGCTGAGAAAACATGAATCTTCCCCATTTTCAAAAGTTACTACAGTGAAATACCAACCCACAAGTACAATCAACAAGACTTATGTGCACAAATAATTGGAATCACTATAATAGAAAATAGAAATGACCACGGTAAACTATGGCAAAACTTGACTTACTGTGGTAAAACTGACTTTATCTTGTGGTAAACACTATTCACAAGATAAAAAGTGAAGTTACTTCGGTAAATACTATTCACTATAAAAAGTGACTTTATCGGTAAATACTATTCACGGAAAAAGTGACTTTACCATGGTAACTACTATGCACAGTAAAAACAAGGTTACCCTCCAAATGTTTTCTGACTAAGTGGGAATATCTCTCCAGAAAATCCACCAACGAGGAATGGTCCCAGCAACGGAACCAAAATGTCATCACCAATCTGGCACTATGATAATTCTTTACTAGGAACTCCTCATGCTATGATTATTTACTAATGCACAACTTTTAGTTTGGTGGATGGAATCTAGAAACACAACAACAAACATAACACAAGAATACCATAGACTATGATAAGAAGGAATGATGATAAATCTGAAATATAAGTGTAAATTATAATATCAACATGAAATTGTTACAATCTCACCCATGAGGTACTTCAAGTGTTACTAATTTCACTTTCCTTTCAATAATAACTATGGAAGAAACTTCACAATTACACCTCTTAATCGATTCTTTAACACACCTTCAAAATGATGGCTTCCTTTACACACTTACTCATATAATATTTCTCACTACTTCCTTCTATGCTAAATGAGTGGGGTGGCCTCTCTATTTATAGATATTCCAGGCTTATCCATCTTATCTCTAAGATATGATAAGAAATCTACTCGACGAATCATATTCCATACCTTAACTCTTATCTCGTATATGTAAGCTTATCTTTTAAGATAAGATAAACCTTATCATTTCACATGGGTTCCACATTTTTATACTTTTACAAATAAAATACAAAAATATTTATGAACTCACTCTTTTTCCTTATTACAAATATAATATTTCTAATTCCTAATCATGTAGACCCTACTTCTCTACTTACCTCAACTTTGACATTTTAACATTACCGGACCACTTACGAAAAATATTTAATTTTTACCACAACATTCCTTTTGTACTTTGATTGTTACCATACTCTACTTTATTGGTGGCACCATACTGATGGCATCGTTATCTTCTATTGGACGCCACTACTAATTATACTTAACAACATCCTATTCCTAATACATACATAATAAAATAGAAATTACGGAGGAAAATTTTAATGTCGATAGAAACTCATAGAATTTACCCAAATAACCCAAACTACTCAACAATATTTACCCTAACCTATCCCAACCACCCTATTTACCTATACGACTTCCATATTTGATGGTAACCTAACCTATTAGATTATATTTTCTTATTGTACTTGATGGAAACACCTAAATCATAACTATAGTAGGACATTATTGGTTTACATCATTTCATTCATTAAGTAGTTTTAAATAGTTGATTGATAGCCATCTAGGAAGTATCACACTTCCCGAATCTAGCATATGCTAGGTAGTCCACAAACATATATTGTTTAATATTCCTCTTGTGGTATTGTTTTGTATTTCAAGTAGTTCCTCCTAGTAAAAGGAATTTATCACAATTAACCTTTGGATCAATAAATCAAAACGCGCCTACCTTCCACCTTCACTCACAAGTATTCCTCCTCATCCGTACCTTATGTGTTTTGCTCTTACATATGCGTATTATTTGGCAAAACAATTCGGCACACCCAGTAGGACCCTCTCTTGGGTTCTTTGCATTTTATTCATATAGGAAATATTTTTATATGTTTCTTTCCTTTTGAAAAATACAAATTTAATCTTCTCCTTTGTAATATTATTTTCTTCTAATTGTCTAAATGAAATTTGTCATTTGGTTCTTAAAAATGAATTAATTCTTCCTCTTGCATTTTCATGTTAATGAAAGAGCGCATTCTTGACCTATTCATCATTTTCTTCATCGAATATAATTGTCAATTTGGATTATAATTTTTTTGCATTTCATCCTTGTATGTTGCATTATTAGCTCACATTTAAAAATGAGGGCACCCTATATGTTGGAAGTCATGCCACGGTGATGGTTGACACAATTAAATCGTAGAGAAAACACTTTCTTCACTTTTTCTTTTGCAAACTACACAAATTTGAATTTACACATCTTCATGAAACAACATCCCACTCGGAAGAAGTTTTCAACGATCACATGATCAAAGGGTTAATCTGTGGGTGCCCAATTGGTTTCTTTATCAAGTCATAACTCGAGAAAGAACCACCCCCACCATAACATAACCTAAAACCTCACCTTTATATTTCCTTCTTTGTAGGACTCCTTCCCAACAAAAAAATCCGTTCTAAATTCACAAGTAAGTCTTAATAGCATAAGCTAAAACAAAACTTAAATTCACTATTAGGATTGTGTGTTTTTCTTAGCTTTGTTCTTGAATTGCATTTTGAGTTGTGAGAGTTACGATTATTCATTTTTCTTCTTCCTTTAACATTCCCCATCATAGTTTGAGTATTCTGACTATTTATGATTGTGTCAAGACCTCATCTTATCGTTCTTAGATTTCTTGTTTGATACTTCATCTATTTTAATCCACCAAGAATCTATTTTTTCTTCATTTCTTCTAATTTCACATTAACCAACATCGGTCTAAAGAATGTCATTTGTTTACATCTGACCATCATCGGTATACCTAACTAATTTTGTCTTCTCATGCTTTTGGTTATTTTACCTAAAACAACCTTCATCACCTATTCTTTTCTGTTTTTGGTCCTCAGGACACCATCATATCCCCCTAACATTCTAATATCTCTGACAAATATAATTTCCCCATTTCACATTCATCAATTCTATTTCATTTTTTGAAACTGGTATTTCCACAGTGACCAGTATCGGTTATCATAACCATCATCGGTTACCCTTTAACTGTCATCGGTCATACTGACCATCGTCGGTTGCTGTGTTTTATTTTTAATCAAAACATTGACCAGATTTCCCCGGATTTCATCCTTCTCTACTTCTATTGTTTTCTATGTCATTTATAGAATACAGTTTTGCCAGTCAACACTAATTCACATGGTGTTGACTCACAACCAAACTAACTCCCTTGTATTTTAGGCTAGCCATCAACCACTTGCACCTAGTTCATTACCATCGCTCATCCTTTCACCTATGGATCTAATGCAATGTATCACCATTTCTACTAGAAATGATGAGTTTATAAGAGTCCTTAATTAGAATCCCATAGCCTTACAATACTATCTTGCCCACTCATCTACCTGAGACTCCTCAGGACAACTAGTGTATGGCATGCCTACATCTATCCCTCCCGCCTCGCACCCACCTCCACACGTCGCCTACCACTAGCTCGGTTCTGCGCCTCATCCACATTACCCCATGTGGTCTCTCAATTAGGTTACACCTCTGCCATAACTTCTACCCTAATGACATCTATTCCATCTATAGTGTCAACCATTCCTTCGACTACCTTGAGCATAGCCCCATCGCCCCCTTTTCCTCATATATACCAAGTGCATCACAACCACCTTCAAAGCAAACAACCCATTCCTCATTCCAAAATCTATTTATTTCCATCACTCAATCTCTACCACCCATTACCATGAGATTCGTTGCAACCACCCTACCTATTTACACCCATCATCGGTAGCCCCCAATCTTGTTCGTCACTTATTCAGTGGTACATTCAACCATTATCTATTCACCCTTCATAATTCTCATATTTGACATCCTCATGTATCTGGGGTGCCATCCACATCATACACCCATTATCAACCTCCTTTTCTTTCTGCAGGAGGCACCCATTCCTCACAACCCACTAATGACCTCATTAGGATGATGATGGAAAAGATGTAGACATTAGAAGCATCGGTTTCCAGCTCTTGTAACTCCTTGACCTATGACAAAATTTGTAATGAGCCTATTCATCCATCCATTCCTATTCACCCATACCATGTACATTGGGAAATGCCCAAGTTCAATCTGTTTCAACAAGAAAGAGGAACCATAACACCACTTGTGGTCATTCAAACATGGGTGCTACCTAATTACCTATGATGATTCTTTTCTCTTATGAACATTTCACATTTCCCTAAGGACCCGCCTTAGATTGCTACACGATAGTTTACCTAGAAATTCCATCTACTCCTTTAACCAAGTGGATCAACCATTATTGGACCACTTCTCAATCAATGTAGTCAAAAAAGTCACCATGACCAACCTATATTCGACACAACTATATGCCGACGAATCTATCGTAGATTTAGTTGCTCAGTGGCAAAGTTTTATGAACCAATTAACGTTGCAGTTACCTCAAGATGAACTTATTAAGTTGTTCACTAGAGCTTGTGCCAGACACATTTAACCAACTCTACAAGTACCAACCTTCTAAACCTTTGATGAAGCATTCACCATGGCACGAAATCTAGAAATTTACACCATTGAAGAAAAGAAAATCCAATTATGAAACAAGAATGCCTCATTCAAACCAAAAATTATTCTTCATATTCAAAACCCCAAAATAGTTATTCAAAAGCTAAAGGATCTTCCATCACGGTAGTTCTCAAAGTGGGTCCATCTCATCCCTCTAATCAATCCCAACCTTCTTCCAATCTTTCCCCTGTCTAAACCTTTCATTTCCAGTAGGAGAAGTGGAAGTACACTTA
Organism: Taxus wallichiana var. yunnanensis; assembly: GCA_018340775.1. Classification (NCBI taxonomy): domain Eukaryota; kingdom Viridiplantae; phylum Streptophyta; class Pinopsida; order Cupressales; family Taxaceae; genus Taxus; species Taxus wallichiana. The sequence goes on from CM031235.1 coordinate 219,769,445, forward strand.
AATTGGAGAGCCCTATTCTTCAGTCTTTGAAAATCTTCTTAAAGTTAAAGCCATTACACTTCCTCCCATAAAACCTCATATTGGTTTCAATCCCCCTTGTCATATGCCTGCATGGTATAAGGAACATGACTACTGTAATTATCATCGTGTCAAAGGCCATATTGACAGTAATTGCATAACTTTTAAGAACATTGTACATGAGATGATAGATAATGGAGACCTCGTCATGGAAAACCCAAACGTGCCGGAAAATCAGAATTTTTACATATTTAAAAAGTCATTCCGTAACCATAAACAATCATCTAATCAAAATAGTGAGCCTTCATCTAGTGATAACAATGTCCGTGGAGTCCACACAATTTTTGATATCATTCCCACCATTCCTCAAATTCCACCTACTTCATCTATTGAATGAATTATGGCACGAGATCATCTATCCACATAGAAGCATACATCTTCTACTCCTTCACCTCTGAGTAGTCCCCTGCATCTCTTCCTTCTCCCACGAGAGGAACCCATGTTTTCTATTGATTCCATTCCACTTTCTACCTTGCAACCTACCAAACTTTCAACAATATTAACTCTCTCATCCACGGGAGAATCATCATTTTCTTCTCCTCCTCCAAGGAGAAGTCTACCTCACCCCACCTACCATCTCTCCTAACCATGAGAGATTCTTCAGACATGCCACTAACTATTGGGAAAAAATCTCCCTCAACATCTAAGGACCCCATTGACATGATCTCTGCTCTTTTATCCATAGAATATGAGACTAGCTAATTCCCTGTCTTGGAGACATATTTTACAAGGATCACCACCAAACCGAATGTATCTCTTTCTATAGCGTTCCTATTTTCATGGTGGCCAATCACTTGGATTATGTTGATAATTCCATTCTTTAGGGATGTCTTGGCTTCTCTTTTTTACTCAATTGAAATTTTTTCATGAAGATACTTCCATGATCTACCCAAAGGTATTTCCAACAACCAAATCGACCCTAATCATGCCTATCAAAACAGATTCCTCCTCATCCCATCTACCTACATCTAAACATTTACCCATAATTAAAATCATTCTTATAACTAAGAACCTACCCACACCAACATCTCCATCCATATCTAGACCCATCACTACCTTGGGTGTCATGCCGACGTCAAGCCTTACCCACCCACCTATCAAATTAGACTTAGCCTTGTCTTCCCAAACCTGCATAAAAATTATTCCTCCACCGAAAGGAAGACCCAACCCTCTAGGCCGCATACACAATTCTCACCTACCACACCATTTTTACCTTCGCCCTTCCATCTATCCTAGGGCCTCACCCATCAACCCCGGCAAAACAATCTCCTACCAGGGCCTAGTCAAAATCTAAGCAACCTACCGCTTCATCAAGAGCCTTCCTTAAACCTAATTTACCTACACAAAAACACCTCGCCCTCACCAATGCATTTCCTACCGCTTATACCTCCTCTAGCTACTAGAAATCCAACCTTGCCTATACAACTTTAACCTATATCGTCCCCCAACCTCTACTAACCACTTCCACCACAACTCTATTGCCCCCATGGGTAACTCATCCTCTTCCACCATTTTTTCCCCTTATTCATCTCTTACTCGCATGTCACCTTTACCCAAGAAGGTGTAACCTGAGACAAGAACCGAATACTCTCCAATAAAATAGTTAAACCAACAAAACCTTACATAGCTAGCTCTTCTACCACACCTTTGCCTAAGCGAGATGCTATCAAAACCTAAGATAGTACCACTTACCAAGCCAGTGGTCCAACACATTCCTCCTCTTATAACACCTCTTCCCTCTCGATCATCTTCACCTTTACCCAAACCCACACTCACTTCCCATTGTGATCTGTTGGCAAGGTCCTACGCCAACATCCTAACCAATCTCTTAGAGACTTCCATCATCAAATTACCACCACTTCGACCTTACGACCCTCTCAAACCCAAAGTAAAAGGGTTTGATGAGACCAACATTTGTGCCTATCATCGTGTGTTAGGACATGATGTAGAAAATTCTCAGGATCTAAAAAATGTTCTTCTCCAACTTTTTCCTCCTGAATAAAATTTTAATGACGATGACCTTCTTGATGATGACCATGTTCCACCTTCACCTATCACCATACATCATCATCCCTTTCTTCTTCAACAACCTGCATCTCCACCCTCGTAACCCTTTTTTCAACCTCTAAAATTGGATATCAACATGGTCCGTATCGGAGAATTGGCCAAATCACACTTTTATCTCAATTTTGACCCTCGAGAAAAATTGATCAGACACGACCCTATGTAGAAATAAATTCAAGGGACGGTTCATTATCAGACAAGACCACATTTAAAATCAAAAAAATAGGTTACGAGATAGGTGTTAAAATGGAGGAGAAGGGTTAGGGAAGGAAGCAAACAATGTCTAAGAAAAGGAGAGGCTCAATGAGAAAGAAATGGAGAAAAAATCAAAGTTTACAGGCTCTGCGAATGATTCGAGAATGAGCCCAATATTGGCTAAGTATGGAAGAATCAGCGAAGCTTAAACGTGCCTCATCGGTGCATCTCCAAGGGCTAAACTCAAAAATTATACCCAAATGAGCGTGGAGCTTACACGTGTCCTAGGACCAAAAAGGATAGAGCCGACCATTGAAAATTCTAAACAAGCAGAAAGAACCACATCTCGACATAATTTCAAGATGGGAGCCCAAGTAGAGACTCAAACTTGTGCTAGCCCTCCACATGGCTAGGGTTCAATAGAATTCAAAGGGAAGGTGGACCTAAATTGGTTAAGTATAAAAGTGTGGGCGAGAGAAGGTGCCATGTGTTTTAATGGTGCACATTCAAAGGCATGGCCCAAAGCGAGAGACTCAAATGAGCACAAGGCTTCCACGTGTCATCCCAAAGCACATCTTCAAAGATAAATCTAAAAGCGGGTCATTAGAAAATTTCCAATCCTCCATTTGTCCCTAGTTAGATGTATGGCACCGCCAAACAAAAGGACTTAGAAAAAACACATAAAGGAACAAAGAAAAGCCACAAAAGGTGCCATGTGTCATCCTGGCGCAACTTCAAAACAAAATCCAAAAAGTGGTCCCCAAACGAGCACCACCCTCCACGTGGCCATGTTCCAAGTCAAAGCGGGTCACCGAAGGTAATTTTAACTTTTGGATTCATTCCTAAGAGACATAAAGTATAAAAATGAGTCGTGCCTCGCCGATGCCCAAAGAGCCACGTGTCGGCCTAAATTACATACGGGTCCAATGGGCCTTGAAGTGATATTTTCGCCCAAATGAAAAATGTGGACCATGGCGGACCCGAAGATGATTTTTTGACAAAAAGGAATTATGGGGCTACGGGGCAATTTTTGCATTTTGTATTTTTGTGCAAAAGGTGCAAAGTGAATTTTGGGCCGCGGACCCATTCTCGCTAACTCGTTTCTCACCATTTTTTATGGACCCAATTCAAATATTCAAATGGGCATATCTTTGACCCAAAGTGCCAAAATTCAACAAATTTGGCACCATTGGAAAGATCTCAACCTCGTCTACATGCCATGGAAATCTGAAACTTTAATTTTGAAAAGTTAGGTGGGTGAAAAATGGAAAAATGTCTTCATGCCATTAATATAGGATCCTGATTTCTCCCAACAACTAGATCGGATTAGATCCGATTTGATCCGCCATTCTTCCTTCTTCAAAACACTAAACAAGAGAATAAGAGGATGATTTGACAAGATTGTGGGAAGATTTACAGGGCATTGATGGATCGGTAGTTGAGTTTAAAATTAGTTTTCCCACCTCTCTCTCTTCTTCTCTCTTCTGAATCTATAAAAGAAGGAGTTGGGCTCATTGTAAAGGGTTGGAAATTTTTGTTTTGCACCCTCCCTTCTTCCCTTGTCTGTAAGAGAATTTGTGGAGCTTTCAAACCTCCCATTTTGAGTAATACAAAATTTTGCCTCTTGGCTACTTTGTAATGTATCGTATCAACTTGAGCAATAATATATATCTGTGGATGATTCTCAACCCTTTCATGTGTTCATTGTTGTCTTCTGATCTCTCATTACAATTTGGTTATCTGTGGATGGTAGTTGTATTGACATTTATATGGTCTGTGTTAAATTGTAAAATGGGTGTCTAACATTCCTTTGGTGCATCACCTCATTAGCTTAGGTTTATTTTCTCATATCTTCTCAACCTTGTCTGCTTGGTAAGATAGAGTAGGTTTTAGAATAGATCCTCTACAATTTATTTGTATGCACCTCAACAAAGGAATAGAACCGGCCTTCATCCGAGAGCTCTCTCAATTTCAAAGTCCCACACTTTGAGAGATGCTCCATGTTGTGAAATCACACTGAGAGTCTCAACTCATCTAGTTGCAGGTACTCAGGGGTGTTTTGATTCTACACTAATAGTTTTGCATGCACGGTGGGACCAAGAGGTCTCCATTTTTATTGCAAGCAAGATTGATGTGCACTTGTTGTAAGTTTTAGCTTTTAAGAAGCTCTAAAGTTACACATCTGGTGACTCCCAAAGAGATATAATCCACTGGTTTCAACAGTCCAAGCTTGTCAAGTTCATGAGAAGAATACAAACAAGGTCAAGAACTAGAGAGGAGGGACTATTTTTCTATCTGCACTTGTCCCCAGATAGAGAAAGAAGGGAGAAGAGCCCAAAGGTCTCCATCTCCACCAAACAGAACCTTGTCAACACCTCCACCTAGTAGGCCATTCATTCAATCAACAAGGGTTCTCTAGGCCAATCATAATGGCACAACCACCCAACCCCTATGTCAACTTCACTGGTAGCAGCCCACTCACTCTCAATGCACAAAATCCAGTCCCAGTTGCAGCATTAAAGAGCATCCCATATTTCACTGGAGAGAACCAGACTTCTCCTAGTGACCACATTCAAGACATTGCAAATGTCTACGCAATTCATGAGATCACTGAGATGGACATTGCAGTCAAGTTGTTAGCTTCTTCACTCAAGGGTAAAGCTTCACAATGGTTCAGGAGTCTAACAATAGAGGCTCTATTCAAAATTGGGACCATCTATGCAGAGCTCTTCACAACCAATTTGGAGAAAAGGGAGATAATCTATCCTTGTTGAGAGCATTTGACAACCATCAAGAGGGCTCCTAATGAGCAGTTGATAGATTTCAACTTCAGATTCCAAAGGACATGGGATAGGATTCCATTGGCCATAAGGCCCACAGATGAAGGTGCTTTCTTATACTTTCTTAGAGCTCTAAATTTTGATATTGCTTTAATGATTCAATCAATGGGAGGCACCACCTTACCTGTAGCCTATAACATTTCCATTAGAGCTGAAAATTGTTTAATTCAGGCTGGTAAACTTGCTCCTAGGCCACCTATGCCTCTATATCTAGAACTAGGAGATCCAAGCACTAGTCAAACACCCACATTAGCTCCTATACCTACTCCAAGGAATCAAAGTTTAGCTGAAGCCTCCACCTCATCTTCTAGCACTTCAAAAGAGCTACAAGAGGTTATGAAACAACTATAGAACCTAGGGAATGAGCTAGTGACTATCAAAAGGAAATAAGCTCAGAGTTCTAGGCCATATCAGCCTCAAACTCAGTATCAAGTGATAGACCCCCATATCAACAAAATAGGCCACCAGCTCAGGCTACAAATCAAAACCAAAACCAAGGAAAACCTCAAGTTGTTAGGCCTTTTGGTCATATGATCCAAACACAACTTCAACATCAAGGGCCTTGGTTCCAACACAAAACAATATGGCACAAGAATATGATTGGTGTTTCCCATGCAATCAGCCCCATAACCAATCAATGTGTTTTAATGGTGCACTAAACCAGGCCTTGATGGTACAGACCATTGGTGTGTCACAAGAATCTAGCCAAGAGGAAAATCAGCAGCAAGGAAGCTCAGCAAGAGGCACCTCCAAGTGAGACTATGCTTATCAATTGGAAGGCTGAAGATTTCTATGGTATGAATCAAGCCCCTTCTCAAAGTGTAGTGCTACCAATACATGGTCCAAGAAAAGGAATATGAGAGAGGGAAATCACCAAACTTAGGTAATCCTCAACCCTCCATTATTCCACAAGGTATTGGCACTCAAATGCAACTCCCAATATGTAGAGTCAGCCCAAGCCACCTTCCAAACCCACTCAGGCACCGGTTGTAATGACCCATGTGCAAGAGAAAAATGTACCAGGAAAGGGGCAGCAAAAGGATAGCTCATTTAACATCATTGAACAAATGAAGAAGACAAATGTGAATATTTCAATGTGGGAGTCATTGGCCATTCCAAGATAGAGAGATCTGTTGTAGGCTGCTATGGCCAATTGGTCAACCTCAAATCAGCCCCCAACCAACAAGAGAAAGTGTTTACCAATGTGTCCCAACCGAGGGAAACCATGGAGGACAACAAGGTAAGAATATGAAGCCCCTCCATTCTATGTTTCATTGATCATTGGAGACAAATTGGTACATAATTACATGATTGATTTGGGGGCAAGTAGCTCTATAATGCCAAAACAAATAGCCGATCAGCTGGGTCTTCAATACGAAGTCATCTCCAGGGCAGTAGTGCAATTGGATGGGACAATGGTAACAATGGTTGGAGTCATCAAGGATTTGAGCCTCACACTACACGCATGCCCCAATGTGATCAGTATTGCAAAACGTATCAGTCATAGACTTGCCACCACATTTTACATTGTGTTTGTCAAGAGACTTCACCGCTAAAATTGGAGGCTATTTGTCTATTGATTGGTCACACATGCTTTTAGAACAAGGTATGGAGCTAAGGCTACAATTAGATTTGAGCCCATTGCAGATTACCATATTGAGTCTTATGTACCCAACCCAATCAATGCCAATTGTTCATCCTTTGATCAGGAGGACCTCCCAAGCACTTGTGAAGTAGATACCAAGGTTGGGGTGTATCCAGAAACTTGACCCTCGATGAGTGGGAAAACAAGAGGCATGATTTTGACCCCTATAAGGAGATGGAGGAATCTGAGCTAGGAGTCTACTATTTACATGAGGAGGATCATCCTCTTCCTGACATCATTAAGCCAGACCACAAAGATGATAATGAGGTATGGAAGTTATTCTTTGATGGCTCAAGAAGTAGACAAGGAGCCGAGAGGAGGAGCTATGCTTGTTTTTCCCCAAGGTATGAAATACTACTTCAACTTTCCATTTCCAATTTTCTTGTTCAAACAATACAACAGAGTATGAGGCTTTGGTCCATGGACTGCATTGGGAAAGGAAAAGAGGAATAAGAACTTGCAAGTGTTTGGTGATAGTGAACTAGTTGCTAATCAAGTCCGAGGACAAAATGCTACCAAGAATGATCTATTAAAGAGCTACAAGAACCGGGTATGGGACCTCATCAAGGATTTCAAAGCATTCAACATCAATTCCATCCCAAGGAAGAAGAATGAAGCAATAGATAAATTGGCAAAATGGGGCAAGCCTTTGACATTGTGGAGAGTATCAAGAGTGATAAATCTCAGCCCCATATCAAGTTGGTTGTGAGGCCATGTCCTGATCCCGAACAACAACACAAGTTGGCAAGTCTTCGAAAATGATCAACAAATTGTCAACTTTCTACAAGAAGAAGCTGAGTTCTCCTCTAGGAACCAAGACAAACTTGGAGCAACAAGTATGGTGATCAAGTGGTGCAGCTGAGGACCAACAAACTACCAAAGGGTCTTGTCACTTTGGAATCAATCTTCAACCCAAATGACCAATTCGAAAGGAGAAGGTGAATATTCAGGTAAAGGGTGAAGATTCAGAGCCCATTTTCATAGAAGAAGGAAAAACATTGTAGATTGGCAAGGTAAGCACTCAACAAGAAAATATGAATTTATTCAACTTTTCAAGAATTCCCAGATGTCTTTTCCTGGACTTATAAAGATTTAAGAGGTTTCAACCCAAAGTTGGCACAACACACTATCAAGCTGGATCCAGATCTAAGCCTTTCAGATAAGAAGAAAAGGCTAGTAAATCCTCACATTGAGCCTCTCATGAGAAAAGAATTGAACAAGCTAATTGAGGCCAACATCATCTTCCCTATCAAGCATTCAAGTTGGGTTGCAAACTTGGTGCATGTGAGGAAAAGAAATGGAGAAATCAAACTATGTGTGGACTTTCATGATCTGAACAGAGCATCACTCAAGGATCACTATCCACTTCCATCAATGGAACAAATCTTACAGGTTGTAGCTGGCTCTGAGAGGTTTTCATTGCTAGATGGATATTCAGGCTATAACTAGATAATGGTGAAAGAGGAAGATCAATTTAAGATAGCCTTCACCACCAAATGGGGTACATATGCTTATAAGAAGATGCCATTTGGACTATCAAATGTTAGAGCAACATTTCAATGAGCTATGGACATGGCATTCAAAGGCTTAATCAACAATATTGTCCTGGTGTATCTAGATGATATCACCATCTTCTCAAAGAATGTTGCAGACCATCTCTTCCACCTCAGAAGGTATTTCGAGGTGTAGAAGGTTTGGAGTATCATTGAATCCAAAGAAGTGTGTGTTCTTGGCACATGAGGGGAAATTTTTGGGCCACATTGTCTCAAGAGAGGGTTAAAATTGATCCTGAAAGAGTTGAAGCCATCTAGACACTTCCATTTCCACAACACAAAAAGTATCTCCAAAGCTTCTTGGGGAGGATAAACTTTGTTCATAGGTTTATACCTAATTTTTCACTCTTGTGAAGCCTTTAACAATGATGTTAAAGAAGAGTCTTGCATTTAAATGGACAACAGAAGGAAAAGAGAGTTTTGAGGCCATCAAGCTTCACAATATCACAAGCCCCAACTCTCATTAACCCATACTTCTCAAAATACTTCATGTTGTATGCTTTTGGAGGGTCTAGACACCATCTCATCCATCTTGGTCCATCCCAACAAGGAAGGTTCAGAACAACCCATAGCCTTCTTTAGTCAGAGCTTGGAGGACTACGAGGTAAAGTACTCTTTCATTGAAAAACATGTCCTTGTTGTTATTAGGAGCTTGAAGAAGTTCAGACACTTGGTCTCAAACAATAAGATTCAACTGCTAGTATCTCATGTTGGTGTCAAGGATTTTCTCTGAACAAGGACTTGAATGAGAAGAGAGCAGGTTGGATCACTCGGGTAATGGAATATGACATTGAGATCAAGTGACCAAAACTAGTTCATGGAAAGGGTCTGTGTGTGAACAGCTCACCTCCAAGCAACAAGATGAGTCAGTGGATGAAAAAGAGGTTGTCCTATTATATAGAATGATCAAGAACAACTAGCTAATGATGCACCTATTCCATGTTGGACTCAAGCCTTGGTGCATTATCTCCAAATAGGTTTGTGCCCTCCAGAATGGAACAAAGCAAAGAGGAGATACTTTAGGTTACAAGCCATTCCATATGTGCTTGTTGGTGGTGTCTTGTTTAAAAGGATATCAATAGTGTTCTATTGAGGTGCATTGGGATAGGCCAAATTGAGAGAGTGTTGCATGAGTTCCATGATGGAGAAGCAGAGGTCACTTTTTCCTCGAGTAACAACTCTCAAGATCATGAAATTTGGTTATTATTGGCCTACAATGTTTAAGGACTACTACTCATGGATCAAGAAGTGCAAGAAGTGTGCATTCTTCACAGGGAAGGAGAAGTTAGCAACCCCCCTTTGCCCAATTTCAGTGGATCAACCATTCATGTAATGGGGACTAGACTTCATTGGGGTGATTAACCCAAATTCAAGCTAGGGCCACAAGTGGATACTTACAAGCAATAGATTATTTCACCAAGTGGACTGAAGTAGTGGCACTTAAAGAAGAAAATGAATCCAACATCTTGGATTTCTATGAAGGAATAGCCACCAAGTTTGGAGTCCCTGCCACTATTATATCAGATAATGCATTGGCATTCCTTGGTATAAGGATCACTGAATGGGTAATCAAGAATGGTGTATACCTCAACACTTCATCAAACTATTACCCTCAAGGTAATGGCCAAGTAGAGTCCACAAACAAGAACCTATTAAGGATTATCAGAAGGACTCTTGATGAAAATAAGAGAACTTGGCATACAAATCTCAAATCAGCTCTATGGGATGATAGGATCACATCCAAAAGGTCCACAGTAGACTCCCCATACAAGCTTGATATGGAAAAGAGGCAAGTATTTCCCATATCATTGGAGTTTCCCACTCTGGAGCTCATGAAACAGTTGGAGCTAGCTGAGTTTGAACCCATGGAAATTAGGTATGCAGAGCTAATGGAAGTAGGAGAAGCAAGAGAGCATGTAATGCAGATCATGGAAAAGGATCAAGCATTGATCAAGAAGATTTTTGATAAGAAAGCAAGAATGAGGACCTTTCAAGAAGGGGACTTAGTTCTAAAGTGGGATATAGATCGGGAAAAGCCAGGAAAGCATTCCAAATTTGATGCCATTTGGAGTGGCCCCTACATGATCACAAGGTAAAAGTAGCAATGCCTTCTAGTTGGCTAAATTGGATGGCGAAGAATTGTAGATCCTAGTTAATGGGATCTATCTCAAACATTGCTACTAAAAAGGAAGGTTCCACCTTGTAAATATTAGCATAGAATTTTTATTTCCCTAAGTGTGTATGCACATTGTTTTTTTGTAGCGTAGGTTTTGTTTCCCTAAGTGTTGTGGCACAGGTTGTTTTTTTGCTCTAGGTTTGTGTATTATACAAGTTCAATGCCTCTAGGTGAATGTGCTAGGCCCTTCAACATTTTTTGCAATAGGGAGACCCATAGTTTCCATAACATTTTCTCATTTTAAAATATAACAAATACAAAGAAACTAAAATCGGGTCCCAAAAGGTCCATTTTCAAAAGAACAAGGTCAACATCGGGCCACCACCCATGATTTCATGCCCAATGGATAACAAGGCAACCAATCTATTCATCTAATAGCAAGACGTCCCACGAGTCACCAAATTGTTATCTCAATTTTTCCCCGGAAAAATTGATCAAACATGACCCTATGTAGAAAGAAATTCAAGGGACGGTTCCATCAGCATGAGCCCACATTTCAAATCCAACAAACAAGTTATAGGTGGCTCTAAAATGGAGGAGTAGGGTCAGGGAAGGAAGAAAATAGTGTCAAAGAAAACCAGAGGCTCAAAGGAAAGAAATGGAGAAAAACTTGAAGTCTTCGGCTCTACGTGAATGATTTAGAATGAGCCCAAAATTGGCTAAGTATGGGAGAATCAGCGAAAGCTTCCATGTGCCTCATCATCACATCTCCAAGGGCTAAACTCAAAAAGCAGACTCAAATGAGTGTAGAGCTTCCACATGTCCCTGTGCCAAAAAAGGATAGATCGGCCATTGAAAATTCCAAACAAGTGGAAAGAACCACGTGTCAACTTGGCGCAATTTCAAGATGGGAGCCCAAGGCAGAGACTCAAACTTGTGTCATCCCTCCACTGTGGTTAGGGGTCAACAGAGGTCAAATGGAAAGGATGGGCCCAAATTGGTTAAGTATAAAAGTGTAGTGCAAGGAAGGTGCCACATGTTTTAATGGCGTACATTTAAAGGCATGGCCCAAAGCAGAGACTCAAATGAGCACAAGGCTTCCATGTGTCATCTTGGCACATCTTCAAAGATAAATCTAAAAGTGGGTCCTTAGACAAGTGCCAAGCCTCCACATGTCCTAGGTCAGATGTATGGCCCCACCAAACAAAAGGACTTAGTAAAAACATAAAGGAACAAAGAAAATCTTTAGAAGGAGCCACATGTGTCATCCAACGCAACTTCAAAAGTAAAATCCAAAAGCGGTCCCAAACGAGTGCCAACCCTCCACGTGGCCATGTTCCAAGTCAAAGTGGGAAGGCGGGTCGCGGAGGTAATTTTAACTTTTGGCTTCATTCCCAAGAGACATAAAGTATAAAAATGATCGTGCCTCTACCGATGCCCAAGGAGCCACGTGTCAGGCCTAAATTACATGCGGGCTCGATGAGCCTTGAAGTGATTTTTTTCCCAAATGAAAAAAGTGGACCAGTGGGACCAAGATGGTTTTTTGACAAAAAGGAATTGTGGGCTAAGGGGAAAATTTTTGCATTATGTATTTTTTTGTACAAAATGGTGCAAAGTAAATTTCAGCCCTCGGACCCATTCTGCTATTGGTTTCACCATTTTTATATGGACCTGATTCAAATATTCAAATGGGCATATTTTTCGATCCATTGCCTAAAATTCAACAAATTTGGCACCATTGGAAAGGTCTCGACCTCATCTACACCATGGAAACCTGAAACTTTAATTTTGATGAAGTTAGGTGGGTGAAAAATGGGAAAACATCTTCACACCATTAATATAGGATCAATTGCTCCAAAACTAGATCAGATCTGATTTGATCCGTCGTTATTCCTTCTTTAACACACCGAATAACAATAAGAGAGGTAGATTTGAGATAGATTGTGGGTGGATTTATAGGGCATTAATGGCTGTAGCTGAGTTTCAAATTTTTTTCCCACCTCTCTCCTTATTCTCTCTTTGATGCATCTATAAAAGAATTATTTGGGGCTCATTGTAAAGGGTTGGACATTTTTGTTTTGCACCTCCCTTCTTCCCTTGTCTGCAGAGAGAATTTTGGAGCTTCCAAACCTCCCATTCAAGTTGTCATAACAAATTTTTTCCCTCTTGGCTTTGTAATGTACTCTATCAACTCTGGAGCAATAATATATGTCTGTGGATGATTCTCAACCCTTTCATGTGTCCATCATTGTCTTTTGATCTCTTGATTCGTCTCTTATTTGCATGGTGGTTTATTGCATTTCCATGGTCTCATGTGTTAAATGCAAAATGGGTGTCTATTGCATTTGTTATGTTTTATTTTCTCATGTGTTATCAAATTGCAAAATAGAGTGTCTAACATTCCTTATGCACCTAAAATGAGAGTGCATCACCTTCATGAGAGCTTAGATTTATTTTTGAGAGATGCTCCATGTTGTCAACCTCGATTCTCCATTAGTAAGATAGAGTAGGATTATCAATCCCCTCTAGAGATATCTTTGTATGATCTCGTCTAAACTTTTGAATCTCATATACAAGCCCTTATGGAGGTTTTGCAATCCATCGAGTTTTACCCAATGACCCCACACTAGTGGCCTTTATATCACCCTGTTACCATGTGGCCTCACGTAAAAAATCATCTTTGCCTTCTACCCCCATGTCCACTCATCCAAATTGCCCTCGGTTTCGTGATGAGGATATTCTACCTCTCCATTAAGAAGACCCTCATCCTACCCTTTTCATTTCCATCTATATTGATAAGATACACATACGACACATCATGATTGATGGTGGTGTTAGAATTAACATCATCTCCTCTCATGCGTAGAATCAAATGTGCGTCACTTTCAATTTTATGTATAATAACCTAGTTATGCTACACTCCTTCAATGATGCCATCACCTCCACCTTTGGCACCATTATTCTCCATGTTCATCTAGGCCCTCGTATTATCCTAGAATTATTCTACATCTTAGAGGGAGAGTTCTAGTATAACTTATGGCTCGACAGACACTCGATTCACGTCATGGGTTATGTCCCTTCAACTATACACCATTGTGTAAAATTTTAACATGAGGGACATAACTATACCATCCTAGCCGATCCATCACCATTCAAAACTTGTAACATGTTATACTGACCTAATTATGTTCTTGTACTAGTCGAAGCATCTTCCATTATCCCCACTTCTCCTTCACCCATGACCCCCTCCAAAAATGCTACACCCACCTCTCCCTCACCTAACTCTTCTATTCCTACTACTTGTCATATCCTCTGCAATCAGTGACCCATCTACATCCCAACAAACATATACCCCTCCTACCCAATCGTCCAGTGATTCATCTATCCTCACTACCCACATATCGACTACCGATCCCTTAGAAGGTGTTTTTCAATGCCTCACTCTAGGAGTACCACCTCTATAATATCAACACATTCCTCACTCCACAAGAGTATGGAAACCTACAGCAACACCCTCCTTATGACTACCGCATAAGTGAGGTTTTCCCTTATGGTCCTACCCACCTTCGCACTAACTTAACATATGGGGGACTTGATACTACCACTTATTTACCCAAACCTCCATCCCAAACATGACCCTTTTCATCCGAGCTCCAATCTCTTACTAACCACCACTTTGCCCACAATTTCCTCACCACTATGCATGAAAAGCCTTTAGATTCATTTTTATGAACAAGGCTGTCATACCGTCATTTCATGTACCACCCATAAACACAACGATCATAGTGGCATTGGCTTTGCAACACCATCTTTCAAGAAGGCCTGCATCAATCTCATTGAGGAAGAAAAATTTTCTCTACCCCATTCACCAATGTCACCACCTTCACCCACGGAGTACATAGATCCCGAATCTATTCATCCTAACTTTTTTTTCGTGAACATGATTTCCCGAGGACCTTTGACTTATCAATGTGATGGCAAGGCTCCCTCTTCTTTTCCCTTCATATATCCTGATATGATCGATGATAATACACCTTCTATTAACGTTGTTCAATGTCAATATGATGAGTCCATCCTCACCTACCTTGGTGCAGAAGATTCTTATATTCAATGGTCATTACCTTCTATAATGCAAACCATGTTGAACAAATCAACCATTGAAATGAACATTTAACACTCGGACGACCCACACATTCTAAAGCTAGGTCAATATTTATATGTTGTTGAATAGGAAGCTTTAACTTATTTCCTCCAAGACCATAACAATGTTTTTGCTTAGTCCTATGCTGATATGCCCAGAATTGACCCAAACATTGTGGTCAATAATATCATAACCATCCCTGCTACCAAACCTATAAAATAAAAGTTGTAGAAAATGCATTTGTTGATGCAAAATCATAGCACCCCTGAATGGCCTTGGATTTGAGTGGGGCATTTGGTGTGATCTTGCATAACATGGGACCATATCTCAAGTTGTGGGACTTGCGGACTTGAGATGGCCCTCCAGAGAAGGTCGATTCTTCTTCTTAATCTTTTTACCGCTAAACTACTTCTAAGAAATGAAATGAGACTATCTACTCCTAATGTAACAATGCCAAGGAGACAGGAGAGAGAGAGAGAGAGCATAAAATAAATAAATCCTACACTACAGAGGTGATAGCACCAAGAAAAGGGGATGGATGATCACAAATCCATCTTCACGAAGTGGAGAGAGGTGAGGAATGGAGAGGATGGATAGATGCATCACGAAAAAAATATATAGTTCACACAAAACACCACTTGAACCCATTAAACATAGCTCTTAAAACTTGTAATAGACACGAAGTATGCACATTATACCTTGCAATAGTGAGAGGTGAGATGAGAAGATAAAATAAGAAAGGATGGACAAAATACATCACGAGACATGTTTTATTGCTCCAAATGTTCACACGGTACACCATCAACAAGCAAGGGGGAAGAAAATGCCATTACAGAGCCAAGAGAGGAGGCTTAGACTATACATTCTACCCGAAGGAAGAAAAGAGAGGGGGTAGGAGAGAAAAGATGACCAACTTTTGAAATATGCCCCTCATTTACAATATATAGAAGAAAGAGAGAAGGAGAGAGGGAAGAATTCAAATCCTACTTCAACCACCCCAAGATATGCATTGAATTTACCTACTCCAACCACCCCAAAAGCATTGAAATTCTCTTGCAACAATGATGGGTTCACGACGAGTCTGCGTACCTTCACATGTTGTTATTTGTTGGGCAAGAAGGAGGTATGTCCTTCATTATGGTGGTAGGTGAGAGAATTGAAAGCCTCGAAATGGTGGACTGAAACATGATGGTGGTGGGTGAGAATTCGGTGCCGAGAGCTTTCTAAAATGAACCTTCTTGCCTTAATCCGAGATTTCGGTTGAAATATATGGTCATCTCAAGGTGTTATGGGTTTGGGGTCTATCCCTACAAGATCTACATGGATCCCTATGCATTCTTAATATTTTTCTACCTTCTTTCACTCCTAAAGTGGCACCAAACTGACACGTTGCATCATCTGTAGGCTTGCTCTATTTCCTTTGTATTCTACCTAATCCCCTTTTGTTGGCAAAGACATTATGCTTGACCCGATACGCATGGAGGGATGGTGCAAGTTTAGGACCTTCTTTTTAAATTTTCCACGTTAAAGAGTGCCAAGCTAACGTGTGTCTTCTTCTCGCTAGTCGTGGATTCTTCAACGACCGACTCTATCTTCTTTTTGACTCTAACCATGTCGTGAGCCCACGCTCATTTGGGATATTTTCTTTGGGTTGAGCCTTTGAAATTTTGTTGATGAGGAATGTGGAGGCTTCCGCCAACCCTCTTATACTTAGCTGATTAAACGATCAGCTCTGTCCCTTTTCCAGACCTTGGACATGTGGAGGGTTGGCGCTACTTCAGGGTCTTTCCTTGGGATGCACTTTTAAAATTACATCGATGAGGCATGTGGTACCTTTTATAGCTCTGTTCTACCTTCCTCATGTTCTACCTAAGTACCTTGTGTTTTGATGAAAGCTTTATGTCGACTCGGGACACGTGGAGGATTCCCACTCATTTGGAGAGCATGTTTGGACCTAAACTTCGGAGGTGTGCTAATTGGAAACGTGGAGGCTTCCTATGCCCCGAGACTTTTCAACTTCGATTCTATCTCCTTTTCGGACATTAGACACATGGAATCTTTGCACTCCTTTGGGTATTTTCCTTGGGTCTCGCTTCTGAAGTTGCACCGATGAGGCACATGGAGGCTTCCACCGACCCTCTTATACTTAGTCGATTAAATGGATAACTCTGTCCCTTTTCCACCCATTTAGGAGAAACTCATCGGACCTTAGACATGTGGAAGCTTCACACTCATTTGGGCTCTCTTATTTTTGTGCCTTTTGGAATTATGTCGAGTTGACATGTGGAGCCTCCTATGAGTGTTTGTTATGCCTTGAGTCAACTCATATGCAAAGTCCGAAAACATTGAGCCTTTCCTTTGATCTCCTCTTGTGAGCTTTGATCTCCCTTTGACACCATTTTCCTCCTTGGCCGACCCTTACTCCTCCATTGTCGAGCCTTCCTACCCCTTCATTGTTGGATTGGAAATGTGGGCTCACATGACTAAACCGACCCTTCCGATTTTTTTTTATGCGGGGTTGTGTTTGATCAATTTTGCTAGGGGGAAATTGGGATAAAATTTTGGTGACTCATGGGGACATTTACTTGCTAGATGAAGAGACCAAGTAGCCTTAGAAGTATCCATTGGGCATGGATTCACAAATGAGAGCCTAGTACTGATCTTATCCTTAAAACTATGAGCCCAATTGCTTGCGTTTGGTGACCCTGAGCTTGCCGCACTATCGTACTCTCAATTTTCATAAGAAAATATTGAAAATGAGGTTCTTAGAGTAGAAAATTGTATTGACTTGGGGCTTTCACCTGCTCTTGAAATGGACTCCCTCGAAACATGATTTTAGTTGCTCTGTATTTGGATCCTTTGAAATTAGCAATTGTTATAGGAAACTATGGGACTCTCTACCATAAACTGAAGGGCCTAGTCCATTGACCTTGAGCCATACAAACATAATTTATACAAATATTAAATCATACATGCCTCAAATAAGACATGCAAAGTGTGCAAAAGAACTTATTATTCAAAAAACAAACCTACTCCTACTCCTACACTAACCCTAACAAAGAAAATCTAAACAAATCACCCTGCCACGGGAAGGGAGAAATAGCTTCCCTTTCTCTAGAAAATGCGGCCATGTATATGATTTGGCATTGAACATGGCTCTTATTATGAGTGAGAAACTGACAAGAGGCTAATCTTCCACCCAAATCATCAAGGTATCAATTGGAGATAAGAAAAATGCCTCTTTTAGTTTCTCGGATTTGGATTAAAGAGGTATTAATGGTGATACTTGGTACTTTGGAGCTCATCCTCATGCCCTGAAGTGGGCATGACTAGTTTTGGCTTCTCCCTTGGCTCCAATGAAGCCAAGTACCTAATTGGGCATGGTCTAGTCCTTTGAATGTGCCCATGGTTCTGAATTTCAACTCCAAGGATGGAGTCTTCTTACGGACCTTTCGAGTGAATGGTGTGGAAGAGATGGGATCCTCGTGCCCTTTTCCTTCCTTTGTTGTTTCTTGAAGACTGACCTGCCCTTGGATAGCCTCTTCCTCTAGCAAGAAATTTTAAATCAAAATCTTCGATCCACTTCTCTAGAGGGCTATTTGGGGCAGCAAGTTCTTCTTGAAATCTCTCCTCTGTCATGGGTTCATCAATCAAATCAAGCCCTTCAAATGAAAGAAAAAAATCTTCAATGATGCTTTCTTCATTAAGTGGCCTCAACTCTTATTTGATCTCCTCCAGCTACTCCTCTTCAATGGGACTTGGAGCTAGTTGTTCTTCCTCTCTCTTTACTGGTTGTGCAGCTTGGATTAGATCAGCATCCTCTTTAGACATAGTGCCATTATGGACACTACATTCAGAGCATACAGATTGTTGATCTTCTTCCTCTTGTTATTTTTTTATTCTTCTGAAGAAAACTCAACTTCCACCACTTGTGGTCTGACCCCAACCTCCTTTGAAGGTTTAACCATCAAGGGGATTTTTGTAATCCCAAATCTAAGAGCCAAGCTTACTAATTTTTGATCATTTCTTCTCTATTTGGCTCTCCTTCCTATTGCTCTCCTTGATTGGTTTTTGGAGTCTCTCCCTGACATGGACTTGGGAGAGTAGGAGGAGTGGTGGATGGGGTCTCCACTAGTTGTTTGTTTCTTTTTGGTGGAGGGGAAGGCATTTCTTTTGGATCTTGTGGAGGGGACTTGAATTTGGAAGGGAAAAGGGTAGAAGAATTGAGGTGAGATGGAAGACTAGGGGATGGAGAAGAGAAACCAACACTTGGGGTAGCAGATGGGAAGATTGGAAACTAAAGCTCGGGTTGAGATGGTGTTGCTTGGGGAATGAAGAGAAAACTACCAGATGATGGTGTAGGACTTACCCATTGACAAGGATCCTTGACACCAAGTTCGTAGGCCTCTATCTCCTCATTCCACATTGTAAGTTGGGCAACATCTCAACCAAGAAGTCAAGCTTCTCTTGCGAGATGTAATGTCTTGGAAAAGGGACGACCCATGGAGAAGGTTCCCTGTAACCAATCCTAAATGACTTTATTTTTACTATAGCCCTAGACTGCACCATGTTAGCCTCCATTTTTTGAATCTTCTCCAATAGATCAACGTTCTCCACATAATTGTCACCATCGTATGTGTACCCTTTCTCTTCATAAGGTCCATGGCCAAAATGGTTTTGACACTGCTCATATGGGTAAGCATAATGGTTCTGGATCTGATCATAATGCTGATCTGGAGGAGTTGGGAAATACATTGGAGGCAGACTACACTGTTGTTGCTGCAAGTGTGGATTCCAAGATGGGAATGAAGTCATGATTGCACAACTTCATGAATGGTAGAAGATGAAAGATGTGGAAGGAATAGTGGGTGGAAATGGATGGGAAGAAGGTCTGCAACCTCAGAGATGTGGGTTGTTGACCAGATGGAGTCGCCAGATGTGTTGAAAAATGCCTCCAAAGGCTAGATCTCAGCAATAACACATCGAACCTGTTGAGATGAAGATGTAAATCTCTTCACTCTATCCCACCAAGCGTGCCAAAACTATTGATGTAAAATCACAAAGACTTCTGAATGGCCTCACATTTGAGTGGGGCATCCGGTGTGACTGCATAACATGGGACCATCTCTCAAGTTGTGGGACTTGTGGACTTGAGATGGCCCTCTAGAGAAAGCCTGACTTCTTCTTCCTAATCCTAATGCTAAACTACTTCTAAGAAAGGAAATGTGACTATCTACTCCTAATCTAACAATGCCAAGGAGATAGGGAGAGAGAGAACATAAAATAAAGGAATCCTACACTACAGAGGTGATAGCACCAAGAAAAGGGGGTGGTTGATCATAGATCCAACTACCTTTAAGTGGAGATAGGTGAGAAATTGAGAGGATGGACACATGCATCATAGACCAAAGATAGATTTCACACATAACACCACTTCAAACACATTAAAAACATCTCCTAAACCTATAATAGACACCACAAGTATGCATAGTATACCCTGTGATGATAGGATGCGAGAAGAGACGATAAAATAAGAAAGGATGGAAAAAATGCATCATGAAACATATTTTATTGCTCCAAAAGTTCACACATTACACTATCAGAAGGAAAGGGGCAAGAAAATTCCATTACATATCCAAGAGAGGAGGCTGAGACTCTACATTCTACCCTAAGGAAGAAAAGAGAGGGGGCAGGAGAGTAAAGATGAACAACCTTTTGAAATATGCTTCTCCTTTAATATATATAGAAGAAAGAGAGGAGATAGGGGAGAATTTGAATCCTACTTCAACCACCCCAAGATATGCATTGAATTCACCTACTCCAACCACCCCAGAAGCATTGAAATTCTCCTACAACAATGATGGGTTCCCTGATAGAGTCCATGCCTTCACGTGTTGTTCCTTACTGGGAAAGAAGGATGTTTGTCCTTCATTATGGTGGTAGGTGAGAGAATTAACAGCCTCAAAATGGTGGACTAAAACATGATGGTGGTGGGTGATAATTTGGTACCGAGAGCTTTCCAAAATGTCCCTTCTCGCCTGAATCCGAGCTTCCAGTCGAAAGATATGGCCGTCTGAAGGCACTTTGGGTTTGGGGTCTATCCTTGTGAGATCTACATGGAGCCCCACACATTCTTAAGATTTTGCTACCTCCTTTCACTCCTGAAGTGGCACCGAACTGACACATGGTGTTGTCTACTGGGCCCGCTTTGTTTCCTTTATAGTCTACCTAAGCCCCTTTTGTTGGCGGAGAACATATGCGACCCGACTCCAAGACACATGGAGGGCTGGCACATGTTTGGGACCTAATTTTTAAATTCACCCCTAAAAGAGCCTCGAGATGAGACATGACTCCTTCTATTGGTCCTGGACTATTCAACAACTAACTCTATGTTCTTTTTACTCTAACCACATGGTGAGCCCGCGCTCATTTGGGATTTTTTTTCCACACCTTTGAAATTGTGCCGATGAGGCACATGAAGGCTTCCATTGAACCTATTATACTTAGCCAATTAAACGGTCAGCTCTATCCCTTTTTCGGACCTTGGACACATGGAGGGTGATGCTAGTTTAGGGTCTTTCCTTGGGCTGCGCATTTGAAATTGCGTCGATGAGGCACATGGCACCTTCCATGGCTTTGCTCTATCTTCCTCATGTTCTTCCTAAGTCCCTTCTATTTGACAAAGGCTTTATGTCTGACCTAGGACATGTGGAGGCTTCCTGCTCATTTGGAGACCCTGTTTGGACCTGACCTTCAGAGGTGCACCGATTGGACATGTGGAGGCATCCGCTGCCCTAATACTTGTTCGATTGTCCACTTTGTCTCCTTTTCGGTCCTGGGACATGTGGAAGCTTCGCACTCATTTGGGGGACCTGTCCCTAGTGTATCACTTCTAAAGTTGCACTAATGAGACATGTGGAGGCTTCTACCAACCCTCTTATACTTATTCAATTAAATTCCCGTCTCTATCCCTTTTCCACCCATTTAGAAGCAACTCGTGAGAACTTAGACACGTGGAAGCTTCTCTCTTATTTGGGGTTTTGTTTTGCTATGCCTTTTGGAATTTCGACGAGTTGGCACGTGGCGCCCCGTGAGTCTATTTGTTCACTCGAGTCAACTCATATGCGAAGTCTTAAAACTTTGACCCCTTCCTCTAATCTCCTCTTGTGAGCTCTGATCTCCTTTGATGTCGTTTTCCTCCTTCGCCGACCCTTTATCCTCCATTGTCAAGCCTTCATGCCCCTTCATTGTTGAATTGGAAATGTGGACTCGCATGACTGAACCGACCCTTCTGATTTTATTTTGTGTGGGGTCATGTTTGTCAATTATTCAAGGCGGGAAAATTGGGATAACAACATCCTCGTATTGCTCTTCTTGTCAAAGAATAACTTGAGTGCCTTCTCTTGGTTTCCTTCATCCTACCCATGACTACCCCCAATGGATTTCTAGCATCATTCCTATCACAAAAGTGACTGGGAATCTGCATTTGCATGGACTTTTGTGACCTCAACTTAGCTTGCCCCAAAGATGACTTTCCTCTACTAGGCATTGTGGTGGTTGATCTCACTTTGTTGGCCACGAGATTATATCACTCATGTATGGTTTTTCAAGCTACAATCAAATATTACTCGCTCCATAATATCAACACAAAACTACCTTCAACACTTCTTGGGGACCTTCTACTATCGCCCCATGCCTTTTGGCCTTAAAAATTTTTGTGCTACATATCAGCGAGTCATGATTTATATCTTTCATGACATCATGCATCGCATATTGGAAGATTACGTGGATGACCTTATTGCCAAATCCAAACATCAACCCGAACACACGATAGTCCTTAAAGTTATTTTTGACTATCTCATCAATTATTATGTTTTCCTTCAACCTAAAAAGGGTGTCTTCGCAGTGCTTTCAGGGAAACTCCTTTGTTTCATCATTTATTTGTGTGGCCTAGAAGTTGATCCTTCTAAAGTAAAGGCTATTCTCGAAATGCCTCCACCTACTAATCTCTATCAACTTCGAAGTTTGCAAGGTAAGTTGCAATCTATCATCGGTTTATTTCACAACTTTTCAACCGCTATCAACCGTTTCATCATCTCCTCAAAAATTACATATCCTTCAAATGAGATGATGGATGCCATAAATCATTTAACGCCTTAACACAATACCTTCTTCAACCACCGAGTGCTCATTCCCCCTAAATATGACCAACCCTTTTACCTATACATTTCTTCTACTAACCATTCCTTAGGTGCAAAGCTCACTCATTATGATGAGAAGCACAGTGATAAAGTAGTTTATTACATAAGTTGTACCCTTTTGGACTATGAAACTAGGTACACCCAAGCTTAAAAACTATTCTTAGCCTTTATTTTTGTCGCCACCAAACTTTTTCATTACCTACTCAACCACAATACATTTTTTTGTCACCACACGATCCCCTACATTACATGTATGCTAAACCCTACCAGCATCAACATGCTACACGTTGGATCATGCTTCTTACAAACCTTGACCTCAAATTCATCCATCAAAATTATGTCAAAGGCCAAGCCATCACTGAACAACTAGCAGACGCACCTGTTTATGGAGATCAACCCTCTAACTTTGATTTCCTAGACAAATTCATTGCTACCCTCTCTCTAGAAGATACCACTTACCAGATGACCTTATTCTTTGATGGTTCCAAATTTTAGCGTGGAGGTGTTGCAGTGCTATCCTCATTCCTCTTGATGGTGAACCTATGCCTTTATCTTTCAAAATGGATTTTGATTACACTAATAACATCAACGAAATATGAAGCACTCATACTAGGCCTTCAAACCACAATCTCCCTAGATGTTAAATAAATTAATATCTTTGGTGATTCCCAACTGGTTGTAAACCAAGTCAATGGTATATACGAGTGTCGTAGAAAAATACTCCAAAAGTGAAAATGTCATGTTGACATACTTTTGACTACCTTTGATGATTCTACAACCTTTAAACCAGCCCACGTTCTACTAATAAATTTACAGATACCATGGCATGTCCGGCTTTTCGGATAGCCACTTTTCTGTCGAATCTAAAATGTTTTTCACAAAAAAAGGTTGCAATCACCCTCATATTTATCTTAAGGTGTCAATTTCGTAGAAGCTGCACTGTTTTGACCCAAGTGTCCTTTAGTATAAGTAGTTTACGAGACTACCTTTCCCTTTCCATTTTCCTCTTAATCTCACTCGTAATGGATAACACACCTTTCTTAAAGGTGTCTCTCATTATGTCATCATGGGTGGTCTTATTTATAAACTTAGCTTTGAACGTATTCTCTTACGATGCCTTACAAGTTCGAAATTCCTTACACCATCAAGGAAGTTCATGACGGAATTTATGGCGGTTGTTGTTGAAAATTTTTGCACTTGTGCAAAAATGGGAAACTCGAAAACTTTGTCATTATGATAAAAAGTCTTGGGTGAAGTATACCTAAGCTAAGGAAGTTTTAATGTTATTAGTTATTTCTGAATTAATTAATGATTAAGTGAAATTTGTAGTTATGTGTGCTATCTCAAAATAGAACATATCACATAGTCTGCAATTTCATGTCATCTTTAGCAAAAGAACACAAAGCCCTGAAGGACAACTATGTTGTCTTGATGAAGACAATGAATCACAAATTAATTGAAGTGCTAAGTTTTGAAAGCAAAGAAATGAAATGAAAATTATAGAAAATTAGAGTTCATTACTGAATGTTACAAGTTCTTATCAATGTTCTTTCCTTCATGATTAAGACATTCAATTATGTTATTGAGTTGTTTAGTTCATTATACAATCCATATAGAAAAGATAGAATGCACAAGGAAATATACAACTCATTTACGAAATTCAATGTTTTATTCACAAGGAGAGTCAAATGTTTCCCACACAAGCCGTGGGATGTAACTGAAAAGTAAAGTACAACAATTGAAAAGTAAAGTACAACTATTGAAAAGAAAGGTACACATGCATGAAAGAGAAAGAAAAGGAGTATGAGTGAACCCATCATTTCCTTAGGTTTTTGTTCTTCGATTGAAGCATCTTCATCTCCACCTTTTGTTTCTCCTTCATCTTCATTGTAGAAGCCATTGTACCTGAAAAAGAAGAAAAGAATTAATCACAATTATGATCTCGGGGATCAATTCATATTCCTACACTATCCTACTTCATGCATAGTAATTTTCTCCTAACAGGAGATGTATTCTACTGAAGAACAACTGCATGCATGCTTTATTCACTCAGAAAGAAGAAAGAGAAAAAAGAAGAAAACATGGACATAAGAGAGGCCAAAAATCCTAATTATTTTCTAATTGTTTTCCTAAGTGTGTAGGTACATGTTGCAGCCAAAGAGAAAAATAGACAAGTCATAAGTGCATGCAATAAAAGGAAGAATGTAACTCAAAGTTCCAACAATTGTTCTAAAATGGAAGAAGTTACAGTGTGGAAGAGAGACTACCAATAGAAGCATGCTATGATCAAGATAACACAACTATGATGTCTCATTTTATTTACCAATCCAGCTTCAAACATGAAGTGTTATGTTCCGAATCAGAAAATACAACTACTATACTAAAAATAGATGGAAGAGAGATTCTAAAAAAATTGATAGGGCTTTACCATGTAAAATCAACACTTTAAATTTTCAGTTGTTACGGGAAAGGATAAATTTCAAAGCTAGTTGCTATAGGAAAGGAAAAAATTCAAAGCTTGTTGCTACAAGAAAGGATCAATTTAAAAGCTAGTTGCTACGAGGAAAGGATAAAATTTCAAATTAGAATAAATAAGTTGTCCATCAAATTATTATACAATAGCTTCATAGATCAAATTGAATCCATGATTTAAAGTTACAAAATTAGAAGTCATTCAGAATGAGTATAGAGATGTTTTCATATCAAGGAAGTACAACTATCTATGTAAGGGAATTGATCAAATACAGATGCAGCTACAGGAGTTGTAAAAAGAGTTCTAGAAATAATATGTTATGCACAGGTTCAGAAAATAGTATACATTATTTTTAGAAAGTCAAGAATATTTTTATAGTCAACCATGTTCAATAGATGTGATTTTCAGAAAACAATTTCTTTTCAAACACCCATCTCATGGAGAAATTCAATGTTCAAGTAATCTTAGTTTGTGAAAGTTTAAAGCAAATGTTCTCAAAAGGTGCTACAAAATTTTAGAGAATCAAGTTGATCCTGGAACAATGAATTGTAACAAATAGAATCTCCAGGATACAAATTTGAGCCAAATATTTCAGAATAGACCTGAAGTAATGTACATAAACTATATTTGCAGAAAATCATAACCATCTTCTACAATATTCTCAACAAATGATGAGATAATAGTTTTCCTGAAGTTAAAGCACAAAGAACTCATACAGAGAAGAGGCTGAAGTATAAGTATTCAGAATGAATAAAATAATCTATGTCTATCACAAATAAACAAAAGAAGATACGGGAAAAAGAAGATCTGCAAGTACCCATGACATGGAAGTACAAATCCTAGAAGTGAATGAAGAACCATTAACATAGCAAGAAATCACAAAGGATCTTGTACAACAAAGAGCTTAATATCGGTATCTTGAATATTCGGATCCAAGAAAGCTAGGAAAGAGGTTTCTAATAGATATGCCAAAGCAAATAGGCTATTCATTTACAATATATCCATACAAGTAAAGATCAAAGTAGAAGTCTGAATACCCATGTTTTAGAACATGCAGATCTATAGTTCTAAAATACCATATACAACTCGGGATGACATTCAGAAGAGGAAGAACATAGATTTAAGAAGTATGAATTCAAAACCACAAAGTTTACAACAAGCTAAGTACCAAATTTATGTGTTTTCAGAGAAAAATATGAGTACTCGATTGAAACTTACTAGTTCTAAGGAAAAATTCAGTAAATCCTCAAAGTAAGGTTGTAAATTAAACAAACCCATAAATATTCAGCTTAGAATAGTTTATAACTCGAAACAATCAAGGCCAAGTCTCGAAGGTCACAAGGAACGAAATGAAAAACAATGATCTGTTTTAGAGGTCGAAATGGTCACAATGAAACAAAATACCAACAAAACTCAAGGGTCGAAAAGGTTACCGACCTCTTTAAACAGTGATGCAAAGACTAAATAGAATGGACCTGAGCGTCAAGATTAGCAACAGTGGCAGCCACTATAGAAAAAAGATAGAAAAATGAGCTCTGATCTCCCATCACCATGTCAACGTCTCGATGAAGTAACTATTGATGGCGAATCACAGCACCCCTGAATGTCTACAACTTGATGGGTTGAGACTCTCAGTGCGATTGCATAACATGGAGCTTTTCCCAAGTGTGGGACCTTGCGAAATCGGAAAATCTCTCCGGATGAAGGCCGGTTCCTATTCC
Organism: Taxus wallichiana var. yunnanensis; assembly: GCA_018340775.1. Taxonomy (NCBI): domain Eukaryota; kingdom Viridiplantae; phylum Streptophyta; class Pinopsida; order Cupressales; family Taxaceae; genus Taxus; species Taxus wallichiana. The sequence continues at coordinate 219,796,472 of CM031235.1, forward strand.
TCTGTTCAGATGCACACGTAAAAATGCAGAGGGTTTACTCAAAACCTAATCTAACTTGCCAAGGAGACAGGTAAGAAGATGCATAAAGTAAAACCTAAACTACAAAGGTGATGCACCGAGGATGAAGAACACTGTCTTGCCAATAAACACAAACCATAAAAATGCAATGCAAGATCATCCACGAGATAATTAGACTTGCAGGTGAAAGATCAAGAGGATGCAAATGAACACGAGAGAGGGTTGAGATTCATCCATAGACATGCGTTATTTTATCTAAAGATTGATACAATACACCACAAAATGCCAAGAGGCAAAGTTGAATTACTGATTTTAGATAAGAGGCTTGAACTCAACAAATTCGCCGCCAAAGAGAAGAAGGGAGGGGCAAAACAAGAATGTCCAACCTTTAGAAAGAAGCCCCTCCTTAAAATTTATAGGAAGAATGAGAGAGAAAAGAGAGAGGAATTCCAACTCTACCCCAACCACCTCTAGGTTACATTTAATTCATCTCATTATGGTGGTAGATGAGAACCCTACCAAACCCAAAAAGTGGCGAACTATATTTTGCATTTTAAAGAATTTTTTCACACCAAATTAAAGATATCCACTCATAGTTGGATAGAGGACCTCGTAAGATTTCCAAAAAGTTCAACCTTGCATGAATCGAGCTCCCCTGTGAAAATTTATGGCCGTCGAATATCTAGGTCGGGAGTGCGCTTTCTGTCGGTGCTCAAAATGTTGCACATCCCCGAAAGTGCACCTTGGCGCATCCACCCTTATGTCGACATACCCCGACATGCACCAAGGCACAAAATTTTCCATGTCAACACTCTTTGTCATGCGCCCATTACGTGCGCCAAGGCGCGACTTTTGCTATGTCGACATTCTCGTGTCATGCGCCTTTACGTGCGCCAAGGCGCGACTTTTGCTATGTCGACACTCTATGTCATGCGCCTTTTACCTGCACCAAGGCGGGACTTTTTGCATGTCGACACCTTCTTACCTGTGCCATAGGTGCATCCATTTTCATGTTGGCATCCTCTGATGTGCACCTCTTACCTGCGCCAAGGGCGCGACTTTTTACATGTCGACACCTTCTTACCTGCGCCATAGGCGCATCCATTTTCATGTCGACATCCTCTGATGTGCGCCTCTTACCTACGCCAAGGGCTGTTGGTGGCACAATAAATATCGGGGTTTGAGTTTCTTTGATTTCCATATTCTTCCATTTGTCTATATCTACCTGGGGGGGAAGATATATACAACAATTTGGTGACTCAACGGGATCACCTGCCTGCTAGGTAGAAGATCAGTGGCCTTTTAGCAATCCATTGGGCATGGAGTCATAAGAAAGCCTGAAAACTGATATGAACTTTGAAAACTTCCCTCTGAGCCACTTGAATTCCATTGAACTTAGAGTTGTTCTCACCAAAATGCCACTAAAATGAACTGTGCAAGAGCAAAACCAGCAGCACCAAAACTATGTACAAACTGAAAATCATACATGCTCCAAATGGAACATGCAGAGTGTGCACAAGCACTTCTTTTTTGAAAGCAAAACCTACCTACTCTACTCTAATGGGAAGCAAAGGTGAGCTAAACAAACCATGTTGGTTTGTGCAAAATAGCTTCCTTTCTTCAAAATTGGCAACCATGCAACCTGATTTGGCATTGAACATGGCTGATTGGATGAGTGGAAAATCAAAAGAAAGCGGTCTTCTACCCAAATCATCAAGGTATCAGTTGAAGGCAAATTCAATACCTCTTTTAGTTGTTACGCATCCTGGATTGGAGAGGTATGACAATTGATCCTTGGTTCTTTGTAGCTCATCCTCATGCTTAGAAGCAAGCATGACTAGGTGTGACTTCTCCTTTGGCTCCAATAAAGCCAAATACCTGATTGGGCAAGGCATGATCCTTTGAGTATGCCCATTTCCATGATTTTCAACTCCAAGAATGGAGTTCTCTTGTAGACCCTCTTGAATGGATGATACGGAAGCAACGGTAGAGCCTTTTTCCCTTTCTCTTCCTCCAATGAAGGACATGAAAGATTAAAATCTTCCAATCTTGGTTCCAAAGAGCTGCTATAAGATGCGAGGCTGCTGCAAATGGGTGCTCTCCTTCATGACAGAGGGCTCAGGTGTTTGGAATGTGGATGATGAAAGAGAGAATGGTGGAAACTCAACCGGTTCTTGTTCATCAAAATAGTCCTCCAAATCTGAAAGATAAACTACCTCATTGTTGTCCTACTACAAATGCTCAACTTCCTCCATGGTATCGTCTTGATCGTAACTTGATCATCATGGTTTCTTTCGTCCTCGAACATTGAGTTTGAGAGGTCAAACTCTTCTTGAGCACTGGAACTCGAGAGGGATGAAGTAGAAAAAGAATCGAAGGTTCTCCTATAGCGTTCCTTATGTACAAAGCCCTTAGATCTACACTTTTCTTCTCTACAGCTAGGATGAGATCCTCTTCTTTCAGATTTGAGCAGCTTCTCCCTCCTCTACTACTTGAAGACAATCTTGCTCTTGATAGAACTCTTCCTCTAGCATGAAGTTTGTCAAGTAAAACTCTTCGATCTGCTGCTCTAGTGGACAAGTTGGGACTGCAAGATATTCTTGAGCTTTCTTCCTCCATGGCTGATTGTGTAACTTGAATTGAATCAGCATTCCCTTCAAATAGAGTGCTAACATGGACACTAGTTTCGAGCAAACCTGATCGCTGATCTGCTTTTTCTTTTTGCTCTTTTTCTTCGCTACAAAATTATTCCTAACCACAACTTGTTCTCCAACTCCAACCTCTTCTGAAGGCTTAACCATCAAGGGGATATTTTTCATCCCAAATTTAAGAGCCCAACTCTTCAAACTTTGAATTTCTTAATCTTTGTTTGGCTTTTCTTTTTGCTGTTGTTTTCCTTAACTGGCGTTATGATTTTTATCCTCCCAACATAGATTTGGGAATGCAAGAGGAGAAGTGGATTGTAACTCAATTGATTTGGAAATTTTTTTGGTGGAGGATGAGGTAGAAACTCTTGTTTCTTTGGAGGAGAGAGTATTTCTTTTAGCTCTTGTGGAGGGGATGACTGTTTGGAAGGAAAGGGGAAAGAAGAATTGAGATGTGGTGGGAGACTAGGGAATGGAGAAATGTAATTAACTCCACAGGGCAGCATTGACTAGATTTAGAATTTGAAATTCCAAATGAGATGATCTTTGCTTGAGTAATGGGAAGAGAAAAACTAGATGATGGTGTAGAACTTACCCATTGACAAGGTTGTTCAACACCAAGTTTATAGGCCTCTATTTCGTTGTCCATTGTGCAAGTTGGGGCGAAGATCTCCATCATGAAGTCCAGCTTTTCGAGGGCTGAAGTGTCTTGGAAATGGGCCTCCCCATGGACAAGGAGCCTATGCAACCAATTCGAAAGCCTTCATTTGAGTGTTACTCTTTATTTCACCATCTTTGCCTCCATCTTTTAGATTTTTCCACAAAATCTGCATCTTCCATTTGATTGTCTTCATTGCATGTGTACCCTTGCTCTCGATGTGCTTCACAACCAAACTAACTTTGGCACTGCTGCTCATATGGGTAGACATGCTGATTCTGAATTTGATCAAAATGTTGATTTGGAGGATCTGTAAAACATGTTGGAGGTGTGATGTATTGTTGTTGTTGAAAATGTGAATTCCATGATGGAAATGAAGTCATGATTGCACAACTTCATGGAATGGAAAAGGATGAAAGAGATGGAAAGAAGGATGGATAGAAAAGTGGTTTGCAACTCAGAGAATGAGTTATTTACCAGATGGAGTCACCAGATGTGCTTTTCTATATGCCTCCAAAAGGCTGAATCTATCAAGTTACACACCGAACCTAACAAATATGAAAAATAGAATTTGAAACCTTGAAGGACCCGGAAGATCTAGTTCTTCAATTCGGTTATCACATTTTTTTGTGAAGCTACTAATCCCCGAAAGGTATAGGTGAAACTCAGGTCATGGAAGGCAACTTACAAAACCTAAAATACACCATGTCGGAACTTGGGACAGGCTCAACACCTGGGAAAACCGGAAACACTAAAAACCACGAAATTTTGAAAATCAAAATCTCAAAAATCTAAGAATACCCTTGTGAAGACTATCCCCCGATCTATTAAGTGGTGAAATTTTGACTTTTTTCAAGAAATTTAAGTCCTTGAAAAATCGATTTCAAAGTTCAGCTTGGAAGGTGAAAAATCTGAAATTGTAAAACCTGCAATTTTTTAAGTCCAAATTTCTTGAAAGTTCCTTCAAATCTTGTGGAATGACCTCTTGGTCCCACTGGGCATGCCAAAACTGTTGATGGTGAATCACAGCACCCTTGAATGTCTGCAACTCGATGGGTTGAGACTCTCAGTGCGATTGCATAACATGGAGCTTTTCCCAAGTGTGGGACCTTGCGAAATCGAGAAAAGCTCTCCGGATGAAGGCCGGTTCCTATTCCTCTATTCAGATGCACACATAAAAATGTAGAGGGTTTACTCAAAAACCTAATCTAACTTTCCAAGGAGACAAAGTAAGAAGATGCATAAAGTAAAACCTAAACTACAAAGGTGATGCACCGAGGAATGAAGAACACTGTCTTGCCAGTAAACACAAACCATAAAAATGCAATGAAACATCATGCAGATAATCGACTTGCGGTGAAAGATCAAGAGGATGCAAATGAACATAGAGAGGGTTGAGAATCATCCATAGACATGCATTATTTTCTCCAAAGATTGATACAATACACCACAAAATGCCAAGAGGCAAAGTTGCATTACTGAGTTTTAGATAAGAGACTTGAACTCCACAAATTACTGCCAAAGAGAAGAAGGGAGGGGGAAAACAAGAATGTCCAACCTTTAGAAAGAAGTCCCTCCTTACAATTTATAGGAATAATAAGAGAGAAAAGAGAGAGTAATTCCAACTCTACCCCAACCACCTCTAGGTTGCATTTAATTCATCTCATTATGGTGGTAGGTGAGAACCCTACCAAACCCAAAAAGTGGCAAACTGTATTTTGCATTTCAAATAATTTGTTCCCACCCAATTAAATATATCCACTTGTATTTTGATAGAGGACCTCGTAAGCTTTCCAAAAAGTTCAACCTTGAGTGAATCTGAGCTCCCTGTGAAAAGTTATGGCCGTCTGAATATCAGGGGGTGGTTTGCTTCTGTCGGCGCTCAAAATGTTGCGCCTCGAAGGTGCACCTTGGTGCATCCACCCTTATGTCGACATACCCTTATATGCGACAAGGTGTGAAATTTTACATGTTGACCCTCGTGTCATGCGCCCTTATGTGTGCCAAGGCGTGACATTTGCTATGTCGACACTATGTGTCATGCGCCCTTTACGTGCGCCAAGGCGCGAATTTTGCTATGTCGACATTCCCGTGTCATGCGCCCTTTACGTTCACCAAGGTGGGACTTTTTACATTTCAACACCTTCTTACTTGCGCCATAGGTGCATCCATTTTCATGTCGGCATCCTTTGATGTGTGCCTCTTACCCGCACCAAGGGCGCGACTTTTTGCATGTCGACACCTTCTTACCTGCGCCATAGGCACATCCATTTTCGTGTCAACATCCTCTGATGTGTGCCTCTAGCTGCGCCAAGGGCTGCTGGTGGCGCAACAAATATCAGGGGTTTGAGTTTCTTTGATTTCCATATTCTTCTGTTTGTCTATATCTACCCGGGGGGAAGATATATACAACAATTTGGTGACTCAACGGGATCACCTGCCTGCTAGGTAGAAGATCAGTGGCCTTTTAGCAATCCATTGGGCATGGAGTCATAAGCAAGCCTGAAAACTGATCTGAACTTTGAAAACCCCCGAGCCACTTGAATTCCATTGAACTTAGATTTGTTCTCACCAAAATGCCACTAAAATGAAGCGTGCAAGAGCAAACCCAGCAGCACCAAAACTATGTACAAAACTGAAATTCATACATGCTCCAAATGGAACATGCAGAGTGTGCACAAGCACTTCTTTTTTGAAAGAAAACCTACCTACTCTACTCTAATGGGAAGTAAAGGTGACCTAAACAAACCCCGCAATTTGGTTGTGTAAAATAGCTTCCTTTTTTAAAAGCGTGGCAACCATGCAACTGATTTGGCATTGAACATGGCTGATTGGATGATTGGAAAATCAACAAGAAGCTGGTCTTCTACCCAAATCATCAAGGTATCGATTGAAGGAAAATTCAATACCTCTTTTAGTTATTCCGCATCCTGGATTGGAGAGGTATGACAGCTTATCCATGGTTCTTTGTAGCTCATCCTATTGCTTAGAAGCAAGCATGACTAGTTGTGACTTCTCCTTTGGCTCAATAAAGCCAAATACCAGATTGGGCAAGGTATGGTCCTTTGAGTATGCCCATTGCCATGATTTTCAACTCCAAGAATGGAGTTATCTTGTGGACCCTTTTGAATGGATGATATGGAAGCAACGGTAGAGCCTTTTTCCCTTTCTCTTCCTCCAATGAAGAACATGAAAGATTAAAATCTTCCAATCTTGGTTCCAAAGAGCTGCTATAAGATGTAGGCTGCTGCAAATGGGTGCTCACCTTTATGACAGTAGACTCAGGTGTTTGGAACGTGGATGATGAAAGAGAGAATGGTGGAAACTCAACCGGTTCTTCTTCATCAAAATAGTCCTCCAAATCTGAAAGATAAACTACCTCATTGTTGTCCTACTTCAAATGCTCAACTTCCTCCATGTTATCCTCTTGATACGTAACTTGATCATCATGGTTTCTTTCATCCTCCAACATTGAGTTTGAGAGGTCAAACTCTTCTTGAGCACTAGAACTCGAGTGGGATGAAGTAGAAAAAGAACCAAAGGTTCTCCTATAGCATTCCTTGTGTTCAAAGCCCTTGGATCTACACTTTTCTTTTCTAAACTAGGATGAGCTCCTCTTCTTTCAGATTTGGAGCAGCTTCTCCTCCTCTACTACTTGAAGACAATCTTGCTCTTGATAGAACTCTTCCTCTAGCATGAAGTTTGTCAAGTCAAACTCTTCGATCTGCTCTCTAGTGGACAAGTTGGGACTGCAAGATATTCTTGAGCTTTCTTCGTCCATGGCTGATTGTGACACTTGAATTGAATCAGCATTCCCTTCAAATAGATTGCCAACATGGACACTAGTTTATGAGCAAACCTGATCGCTGCTGATCTACTTTTCTTCATACAAAATTAGTCCTAACCACAACTTGTTCTCCAACTCCAACCTCTTCTCAAGGCTTAACCATCAAGGGATATTTTTCATCCCAAATTTAAGAGCCCAACTCTTTAGACTTTGAATTTCTTCATCTTTGTTTGGCTTTTTTTTTGCTTTGTTGTTTTCCTTGACTAGCATTATGATTTTTATCATCCCAACATAGATTTGGGAATTCAAGAGGAGAAGTGGATTGTAACTCAATTGATTTGGCAATTTTTGTGGTGGTGGACGAGGTAGAAACTCTTGTTTCTTTGGAGGAGAGTGTATTTCTTTTAGCTCTTGTGGAGGGGATGACTGTTTGGAAGGAAAGGGGAAAGAAGAATTGAGATGTGGTGGGAGACAAGGGAATGGAGAAATGGAATTAATTCTGGGGCAGCATTGATTTGGATTTAGAATTTGAAATTCCTAATGAGATGATGTTGCTTGAGTAATGGGAAGAGAAAAACTAGATGATGGTGTAGAACTTACCCATTGACAAGGTTGTTCAACACCAAGTTTATAGGCCTCTACTTACTTTGTCCATTGTGCAAGTTGGGCGTATCTCCATCATGAAGTCCAGCTTCTCCTGAGGGCTGAAGTGTCTTGGAAAAGGGCCTCCCCATGGACAAGGAGTCCTGCAACCAATTCTGAAAGCCTTCATTTGAGTTGTTTCTCTTGATTGCACCATCTTTGCCTCCATCTTTTGGATTTTTTCCACAAAATCTGCATCTTCCATTTGATTGTCTTCATTGCATGCGTACCCTTGCTCTCGATGTGCTTCACAACCAAACTGACTTTGGCACTATCTACTGCTCATATGGGTAGACATTCGATTCTGAATTTGATCAAAATGTTGATTTGGAGGATCTCAAAACATGTTGGAGGTGTGATGTATTGTTGTTGTTGAAAATGTGAATTCCATGATGGAAATGAAGTCATGATTGCACAACTTCATGGAATGGAAAAGGATGAAAGAGATGGAAAGAAGGATGGATGGAAAAGTGGTTTTGACTCGAGAATGAGTTATTTACAGGATGGAGTCACCGGATGTGCTTTTCTATATGCCTCCAAAGGTGAATCTGTCAAGTTACACACCGAACTCCGACAAATATGAAAATAGAATTTAAAACCTTGAAGGACCCGGAAGATCTAGTTCTTCAATTCGGTTATCACATTTTGTTGTGAAGCTACTAATCCCCGAAATCATGGAAGGCAACTTACAAAACCTAAAATACACCATGTCGGAACTTGGGACAAAGCTCAACACACAGGAAAACCCGAAACACTAAAAACCACAAAATTTTGAAAATAAAAATCTCAAAAATCTAAGAATACCGTTTTGAAGATTATCCCCTGATCTATTAACTGGTGAAATTTTGACTTTTTTGAGAAAGTTAAGTCCTTTAAAAATCGATTTCAAAGTTCAGCTTGGAAGGTGAAAAATCTGAAATTGTAAAACCTGCAATTTTTTAAGTCCAAATTTCTTGAAAATTCCTTCAAATCTTGTGGAATGACCTCTTGGTCCCACTGGGCATGCCAAAATGTTGATGGCGAATCACAACACCCCGAATGTCTCGCAACTCGATGGGTTGAGACTCACAGTGCATTGCGATAACATGGAGCTTTTCTCAAGTGTGGGACCTTGCGAAATCAGAAAAGCTCTCCGGATGAACTCCGATTCCTATTCCTCTGTTCAGATGCACACGTAAAAAATGTAGAGGGTTTACTCAAAAAACTAGTCTAACTTGCCAAGGAGACAAAGTAAGAAGATGCATAAAGTAAAACCTAAACTACAAAGGTGATGCACCGAGGAATGTAGAACACTGTCTTGCCAATAAACACAAAACCATAAAAATGCAATGCAAGATCATGCATGAGATAATCGGACTTGCGGTGAAAGATCAAGAGGATGCAAATGAACACGAGAGAGGGTTGAGAATCATCCATAGACATGCATTATTTTCTCAAAGATTGATACTGATACACCACAAAATGCCAAGAGGCAAAGTTGCATTACAATTTTAGATAAGAGGCTTGAACTCCACAAATTCACCGCCAAAGAGAAGAAGAGAGGGGCAAAACAAGAATGTCCAACCTTTAGAAATAATCCCCTCCTTACAATTTATAGGAAGAATGAGAGAGAAAAGAGAGAGGAATTCAACTCTACCCCAATCACCTCTAGGTTGCATTTAATTCATCTCATTATGGTGGTAGGTGAGAACCCTACCAAACCCAAAAAGTGGCAAACTGTATTTTGCATTTTAAAGAATTTTTTTCCCAATCAATTAAAGATATCTACTCGTAGTTGGACTGACAGAGGACCTCGTAAGATTTCCAAAAAGTTCAACCTTGCGTGAATCTGAGCTCCCCTGTGAAAAGTTATGGCCGTCGAATATCGGGTCGTGGTGCGCTTCTGTCGGTGCTCAAAATGTTGCGTATCTGAAGGTGCGCCTTGGTGCATCCACCCTTATGTCGACATACCCTTACATGCACCAAGGCACGAAACTTTACATGTCGAAACTATGTGTCATGCGCCCCTTACGTGTGCCAAGGCACGACTTTTGCTATGTCGACACTCGTGTCATGCACACTTTACGTGCACCAAGGCACAACTTTTGCTATGTCGACACTCTTTGTCATGCGCCATTTACGTGGGCCAATGCGGGACTTTTTCCATGTCGACACCTTCTTACCTGCGCCATAGGTGCATCCATTTTCGTGTCGGCATCCTCTGATGTGCGCCTCTTACCTGTGCCCAAGGCGTGAATTTTTGCATGTCGACACCTTCTTACCTGTGCCATAGGCGCATCCATTTTCATGTCGACATCCTCTGATGTGCACCTCTTACTCGCGTCAAGGGCTGTTGGTGACGCAATAAATATCAGGGGTTTGAGGTTATTTGATTTCCATATTCTTCTGTTTGTCTATATCTACACGTGGGGGAAGATATATACAATAATTTTTCGACTCAACGGGATCACACCTGCTAGGTAGAAGATCGGTGGCCTTTTAGCAATCCATTGGGCATGGAGTCATAAGCAAGCGTGAAAACTGATCGAACTTTGAAAACCCCTCGAGCCACTTGAATTCCATTGAACTTAGAGTTGTTCTCACCAAAATGCCACTAAAATGAACTGTGCAAGAGCAAACCCAGCAGCACCAAAACTATGTACAAAACTGAAATTTATACATGCTCCAAATGGAACATGCGAGTGTGCACAAGCACTTATTTTACTTGAAAGAAAACCTACCTACTCTACTCTAATGGGAAGTAAAGGTGAGCTAAATAAACCCGTATGTTGGTTGTGCAAAATAGCTTCCTTTTAAAAATTGGCAACCATGCAACTCGATTTGGCATTGAACATGGCTGATTGGATGAGTGGAAAATCAACAAGAAACTGGTCTTCTACCCAAATAATCAAGGTATCAGTTGAAGGAAAATTCAATACCTCTTTTAGTTGTTCTGCATCTGGATTGGAGAGGTATGACAGCTTATCCTTGGTTCTTTGTAGCTCATCCTCATGCTTAGAAGCAAGCATGACTAGTTGTGACTTCTCCTTTGGCTCCAATAAATCCAAATTCCTGATTGGGCAAGTTATGGTCCTTTGAGTATGTGCATTGCCATGATTTTCAACTCCAAGAATGGAGTTCTCTTGTAGACCCTCTTGAATGGATGATACGGAAGCAACGGTAGAGCCTTTTTCCCTTTCTCTTCCTCCAATGAAGGACATGAAAGATTAAAATCTTCCAATCTTGGTTCCAAAGAGCTGCTATAAGATGCAGGATCTTTGTAAATGGGTGCTCTCCTTTATGACAGTAGTCTCAGGTGTTTGGAACGTGGCTGATGAAAGAGAGAATGGTGGAAACTCAATTGGTTCTTCTTCATCAAAGTAGTCCTCCAAATCTGAAAGATAAACTACCTCATTGTTGTCCTGCTGCAAATGCTCAACTTCCTCCATGGTATCCTCTTGATCTGTAACTTGATCATCATGGTTTCTTTCGTCCTCCAACATTGAGTTTGAGAGGTCAAACTCTTCTTGAGCACTAGAAGTCGAGAGGGATGAAGTAGAAAAAAGAACTGAAAGTTCTCCTATAGCGTGCCTTGTGTTCAAAGCCCTTGGATATACACTTTTCTTCTCTACAGCTAGGATGAGCTCCTCTTCTTTCAGATTTGGAGCAGCTTCTCCCTCCTCTACTACTTGAAGACAATCTTGCCCTTGATAGAACTCTTCCTCTAGCATGAAGTTTGTCAAGTCAAACTCTTCGATCTGCTGCTCTAGAGGACAAGTTGGGACTGCAAGATATTCTTCAGAGCTTTCTTCCTCCATGGCTGATTGTGCAACTTGAATTGAATCAGCATTCGCTTCAAATAGAGTTCCAACATGGACACTAGTTTAAGCAACCGATCACTGATCCGCTTTTTCTTTTGCTCTTTTTCTTCGCCACAAAATTAGTCCTAACCACAACTTGTTCTCCAACTCCAACCTCTTCAAGGCTTAACCATCAAGGGGATCTTTTTCATCCCAAATTTAAGAGCCCAACTCTTGGACTTTGAATTTCTTAATCTTTGTTTGGCTTTTCTATTTGTTGTTGTTTCCTTGGTGGTGTTATGATTTTTATCCTCCCAACATAGATTTGCAAATGCAAGAGGAGAAGTGGATTGTAACTCAATTGATTTGGCAATTTTTTGTGGTGGTGGACGAGGTAGAAACTCTTGTTTCTTTGGAGGAGAGCATATTTCTTTTAGCTCTTGTGGAGGGGATGACTATTTGGAAGGAAAGGGAAAGAAGAATTGAGATGTGGTGGGAGACAAGGAATGGAGAAATGGAATTAACTCTGGGAAGCATTGACTAGATTTAGAATTTGAAATTCCAAATGAGATGATGTTGCTTGAGTAATGGGAAGAGAAAAACTAGATGATGGTGTAGAACTTACCCATTGACAAGGTTGTTCAACACCAAGTTTATAGGCCTCTATTTCTGCTGTCCATTGTGTAAGTTGGGGCAGTATCTCCATCATGAAGTCCAGCTTCTCCTGAGGGCTGAAGTGTCTTGGAAAAGGGCCTCCCCATGGACAAGGAGTCCTGCAACCAATTTTGAAAGCCTTCATTTGAGCTGTTGCTCTTGATTGCACCATCTTTGCCTCCATCTTTTGGATTTTTTCCACAAAATCTACATCTTCCATTTGATTGTCTTCATTGCATGTGTACCCTTGCTCTCGATGTGATTCACAACCAAACTGACTTTGGCACTGCTGCTCATATGGGTAGACATTCGATTCGAATTTGATCAAAATGTTGATTTGGAGGATCTGTAAAACATGTTGGAGGTGTGATGTATTATTGTTGTTGAAAATGTCAATTCCATGATGGAAATGAAGTCATGATTGCACAACTTCATGGAATGGAAAAGGATGAAAGAGATGGAAAGAAGGATGGATAGAAAAGTGGTTTGCAACTCGAGAGAATGAGTTATTTACCAGATGGAGTCGCCAGATGTGCTTTTGAATATGCCTCCAAAAGGCTGAATCTGTCAAGTTACACACCGAACCTGACAAATATTAAAAATAGAATTTAAAACCTTGAAGGACCTCAGAAGATCTAGTTCTTCAATTCGGTTATCGGGTCTTGTTGTGCGGAGATACTAATCCCGAAAATTATAGGTGAAACTCGAGGTCATGGAAGGCAACTTACAAAACCTAAAATACACCATGTCGGAACTTGGGACAAGATCAACACTTGGGAAAACCCGAAACACTAAAAACCATGAAATTTTGAAAATCAAAATGTCAAAAATCTAAGAATACCCTTTTGAAGATTATCCCCCAATCTATTAAGCGGTGAAATTTTGACTTTTTCGAGAAAGTTAAGTCCTTGAAAAATCAATTTCAAAGTTTAGCTTAGAAGGTGAAAAATCTGAAATTGTAAAACCTGCAATTTTTAAAGTCCAAATTTCTTGAAAATTCCTTCAAATCTTGTGGAATGACCTCTTAGTCCCACTTTGGGCATGCCAAAAGCTGTTGATGGCGAATCACAAGCACCCCTGAATGTCTCTGCAACTCGATGGGTTGAGACTCTCGGTGCGATGGCATAAGATGGAGCGTTTCCCAAGTGTGGGACCTTGCGAAATCGGAAAAGCTCTCCGGATGAAGGCCGGTTCCTATTCCTCTGTTTAGATGCACACGAAAAATGCGGAGGGTTTACTTAAAAACCTAGTCTAACTTTCCAAGGAGACAAAGTAAGAAGATGCATAAAGTAAAACCTAAACTACAAAGGTGATGCACCAAGGAATGAAGAACACTGTCTTGCCAATAAACACAAACCATAAAAATGCAATGCAAGATCATGCACAGATAATCAGACTTGCGGTGAAAGATCAAGAGGATGCAAATGAACATAGAGAGGGTTGAGAATCATCCATAGACATGCATTATTTGCTCCAAAGATTGATCAATACACCACAAAATGCCTAAGAGGCAAAGTTGCATTACGAGTTTTAGATAAGAGACTTGAACTCCACAAATTCTCCGGCCAAAGAGAAGAAGGGAGGGGTAAAACAAGAATGTCCAACCTTTAGAAAGAAGTCCCTCCTTACAATTTATAGGAAGAATGAGAGAGAAAAGAGAGAGTAATTCCAACTCTACCCCAACCACCTCTAGGTTGCATTTAATTCATCTCATTATGGTGGTAGGTGAGAAGCCTACCAAACCCAAAAAGTGGCGAACTATATTTTTCATTTTAAAGAATTTGTTCCCACCCAATTGGGATGAGGACCTCGTAAGCTTTGAAAAGTTCAACCTTGTGTGAATCTCGAGCTCCCTGTGAAAAGTTATGGCCGTCGAATATCTAGGTCGGGCTCGCTTCCTGTCAGCGCTCAAAATGTTGCGCCTCCGAAGGTGCACTTGGCGCATCCACCCTTATGTCAATGTACCCTTACATGCGACAAGGCGTGAAATTTTACATGTCGAAACTTTGTGTCATGCGCGCCTTACGTGTGCCAAGGCGTGACTTTTGCTATGTCGACACTTTGTGTCATGCGCCTTTACGTGCGCCAAGGCGCAACTTTTTCTATGTCGACACTCGTGTCATGCGCCCTTTACATGCACCAAGGTGGGACTTTTTACATGTCGATACCTTCTTACTTGCGCCATAGGTGCATCCATTTTCATGTCGGCATCGTCGATGTGCGCCTCTTACATTCACCAAGGGCGTGACTTTTGCATGTCGACACCTTCTTACCTGCGCCATAGGCGTATCCATTTTCATGTCGACATCCTCGATGTGTGCCTCTTACTGCACCAAGGGCTGTTGGTGGCATAATAAATATCGGGGTTTGAGTTTCTTTGATTTCCATATTCTTCCGTTTGTCTATATCTACCCTGGGGAAGATATATACAACAATTTGGCGACTCAACGGGATCACCTACCTGCTAGGTAGAAGATCAGTGGCCTTTTAGCAATCCATTGGGCATGGAGTCATAAAAAGCCCGGATACTAATCTGAACTTTTAAAACCCCTCTCGAGGCACTTGAATATCCATTTAACTTAGAGTTGTTCTCACCAAAATGCCACTAAAATGAACTGTGCAAGAGCAAACCCAGCAGCGCCAAAACTATGTACAAAACTTAAATTCATACATGCTCCAAATGGAACATGCAAAGTGTGCACAAGCACTTCTTTTACTGAAAGCAAACCTACCTACTCTACACTAATGGGAAGCAAAGGTAAGCTAAACTAACCCCGCAACTAGTTGTGCAAAATAGCTTCCTTTCTTCAAAATTGGCAACCATGCAACTGATTTGGCATTGAACATGGCTGATTGGATGAGTGGAAAATCAACAAGAAGCTAGTCCTCTACCCAAATCATCAAGGTATCAGTTGAAGGCAAATTAAAAACCTCTTTTAGTTGTTCTACATCTAGATTGGAGAGGTATGACAGCTGATCCTTGGTTCTTTGTAGCTCATCCTCATGCTTAGAAGCAAGCATGACTAGTTGTGACTTCTCCTTTGGCTCCAATAAAGCCAAATACCTGATTGGGCAAGGTATGGTCCTTTGAGTATGCCCATTGCCCTGATTTTCAACTCCAAGAATGGAGTTCTCTTGTAGACCCTCTTGAATGGATGATATGGAAGCAACGGTAGAGCCTTTTTTCCCTTTCTCTTCCTCCGGTGAAGAACATGAAAGATTAAAATCTTCCAATCTTGGTTCCAAAGAGCTGCTTTATAAGATGCGAGGCTGCTGCAAATGGGTGCTCACCTTTATGATGAAGAGACTCGGGTGTTTGGAACGTGGATGATGAAAGAGAGAATGGTGGAAACTCAACTAGTTCTTCTTCATCAAAACATTCCTCCAAATCATGAGATAAACTACCTCATTGTTGTCCTCGCTGCAAATGCTCAACTTCCTTCATGGTATCCTCTTGATCTCAGAATTTGATCATCATGGTTTCTTTCGTCCTCCAACATTGAGTTTGAGAGGTCAAACTCTTCTTGAGCACTAGAAGTCGAGAGGGATGAAGTAGAAAAAAGAAGCTGAAGGTTCTCCCGTATCCCACCTTGTGTTCAAAGCCCTTGGATCTACACTTTTCTTCTCTACTGACTAGGATGAGCTCCTCTTCTTTCAGATTTGGAGCAGCTTCTCCCTCCTCTACTACTTGAAGACAATCTTGCTCTTGATAGAACTCTTCCTCTAGCATGAAGTTTTTCAAGTCAAACTCTTCGATCTCCCGCTCTAGTGGACAAGTTGGGACTGCAAGATATTCTTTGAGCTTTCTTCCTCCATGGCTGATTGTGCAACTTGAATTGAATCAGCATTCCCTTCAAACAGAGTGCCAACACGGACACTAGTTTCTGAGTAAATTGATTCGCTGATCTCGCTTTTTCTTTTGCTCTTTTTCTTTCGCCACAAAATTAGTCCTAACCACCACTTGTTCTCCAACTCCAACCTTTTCTCAAGGCTTAACCATCAAGGGATCTTTTTCATCCCAAATTTAAGAGCCCAACTCTTCGACTTTAAATTTCTTCATCTTTGTTTGGCTTTTCTTTTTCTTTGTTGTTTTCCTTGGTAGCGTTATGATTTTTATCATAGCAACATAGATTTTGGGAATGCAAGAGGAGAAGTGGATTGTAACTCAATTGATTTGGCAATTTTTTTGGTGGTGGAGGAGGTAGAAACTATTGTTTCTTTGGAGGAGAGCGTATTTCTTTTAGATCTTGTGGAGGGATGACTGTTTGGAAGGTAAGGGGAAAGAAGAATTGAGATGTGGTGGGAGACTAGGGAATGGAGAAATGGAATTAACTCCTGGGAAGTATTGACTTGATTTGGAATTTGAAATTCCAAATGAGATGATGCTACTTGAGTAATGGGAAGAAAAACTAGATGATGGTGTAGAACTTACCCATTGACAAGGTTGTTCAACACCAAGTTTATAGGCCTCTATTTCTGCTGTCCATTGTGCAAGTTGGGGCAGTATCTCCATCATGAAGTCCAGCCTCTCCTGAGGGCTGAAGTGTCTTGCAAAAGGGCCTCCCCATGGACAAGGAGTCCTGCAACCAATTCGAAAGCCTTCATTTGAGTTGTTGCTCTTTATTGCACCATCTTTTCCTCCATCATTTGGATTTTTTCCATAAAATCTGCATCTTCCATTTGATTGTCTTCATTGCATGTGTACCCTTGCTCTCGATGTGCTTCACAACCAAACCGACTTTGCACTTGCTGCTCATATGGGTAGACATGCTGATTCTAAATTTGATCAAAATGTTGATTTGGAGGATCTCAGTAAAACATGTTGGAGGTGTGATGTATTGTTGTTGAAAATGTGAATTCCATGATGGAAATGAAGTCATGATTGCACAACTTCATGGAATGGAAAAGGATGAAAGAGATGGAAAGAAGGATGGATGGAAAAGTGGTTTGCAACTCAGAGAATGAGTTATTTACCAGATGGAGTCACCAGATGTGATTTTCTATATGCCTCCAAATGTCCAATCACAAGTTACACACCGAACTCCGACAAATATTAAAAATAGAATTTAAAACCTTGAAGGACCCGAAAGATCTAGTTCTTCAATTCAGTTATCGGGTCTTGTTGTGGAGCTACTAATCCCTAAAAATTATAGGTGAAATTCAGGTCATGGAAGGCAACTTACAAAACTTAAAATACACCATATCGGAACATGGGACAAGCTCAACACTTGGGAAAACCCGAAATACTAAAAACCATGAAATTTTGAAAGTCAAAATCTCAAAAATCTAAGAATACCCTTTTGAAGATTATCCCCAATCTATTCACTTTGGTGAAATTTTGACTTTTTTGAGAAAGTTAAGTCCTTGAAAATCGATTTCAAAGTTCAGCCTGGAAGGTGAAAAATTTGAAATTGTAAAACCTGCAATTTTTAAGTCCAAATTTCTTGAAAATTCCTTCAAATCTTGTGGAATGACCTCTTGGTCCCACCGGGCATGCCAAAACTATTGATGGTGAATCACAGCACCCCTGAATGTCTGCAACTTGATGGGTTGAGACTCTCAGTGCGATTGCATAACATGGAGCTTTTCCCAAGTGTGGGACCTTGCGAAATCGGAAAAGCTCTCGGATGAAGGCTAGTTCCTATTCCTCTATTCAGATGCACACGTAAAAATGCAAAGGGTTTACTCAAAACCTAATCTAACTTGCCAAGGAGACAGGGTAAGAAGATGTATAAAGTAAAACCTAAACTAGAAAGGTGATGCACCGCAGGAATGAAGAACACTGTCTTGCCAATAAACACAAACCATAAAAATGCAATGCAAGATCATGCATAGATAATTAGACTTGCAGTGAAAGATCAAGAGGATGCAAATGAACACAGAGAGGGTTGAGAATCATCCATAGACATGCATTATTTGCTCCAAAGATTGATATAATACACCACAAAATGCCAAGAGGCAAAGTTGCATTACAGTTTTAGATAAGAGACTTGAACTCCACAAATTCACCCGCCAAAGAGAAGAAGGGAGGGGAAAAACAAGAATGTCCAACCTTTAGAAAGAATCCCTCACAATTTATAGGAAGAATGAGAGAGAAAAGAGAGAGGAATTCCAACTCTACCCCAACCACCTCTAGGTTGCATTTAGTTCATCTCATTATGGTGGTAGGTGAGAACCCTACCAAACCCAAAAAGTGGCGAACTGTATTTTGACAGAGGACCTCGTAAGCTTTCCAAAAAGTTCAACATTGCGTGAATCGAGCTCCTGTGAAAAGTTATGGCCGTCGAATATCTCGGTCAAGGTCTTCTTCTGTCGGTGCTCAAAATGTTGCGCCTCTGAAGGTGCGCCTTGGCGCATTAACCCTTATGTCAACATACCCTTACATGTGCCAAGGCGTGAAATTTTACATGTCGACACTCTGTGTCATGCGCCCCTTACGTGCGCTAAGGAGCTACTTTTGCTATGCGACACTCTTTGTCATGCGCCCTTTACGTGCGCCAAGGCGCAACTTTTGCTATCCGACACTCGTGTCATGCACCCTTTACATGCACCAAGGCGGGAATTTTTGCATGTTGACACCTTCTTACCTCGCACCATAGGTGCATTAGTTTTCATGTCGGCATCCTCTCGATGTGCGCATCTTTCCGCGCTAAGGGCGCGAATTTTCCATGTCGACACCTTGTTACTGCGCCATAGATGTATCCATTTTCATGTCGACATCCTCCGATGTGCACCTCTTACTGCGCCAAGGGTTGTTGGTGATGCAATAAATATCGGGGTTTGAGTTTCTTTGATTTCCATATTCTTCCGTTTTTTTATATCTACCCGGTGGGGAAGATATATACAACAATTGGCGACTCAACGGGACCACACACTGCTAGGTAGAATATCGGTGGCCTTTTAGCAATCCATTGGGCATGGATTCATAAGCAAGCCTGAAAACTGATCGAACTTTGAAAACCCCCTCGAGCCACTTGAATTCCATTGAACTTAGAGTTGTGCTCACCAAAATGCCACTAAAATTAAGCGTGCAAGAAAACCCAACAACACCAAAACTATGTACAAAACATAAATTCATACATGCTCCAAATGGAACATGCAGAGTGTGCACAAGTACTTCTTTTACTGAAAGAAAACCTACCTACTCTACTCTAATGGGAAGTAAAGGTGAGCTAAACAAACCCTGGAACTGGTTGTGTAAAATAGCTTCCTTTCTTCAAAATTGGCAACCATGCAACTGATTTGGCATTGAACATGGCTGATTGGATGAGTGGAAAATCAACAAGAAGCTAGTCTTCTACCCAAATCATCAAACTATCGATTGAAGGCCATTTCAATACCTCTTTTAGTTGTTCTGCATCTGGATTGGAGAGGTATGATAGCTGATCCTTGGTTCTTTGTACCTCATCCTCATGCTTAGAAGCAAGCATGACTGGTTGTGACTTCTCCTTTGGCTCCAATAAAGCCAAATACCTAATTCGGCAAGGTATGGTCCTTTGAGTATGCCCATTGCCATGATTTTCAACTCCAAGAATGGAGTTCTCTTGTAGACCCTCTTGAATGGATGATACGGAAGCAACGGTAGAGCCTTTTTCCCTTTTTCTTCCTCCAATGAAGGACATGAAAGATTAAAATCTTCCAATCTTGGTTCTAAAGAGCTGCTATAAGATGCAGGCTGCTGCAAATGGGTGCTCTCCTTTATGACAGTAGGCTCAGGTGTTTGGAACGTGGATGATGAAAGAGAGAATGGTGGAAACTCAACCAGTTCTTCTTCATCAAAACAATCCTCCAAATCGAAAGATAAACTACCTCATTGTTGTCTGCTGCAAATGCTCAACTTCCTCCATGGTATCGTTTTGATCTCAGTAACTTGATCATCATGGTTTCTTTCATCCTCCAACATTGAGTTTGAGAGATCAAACTCTTCTTCAGCACTAGAACACGAGAGGGATGAAGTAGAAAGAAGAACTGAAGGTTCTCCTATAGCCTGCCTTGTGTTCAAAGCCCTTGGATCTACACTTTTCTTCTCTCAGACTAGGATGAGCTCCTCTTCTTTCACATTTGGAGCGGCTTCTCCCTCCTCTACTACTTGAAGGAAATCTTGCTCTTGATAGAACTCTTCTTCTAGCATGAAGTTTGTCAAGTCAAACTCTTCAATCTGCTACTCTAGAGGACAAGTTGGGACTGCAAAATATTCTTGAGCTTTCTTCCTCTATGGCTGATTGTGTAACTTGAATTGAATCAGCATTCCCTTTAAATAGAGTGCCAACATGGACACTAGTTTCGAGTAAACCGATTCGCTGATCTGCTTTTTCTTTTTGCTCTTTTTCTTTCTCGCCACAAAATTAGTCCTAACCACCACTTTTCTCCAACTCCAACCTCTTCGAAGGCTTAACCATCAAGGGATCTTTTTCATCCCAAATTTAAGAGCCCAACTCTTCGGACTTTGAATTTCTTCATCTTTGTTTGTCCTTTCTTTTTGTTGTTGCTTTCCTTGGTGACCGGCATTCTGATTTTTATCCTCCCAACATAGATT
The DNA here is from genome assembly GCA_018340775.1 of Taxus wallichiana var. yunnanensis. Taxonomy (NCBI): domain Eukaryota; kingdom Viridiplantae; phylum Streptophyta; class Pinopsida; order Cupressales; family Taxaceae; genus Taxus; species Taxus wallichiana. Next base: position 219,817,191 of record CM031235.1, read on the forward strand.
TGGGAATACAAGAGGAGAAGTGGATTGTAACTCAATTGATTTGGAAATTTTTGTGGTGGTGGACGAGGTAGAAACTCTTTTTTCTTTCGAGGAGAGCGTATTTCTTTTAGCTCTTGTGGAGGGGATGACTGTTTGGAAGGAAAGGGGAAAGAAGAATTGAGATGTGGTGGGAGACTAGGGAATGGAGAAATGGAATTAACTCCTGGGGCAGCATTGACTGGATTTAGAATTTAAAATTCCAAATGAGATAATGTTGCTTGAGTAATGGGAAGAAAAAAACTAGATGATGGTGTAGAACTTACCCATTGACAAGGTTGTTCAACACCAAGTTTATAGGCCTCTATTTCGTTGTCCATTATGCAAGTTGGCGCAGATATCTCCATCATGAAGTCCAGCTTCTCCGAGAGCTAAAGTGTCTTGGAAAAGGGCCTCCCCATGGACAAGGAGTCCTGCAACCAATTCCGAAAGCCTTCATTTGAGTCACATTACTCTTGATTGCACCATCTTTTCGTCCATCTTTTGGATTTTTTTCATAAAATCTGCATCTTCCATTTGATTGTCTTCATTGCATGTGTACCCTTGCTCTCGATGTGCTTCACAACCAAACTAACTTTGGCACTACTGCTCATATGGGTAGACATGTTGATTCTGAATTTGATCAAAATGTTGATTTGGAGGATCTGTAAAACATGTTGTAGGTGTGATGTATTGTTGTTGTTGAAAAAGTGAATTCCATGATGGAAATGAAGTCATGTTTACACAACTTCATGGAATGGAAAAGGATGAAAGAGATGGAAAGAAGGATGGATGGAAAAGTGGTTTGAAACTTAGAGAATGAGTTATTTACCAGATGGAGTCACCAGATGTGCTTTTCTATATGCCTCCAAAAGGCTGAATCTATCAAGTTACACACCGAACCTGACAAATATTAAAAATAGAATTTAAAACCTTGAAGGACCCGGAAGATCTAGTTCTTCAATTCGGTTATCGGGTCTTGTTGTGCAGCTACTAATCCCCGAAAGGTATAGGCGAAACTCAGGTCATGGAAGGCAACTTACAAAACCTAAAATACACCATGTCGGAACTTGGGACAAGCTCAACACCTAGGAGAACCCGAAACACTAAAAACCATGAAATTTTGAAAATCAAAATCTCAAAAATCTAAGAATACCCTTTTTAAGATTATCCCCGATCTATTAACTCGGTGAAATTTTGACTTTTTAGAGAAAGTTAAGTCCTTGAAAAATTGATTTCAAAGTTCAGCTTGGAAGGTGAAAAATCTGAAATTGTAAAACCCGCAATTTCTAAAGTCCAATTTTTTTGAAAATTCCTTCAAATCTTGTGGAATGACCTCTTGGTCCCACCGAGCATGCTAAAATGGTTGATGGTGAATCACAGCACCCCTGAATGTCTGCAACTTGATGGGTTGAGACTCTCAGTGCGATTTCATAACATGGAGCTTTTCCCAAGTGTGGGACCTTGCGAAATCAAAAAAGCTCTCCGGATGAAGGCCGGTTCCTATTCCTCTGTTCAGATGCACATGTAAAAATGTAGAGGGTTTACTCAAAAACCTAGTCTAACTTGCCAAGGAGACAGGGTAAGAAGATGCATAAAGTAAAACCTAAACTACAAAGGTGATGCACCGAGGAATGAAGAACACCTATCTTGCCAATAAACACATACCATAAAAATGCAATGCAAGATCATGCACTGAGATAATCGGACTTGCGGTGAAAGATCAAGAGGATCCAAATGAACACGAGAGAGGGTTGAGAATCATCCATAGACATGCATTATTTGCTCCAAAGATTGATATAATACACCACAAAATGCCAAGAGGCAAAGTTGCATTACTGAGTTTTAGATAAGAGGCTTGAACTCCACAACTTTGCTCGCCAAAGATAAGAAGGGAGGGGTAGAACAACAATTTCCAACCTTTAGAAAGAAGCCCTCCTTACAATTTATAGGAAGAATGAGAGAGAAAAGAGAGAGGAATTCCAACACTACCCCAACTACCTCTAGGTTGCATTTAATTCATCTCATTATGGTGGTAGGTGAGAAGCCTACCAAACCCAAAATTCGCGAACTGTATTTTTCATTTTAAAGAATTTTTTTCCACCCAATTAAGGATATGCACTCGTAGTTGGATGAGTACCTCGTATGCTTTCCGAAATTTCAACCTTGCGTGAATCTGAGCTCCCTGTGAAAAGTTATGGCCGTCTAAATATCGGGTCGTGGTCTCGCTGTCGCCGCGCTCAAAATGTTGCGCCTCCACGAAGGTGTGCCTTGGTGCATCCACCATTATGTTGACATACCCTTACATGCGCCAAGGCGCAAAATTTTCCATGTCGACACTCGTGTCATGTGCCCTTACGTGCGCCAGGCGCGACTTTTTCTATGTCGACACTTTGTGTCATGCGCCCTTTACGTGTGCCAAGGCGCGATTTTGCTATGTCGACACTCTGTGTCATGCGCCCTTTACGTGCGCCAAGGTGAGACTTTTTGCATGTCAACACCTTCTTACCTGCGCCATAGGTGCATCCATTTTCGTGTCGACATCCTCTGATGTGTGCCTCTTACCCGTGCCAAGGCGCGAATTTTTGCATGTCGAAACCTTCTTACCGCAACATAGGCGCATCCATTTCGTGTCGACATCCTCGATGTGCGCCTCTTACTGCGCCAAGGGCTGTTGGTGATGCTGATAAATATTAGGGGTTTGAGTTTCTTTGATTTCCATATTCTTCCATTTTTCTATATCTACCCTGGGGAAGATATATACAAATGATAACACATACAATAAATGAGCACGACTAAGCTTTAAGAAACAACTATGGTGGCCAATAGACTAGATAACGCTCAAAGAACCGAGAAAGTGCCAACTATGAAACTTGACATGACAGAGAGTTTTTGCAGAGAAGGAGCTCCAAAATACAGTGAAAGCTGAGGTTGACAGAATAAAATAATGGCGTCAGGAGGAAAATTTTCAGGGCTTCACCCATACAACCAAAAAATCCAAATGAATGTGCTTTAGGGTCGAGTTCCCTTTACCGCCCGAACCCAAGAAGTGGGTTAACCCAAACTCAACCACAGTCAGAGATCGATGGCATAAAAAACCAAGGACATAAGATCAATGTCCTCAAATCAATCGCAATGATCAATGCAAACCACTGGGTAAGATGCCACCGCCCACATTAAATGCCAGTCAGAAAACCCTAACCGTAGGTCATGGATCGATGAAATCAAACACAAAGGTACAAGGATCGACGGCTTAAAATTGGCCCCAACAATCAAAGAAAACTCAACCAGAGTTATAGAAGCCACCGACCAAGTCACCAAGGGGTGAGTCATCGTGGAGAAGGGAATAGCCCACGTCTCTAAGCAAACCAATCATTCCAAATGACTTTCAAAAGTCTAAACCTTAGTGCATGCTTCAAATAATTTTCAAGGGGAAAACCAAATCATATACCATGATCACCGAAAAGGTGAATTTTATAATATGCCAAGGCCAACAACTCAAAGGTGGCAGACCATATGGTATGGTCATTCCAATAATCAAAGGTGGTCAAACATTGTGGGGTGGCTTTTATAAAGTGCCCCTCATGATTTAAAAAAATAGTATATGCTAAGTCCAGAAAAGTGGCGAAACCCAATGAAGACAAGAGTTCAACCGCAGGTGGTCCCCACTTCAAGCAAATTGACTAGGTTGATTTGTAGAGTGTCACTCATGTGACCATTTTTAAAGGATATGTCAATATCAGAACATGTGCACATAGCAGGTGGTCCCCACAGGAGGAATTATTTTTGTAAATATTGCTAAGTATTGTAATTATTTTTCTCAAATACAGGGAGTTTTATTTTGCATGTTTTCACAACAAGAGAATATAGAGAAGAAGACAGAGTTGCATGTTCATGGAAAGAGACTTTCCTAGCAAGCAACCTTATTTTTTAGCAAATTATTCATCCTTATTTTCTTAAAAATAGAACAGTCAACTTTAGTTTCACTGTAATGTAAGTAAGGCTAATAATGCCTATTTGTAATTACATGCTCTATTTTTCCCTTTATCTATTATTAAATAAAGGATAAAAATAAGATGCATGGGCGAGTACAAGCCTTGGGCTATTTTTAGGAAGAGGGTGAATTTTATTTTTGCAATATATTCCATGCCTTTGCAAAGGACAAGGAGGACTGGAGGACTTTTGGATATATGAGTACTGAAGCAAATTTTTCAGTTTTACCCTCAAAGAGTGAAGTATTTTCTACCTTTCTAAGTTATTTTACAGTCTTTTGTATGTTCCTATTAATCTTGTGAATGCAAATTCCCTGATCAATCACCTTACCCTGCTGTAAATTCAGTCTTTTCTGCTTAATTTTAATGTGCATGTTAACTTATTAGTACTATTGTGATTCTCCCTCAGTACAATCAAGTGTTTTGCCCTTAGATATTCTGAAAAAAACTATTGGTTTGTGCATCAAGAATCCTTCCCAAATCAGTTGTGCATATACTCAGTCAAAGCCCTCATACAAATTTGGTGTATCACCTTAGTTTTAATCATTTTATAGTCATCTTTTACTCTCAAACTCCTAGAAATCAGTTTAGGATACACCAATAAGGAACCAGCCTTGATACCAGAGACTCACCTCAAAATAGGTATACCCATAGACCTAAGGTGTTTCCATTGTATCTATGAAAGAGAGATCAATTGTGTAAGCTTAGAAAACCTACAACCATCTCTCTCTGTGGTGCACTTTCAATAGATAACAGGTTTTGGCATGCTCGGTGGGACAATGAATCAGATCTGCATGTGAATTACAATTTCTACAATAGATCTATAGCAGATTATAGCAAATTAAAAGTTACTTTCGGGAGCAAGTTGCAGCAATTTATTCTAAAGATTCTAGGATCTTTTGGCGACTCCGCAAAGCTGATTTCAGACCAGTATTACAGCATGTTCCATGCCTAAAGTGACTACAAGATCATCGGTAAGAGGAATTCCTTCTAAGTTTGTTTCTTTACCTTTGAATTTTGCTAGAAGGAGAAGAGTTGGTAATACTTTACCTTATAATAGACCTAGTTTTGGTAACCCTCCTCCTAATATTCCTTCACCACATATCAATTTTTCAATTAATATCCCAGATTTTTCAAATGGCTATCCAACCACCAAGGAATTTTGTGACCTTTACTAATGGAAGTCCATTAGTAATCCCAGTTTACCATGACATTCCTAATGCTGCCATAAAAAGTTTGCGATCATTCACGGGTGAAAATCAGGTTACACAAACTAAGCATATTAAAGATGTTGTAGCCCTATGTGCAGTCCATAATATCACTCATGAAGATGTAGCTTTAAGACTTTTAGCTACATCTTTTAAAGGGTAGGCCTTGCAATGGTATAGAAACCTAGAAATTGGAAGCATAAGAACTTGGGATAACTTAGGTGAAAAATTGTTGAAAGCAGATCCGGGATAATTCAAATCATTTATCTCTCATTAAACAATTTTTCACTATTAAAAATCTCCCAATGAATTTATGTCTAGCTTCAATATCTATTTTCCAGAACTTGGGAGAGAATTCTAGCAAGTGTCAAGCCTTAAGCTGATCACGCTTTCCTTTATTATCTTAGAGCATTAAATAGTGATATCTCAACTATGATTCGATCAATGGGTGGAGAGACATACGGATGCTTATGCTATTTCTATCCGAGCTAAAAATAATCTTATTCAAGCTGGAAAATTAGCACCAAGGACATCAATGTCATATTTGGTAGATTTAGCACCTATTCCTCACCTATTACAACCATTCGGATGATGTATTTAAATCTTTGTAGACTATGGGAAATAAGTTAAATTCGATTGAGAACAAAATTGCATTCCCTAAGCAAACCCTATCGGGCTCCTTATCAACCCTATCAATAGAATCAACAAAACAGTATCGCTACCAACGAGAATCAAAATTATAGGCATCCTTACCAACAAAGATAGTTTGACCCAAAGGCTCCTAGTTCATCTAACACTTTAGTCCCAGTTAATATGGATACAGAAGAGTGGTGTCAACCTTGCAATCAACCTCATTCAGATGTAACTTTCCCAAATTCTTTTCAGAATCTGAATCTTGTTACACAACCTCAATCTAAAACATTGTTTATGACTCAAATGGAGGGTGGGTAGCAAGAAACTCATGTTTAAAAAGCACCTGAACAAAATTTAGTCAGTTTTAATGAGGAGGATTTCATTGCAGTCACTACTAGGGCTCAAGGGAAGGTTGTTGAAAATCAAAAGCAACAAAATAGGCCTATTATCACTGATAAGACAACATCTACAACTCCAAAGTCAACTAGCAACCCTGTTGTTCCTAAAAAACTAGCAAGTGTTCCAGTTGATAAAAGCCATAAAAAACACCTGGCCTAATCTAAGAAGACTGTTTATACCTTAGATATCCAAGGTATTTGAAGCAGAATCATTTTTGTTAAGCCCTACTCTAAGACAATTTAGTCTATCTATAAAACAATTAATTCCTTTAACATTTTTGATGTAATGAAAAAGCATAATGTTAACATCTCAATGTGGGATGCTCTAAGTATTCTTGGATAACAAGATTTACTTTCTCATGAACTAGCTAAGCTGCAAATTTCTTCAAAAACAACGAAAAGGAAGTTTAGAAGATAGACATGGTCCTTGGAGTGTTTGAGTAGGACCACATTAAAGAAGTTAAGTGGATGGTTCAAAAATTCTGAATGCTCATGACATCAAGAAACCACCACCATTTTATTTATCACTGATTATCGGTGAAAATCTAGTTCATAATTACATGGTGGACAGTGGTGCAAGTAGCACAATTATGCCAAAAGTGATTGTAGAAAAATTGGGTTTACATTATGAGCCTACAGAAAGGAGCGTCTTATAGCTTGATGGAACTACAACTAATACAGTTGGTATAATAAAAAATTTAGAAGTGACGTTACATGCTTGCCCAAATGTTTCTATTCTACAAGATGTTACTGTTGTAGACTTACCTCCATACTTTACTTTATGCTTATCTAGAGATTTCACAGCAAAAATAGGAGGTTATCTCTCTTTAGATTGGTCCTTCTTATTTTTCACTACTCGTTATGGTACTAAAGTTACTATCAATTCAGAGCCATTGGCCAAATTTCACATTGAGCCTCACTCTTCAAATGCAGTGGCTAATTATTCAACCTTAGATCAGTCTAATTTTGATGAGGTAGCTCATGTTTCAGTATTGGATGGTGTTTCTAACATGTTTATGGATGAAAAAATAGTTGAAGAACATACTCATGATTCTTTTAAGGAAGTTTAAGAACACCTATTTGGTGTGTATTGTATGCATGAAGAGAATACACCACTTCCCTTGTTGTCCAAAACAGAAGAATTAGCAGAAGGGATTTGGAAGCTTCATTTTGATGGAGCTAAGAACAAGAAGGGATATGGAGTAGGTCTGATGCTCACTTCCCCAATGAATGAAAGGTATTTCTCAGCTTTGAATCTCTAATTTTCATGTACTTGTAACGTAGCTGAATACGAAGCTTTAATTCATGGCTTACTTTGGGCCAGAAAGAAAGGTATTAGCATTCTACAAATTTTGGTGACTCGAGTTGGTTATTAATCGGGTAAAAATTTCAATGTTTGTAAGAATCCATTAATGAAGTCTTACAAACACATATTTTCAGAACTTAATGGAAGATTTTGATGCTATTAATATTCAATCTATTCCTAGAGTGAAAACAAACATGTGAAACAGTTTGCGGTAGTTGGGGCTAGTTTTGAAGTGCTGGAGTAGATTGAAAATATGAAAATATAGCCTCATAAAAGTTACTTGCTAGACCCTCGTGCTGATAATGATTTAAATTGGCAAGTTTTGAAAGTGATGAAAAAATTTGTAGTTTTTGCAGCAAGCGTTGAGTTTTACGCATTTAATCGAGATAAATTACAACACTTATATGATGACCAGATTGTTTAGTTGAAGAAAAATAAACTACCTCGTTGTCTATGGACATTAGAAGACATCTTCAACACTGATGATCAGTTAAGAAAGGTCAAGACTAAAATGTCAACTCACGGCCGACAATTACGAAGAGATCTTGGTTGATGAAGGAAAAAGCTATTTCTTGGGAAGGTATGTTCCTTAAGCGAAAAAAAATCATTTATTAATCTTTACAAAGATTTTAAGGATGTTTTTCCTTGGAAATACCAAGATCTAAAAGGATTTGATCCCGATTTAGCACAACATATAATTGAGTTGCGGGGAAAATTCTAAGCTGTTAGGCGAAACATAGGCTGTGAATCCAAAAATAGAGTCTCTAATGAGGAAAGAATTATCAAAGTTGATTGAGTCAGGTATTATCTTTCCATTTAAGCATTCAAGTTGGGTAGCCAATCTTGTTCCTGTTAGGAAGAAGAACAGTGAAATCAAACTATGTGTAGATTTCAGAGATCTTAATAAGGCTTCATTAAAATACCATTACCCACTCCCAAATATGGATCAGATTCTAAGAACAGTCTCAAGTTCAGATAGACTATCTCTTCTAGATGATTACAATAGATATGATCAGATTTTAGTTAGAGAAGAAGATAGATACAACACAACTTTTACCACCAAGTGGAGTAATTATGCTTATAAAAGCATGCCTTTTGGTCTTCAAATGTCATTGCAACATTTCAACGTCAATGGACATGGATTTTCACAACTTATTAAATAAATGCATCCTGGTTTATTTAGATGATGTTACTATATTTTCAAAAGATTATGAAGAACATCTAATGCACTTAAGGTAGAATTTTCAGTTGTGTAGGTAATTTGGAATATCTTTGACTCCACTTTGGAGTCTATATTTTCAGTACATCAAGGCAAGCTACTTGGTCATATTGTTTCTAAATAGGGTTTAGCAATTGATCCTTTGAGGATCGAAGCCATATCACAGCTATCATTGCCTCATCATAAAAGGCATTACAAAGTTTTCTTGGAAAAATCAACTTTGTTAGGAGATTTGTTCAGATTTTGCATCATTGGTTAAACCACTCACGGCTATCTTTGAAGAAGGAGAAAACTTTCTCTTGGACCGGTGAAGGAAGAGAAGGATTTGAAGCAATCAAATTAGTTATCTCTCAAGTTCCTACTCTTGTAAATCCAAATTTCGATAAATATTCTACAATGTATGCACTTGCGGGGAGCTAAAACAATCTCGAGTTATATTAACTCAAGTCAATGAAAAAAATATTGAGGCTTGACTATTACTTTCTTTGGACAGAGCTTGCATAATTATGAAATAATGTACACATTTCTTGAAAAACAAGTACTTTTAGTAGTCGAAAACTAAAGAATTTCAAATATATGCTTTCGAACAATAAAATCCACATTCTTGTTTCTCATCCAAGTGTGAAAGCATTCTTACTAAATAAGGAATTGAATGAGAAAAGAGCAAACTGGATAAGAAAGGTCATGGAGTATGATGTTGATATTTAGGTTGCTAAGATAGTTCGAGGGAAAGGTTTATGTGAGCATCTAATTGCTGATATGGAAAAATAGCAAGCTGCAGAACCAGGTGATTCAAAACAGCATGCTGAAATTACATATCAGCAATCGAAATTATGGTTCAACCAGAAAATCAGCAACCTGAGCTCACTCACGAGATTCAGGAATCAAGATGGATGACTGATTTGGTTAATTATCTACATGACACCTATTCGAAAGGTATGGAAAAAATAAATGAAGATATTTTAGATTACAAGATGTACCTTATATCTTCATTGATAATGTGTTATTTAAAAAAGATATAAATGGAATCTTGCTATGGTGTGTTGATTATGATAAAGTTCAGAAAATACTATCAGAATTCCATGAAGGACCTGCAAGAGGTCACTTCTCAGCATGTACTACAACCTTAAAAATTATGAAAGCTAGTTATTATTGGCCTAACATATTCAAAGAATATTTTGAATGGATTAGAAAGTGTAAAAATGTGCTTTCTTTGTTGGAAAAGAACGTTTAGCTTCATTTCCCTTGCAGCCTATTTCAACTGATCAACCTTTTATGCAGTGGGGTCTTGACTTTATTGGTATGATAAATCCACCATCATTACAAGGAAAAAACTGGATCTTAACTACTATAGATTATTTTACACGATGGTGAAGCATTAGACTTGAAGGATGCTAATGAAGCCTTGATACTATCCTTTTATGAAGGAATAGTTTGCAGGTTTTGTGTTCCAAGAACTATCATATCGAACAATGCTTTAGCATTCCTTGATGCAAAGATAACAAATCGGGCTGTCGAACATGGAATATATCTAAGTTCTTCATCTAATTATTACCCAAAACATAATGGCTTAGTTGAGAGTACTAATAAGAATATGTTAAGGATCATCGGAAGAATGCTCGAGGATAATCAAAGAGCTTGGCATCGATGTTGAATTCAGCACTTTGGGTTGACAAAGTGAATCCTAAAATATTTGTTGGCAATTCACCATACAAACGTGTGTATGGGAAATAAGCAAGAATGCCTATTTCGGTTGAGTTGCACTGCATTAGATTTGTTGCATCAAATGGAACTTATTGAGAATGAACCATTTCGGAGTTCGTTATGCGAGTTAATGGAATTACAAGAGCTAAGAGATAAATCCCATTTGAATATGGAGAAGAATTAGAAACAAATGAAGAAGACTTTCGACAAGAAAACCAAATTCAGAGTCTTCAATGAAGGAGATATTGTGTTAAAGTGGGATGCTTTGATTGTGTAAAGTCGGAAGACACTCAAAGTTTGATACACTGGAGTGGTCATTACATGATTTTAGATTGCAAGGAACATAATGCTTTTCAGATTTCAAAGCTAAATGGAGAGGAACTTCCCATTCCCGTGAATGGTATGTTTATGCAAACACTATTATTGAAAATATTATAGTGATTGTTAGAGTAGGATTTCCCTTCAAGAAGTGTAGTGCTTGCACATTGCAATGTTTTTAATTCAATAAGTACATTCATCCACGTGATCTATTTACCGGATCCTTTCCCATCTTTAGTTGTTTTGGAAGGGTTAGACCTTTTGGAAAAGGAAAATTTTGGTTACATGGTTAGACTTCATGCCCAATGGACAAGAGTAAGGCACTAGTATTTAAGCTAGTAGGTAGCTTTCCCAAAGTGGGATCACCAAAAATAGTGACAATTTTCGCACTTGTGCAAAAATGGGCAACTCAATAACTTCATCGTTACGATGAAAAGTATTGGGTGAAGTATACCTAAGCCAAGGAAGTTTCTATGTTCTTCGTTATTGTTGAATTAATTAATGATTAAGTGAAATCTACAGTTATGTGTGCTATCTCAAAATAGAACATATCACATAGTCTGCAATTTCATGTCATCTTAGCAAAAGAACACAAATCACGAAGGACAATGAGTTGTCTTGATGAATACGAAGAATTACAAATTAGGTGAAGTCTTTGAGTTTTGAAGAAGCAAACAAAAATGTAGATTACGAGAAAATCGAGTTCATTCTTGAATGTTACAAGTTCTATATCAATGTTCTTTCCTTCATGATTAAGACATTCAATTATGTTACTTAGTTTTTAGTTCATTATACAATCCTTACAGAAAAGATAGAATGCACAAGGAAATATACAACTCATTTATGAAATTCAATGTTTTATTCACAAGGAGAGTCAAATGTTTCCCACACAAGTTGTGGGATGTAAAGCTGAAAAGTAAAGTATAGCTACTGAAAAGAAAGGTACACATGCATGAAAGATAAATCAAAGGAGTATGAGTGAACCCATCATTTCCTTGAGGTTTTGGTTCTTCGATTGAAGAATATTCATTATAGAAGCCATTGTTCTAGAAAATAAGAAAAGAATTAACTATCAGTTATGAGCTCAAGGATCAATTCATATTCCTACACTATCCTACTTCGTTCATATGAATATTCTCCTAATAGGAGATGCATTCTACTTGAATAACAAACTACATACATGCTTTATTCACTCAGAAAGAAGAAAAGAAAAGAAAGAAGAAAACATGGACATAAGAGAGGCCAAAAAGCCTAATTATTTTCTAACTATTTTCCTAAGTGTGCAGGTACAAGTTCTAGCCAAAGAGAAAAATAGACAAGTCATAAGTGCATGAAATAAAAGTAAGAATGTAACTCAAAGTTCCAATAACTGTTCGAAATGGAACAAGTTCTGAGTGTGGAAGAGATACTAACAATAGAAGCACATGTTTTAGTTTGCAACAAATAAAAAAAGTAGAATTCGAAAGTGATGTTTGGCTACAAGAGAATGTCATAGTTGAAAGGAATGAAGACAAGATTCTAGAAAAAATTAACGAGGGGCTTTGCCATGTAAAATGAACATTTACAACTTTCCATCATGTTGTTTTAACTACTATATGCTTAAAGAAATGATTTAAATCAAGTAAGTGATATAGAAAAACAACAAAGCATGCTATGATCAAGATAACATAACTATGATGTCTCATTTTATTTACCAATCCAGCTTCAAACATGAAGTGTTATGTTCCGAATTAGAAAATACAACTACTATACTGAAAATAGATGGAAGAGAGATTATGGAAAATTTTTGAAAGGGCTTCGCCATGTAAAATCAACACTTTAAATTTTCAGTTGTTATGGGAAAGGATAAATTTCAAAGCTAGTTACTACAGGAAAGGATAAAATTCAAAGCTAGTTGTTACAAGAAAGGATCAATTTTGAAGCTAGTTCTTTATGGGAAAGGATAAAATATCAAATTAGAAAAAATAACTTATCCATCAGATTATTATACAATAGCTTCAGAGAGCAAATTAAATGCCGATTTTTAGTTACAAAATTAGAAGTCATTCGAGAATGAATATAGAGATGCTACCATATTAAATAAGTACAACTATGTATGTAAGGGAATTGATCAAATACGGATGTAGCTACGGGAGTTGTAGAAAGAGTTCTAGAAATAATATGTTATGCATAGGTTCAGAATATAGTATAGATTATTTTTAGAATGTCAAGAATATTGTTAGAGTCAAGCATTCAATAGATGTGATTTTCATAAAACACCCATCTCATGGAGAAATTCAATGTTCAAGTAATCTCAATTTGTGAAATTTTAAAGAAAGTGTTCTCAAAAGTTGCTACAAAATTTCAAAGAATCAAGTTGATCTGAAACAATGAATTGTAACAAATAGAATCTCTAGAATACAAATTTGAGCCAAATATTTCAGAATAGACCTGAAGTGATGTACAGGAACTATATTTGTAGAAAGTCATAACCATCTTCTACTATATTCTCAACAAATGATGAGATAACAGTTTTCCTAAAGATAAAGCACGAAGAACATATACGAGAGAAGAGTATAAAGTATAAGTATTCGAATGAAGAAAATACTCTATGTCCACCACAATAAAACAAAGGAAGATACAGGAAAAACAGAAGATCTGCGAGTACCCATGACATGGAAGTACAAATCCTAGCAGTGAATGAAGACCCATTAACATAGCAAGAAATCACAGAGGATCTTGTACAACAAGGAGCTTATTATCAGTATCTCGAAGATTCAGAATGAAAAACTCGAAGATTCAGATCCAAGAAAGCTAGGACAGAGGTTTCTAATAGATATGCCAACAAATAGGCTATTCATTTACAATATATCCATACAGTAAAGATCAAAGCAGAAGTCCGAATACCCATGTTTTAAAACATGCAAATCTATAGTTCTAAAATACCATATACAACTCGGGATGGCATTCAGAAAAGGAAGAACATGGATTTAAGGAGTATGACTTCAAAACCACAAAGTTTACAACAAGCTAAGTACCAAATTTATGTGTTTTCAGAGAGAAAATATGAGTACTCGATTGAAACTTACCGGTTCTAAGGAAAAATTTAGTAAATCCTTGAAGTAAGGTCGCAAAATCAATCAGACCCAGAAATCTTCAGCTCAGAATAGTTTCCAACTCGAAACAATCAAGGCCGAGTCCCGAAGGTCACAAGAAATGAAATGAAAAACAATTATCAGTTTTAGAGGTCGAAATGGTCATGATGAACCAAAATACCAGCAAAACTCAAGGGTCGAAAAGCTTACCTACCTCATTAAATGGTGTTGCAAAGAAAAAATAGAACATGGCCAAGCTTCAAGATTAGCAACAATGGCGACAACTATAGAAATAAGACACAAAAATGATCTCTGATCTCGCATCACCATGTCAACATCTGATGAAGTAACACATACAATAAATGAGTAAGGCGGAGCTCGAAGAAATGACTATGGTGGCCAATAGACTAGATAAAGCTCAAAGAACTAGAAAGTGCCAACCATGAAACCTGATCTGACAGAGAGTATTTTGTAGATAAGGACCACTAAAATATAGTGAAATCTGAGCTCGACAAAATAGAATAATGACGTGCTTTAGGGTCGAGTTCCCTTTACCGCCCAAACCCAAGTAGTGGGTTAACAAAAACTCAACCACGGATCGAGAGATTGACAAGCATAAAAACCAAGGACACAAGATCAACATCCTCAAATCAATCTCAATGATCAATGCAAACCACCTGGGTAATATGCCACCACCCACATTAAATTCCGGTTAGAAAACCCTTCCACAGGTCATGGATCGATGAAATCAAACATAAAGGTAGAAGGATTGTGAGTTTAAAATTGGCCCCAACAATCAAAGCAAACTCAACCGAGTTACGAAGCCACCACCAAGTCACCGAGGGTGAGTCACCATGGAGAAGGGGACAACCCATGTGTCCACCAAACAAATCATTTCAAATGACTTTCAAAAGTCTAAACCTTAGTGCATGCTTCAAATAATTTAAAAGGGGCCAACCAAATCATATACCATGATCACTGAAAAGGTGAGTTTTATAATATGCCAAGGCCGACAACTCAAGGGTGGCAGACCATATGGTATGGTCATTCCAATAATCAATGTGTTCGAACATTGTGGGGTGGCTTTTGTAAAGTGCCCTCATGATTTAAAAACATAGTATATGCTAAGTCCACAAAAAGTGGCCAAACCCAATGAAGACAAGAGTTCAACCACAGGTGGTCCCCACTTCAAAGAGCTAGGTTGATTTGCAGAGTGTCACTCATGTGACCATTTTTCAAAAGGAGATGTCAATATTAGAACATGTGCACATAGCAGGTGGTCCCCATAGGAGGAATTATTTTTGCAAATATTGCTAAGTATTGTAATTATTTTCTCACATACAGGGAGTTGTATTTTGCATGCCTTCACAATAGGACAGAATAGAGAAGAAGAAAAAGTTACATGTTCATGGAAAGAGACTTACCTAACAAGCAACCTTATTTTTAGCAAATTATTCATCCTTCTTGTAATTAAGGCTATTAATTCCTATTTGTAATTGTATGCTCAATTTTTCCCTTTATCTATTATTAAATAAAGGATAAAAATAAGATGCATGGGCGTAGGAGTACAAGCCTTGGGCTATTTTTAGGAAGAGGGTGAATTATATTTTTATATATATTGTGTGCCTTTGTAAAGCACAAGGGAGGACAAGAGGACTTTTGGATATATGAGTACTAAAGTAAGTTTTGCAAGTTTTCCCTCGAGTGTGAAGTATTTTCTACCTTTCCAAGTTATTTTGTAGTCTTGTGTATGTTCTATTAATCTTGTGAATGCAAATTCCCTAATCAATCACCTTACCCTGCTGCAAATTCGGTCTTTTTCGCTTAATCTTAATTTGCATGTTAACTTATTAATCTTGTTGTGATTCTCCTCGGTCAATCAAGTGTTTTGCCCTTAAATATTCTATAGAAAAGCTATTGGTGCGTGCATCAAGAATCCTTCCCAAATCGAGTTGCGCATATACTCAATCAAAGCCCTCATACACATTTTGTGTATCACCTTAGTTTTAATCATTTTATAGTCATATTTTACTCTCAAACTCCTAGAAATCAATTTAGGATACACCAATAAGGAGCGGCCTTGATACCGAGAGACTCACCTCAAAATAGGTATACCCACAGGACACTGAAGTGTTTTCATTGTATCTACGAAAAGAGAGATCAATTATGTAAGCTTAGAAAGCTGCTGACAGCCATCTCTCTACGGGGTGCACTTTTGAGAGATAATGTCACTTTAGTGCCTTTTTGCTATCGCTAAACACATTCTTCACGTTGGCTATTATTGGCCATCCCTAAACCATATTTGTTGTGACTATTTTAAACATTGTGTGAAATTCCAGCAACATGCTAATCTTCATCACACACCTAGTCATGCCTTATAGGTTGCACAAGACCTTTGTCCTTTCTCTCAATGGGGTTTGGATCTTGTCGAAGAGATCAATCCTCATTTTCACAACCACATCAATGGATTAAACCACTACTTGAATACTACACTAAATGGGTAGATTCCATTACCCTCATTTTTAAAAAATCGAGAAAATATGTGAATTCATCAATCATCACATCATTTATCGCTTTTGTGTCCCTCACTGCCTCATTACTAATAATGATAAGAAATTCAAAAACCAAACCCTACAAAATATTTGTGACACTTTTGGCATTCAACTCAATTTATCTTCACCTTATTACCCACAAACAAATGGCCAAGCAGAATCAACCAATAAAACCTTGAAAAATATTCTTATGAAAGTAGTTGACGATACTAGGAAGGATTGGCATACACACATCCCTTTTTCCTTGTGGTCTTACCACACTAGTATTCGTACCTCATTGTTACCACACCTTTCTCTCTAGTCTACGATACCAAGGTTGTCTTGCCTCTCGAAGCCTAGATTTCATCTCTCTGCATCTCACTACAAGACATGCTCAATGACGATGACTTACACGAGGACCGTTTATCGAAATTACATTGTTAGATTAACATTGTCTCAATGTTCTTGATCATCTCCAAATATACCAAAAACGTATCAAGAATTCCTATGATAATCATGTCCACGAGAAAACCTTCTAGGTCGGTGACCTCATCCTAAAGGAAAATAAACATGTAACCAAAGAAGATAAAAGTGAACTGAGAAAATTTTCCCCTAATTGGCTTGGACCCTATATCATTACTCATACCTATGGATCAAGTGCTTATCGTTTGTCTTTAGTCGAAGCTAAAACCAAACACTGAGCCCCAAAATGCTTTGCATCTTAGAAAATTTTATCATTGAAATCAAGTCCTATATCACCTTTTGTCTATTTACCGCTCATCCCTTGAGCACTATTAACCTTCCATGTTCATTATTTTGAGGATCAAGGACTAAACAAAAAACATGTGATTACCCATCACCTTTCAGCCTTATCTTCAATATGAGTACCATAGCTCTACTCATGGCATGATTCTCATGGATACTTTTCATCATTTCAAATATGGAATCCCATGGTCGTTCATCACTTGAAACCTTCTCTTTCATAGTTAACCTCTGTGTAATATGGTTTTTTCTTCTAAACAAGAACCTAATCTTCCTCTATAGTCTTGTCCATTACTTAAAATGTCCAAAAGAAAAATGGGATTCAACTCCTTGAGTCAAACTTCTAGCAAAAAGATGACTCCCTCAAAAGGGACATCTCTTCTCTCTATCTCACTGCTATAAATAGACTAATCCCTCAAAGGACATCTATATAAAGTCATTGCAAAAATATAATAAAATATTCAAAAGCTTTCCATAATGATCAGCTTCAAGAAGACCTCAAGGAGATAATATACTCATCCCATATAGACTTCCCACATCGATCAGTCTATCAAAAATTAAAACAAAAGAATAAAATAATAACTTTTTCCTCATGGACTTTCCTAATTTTGATCATGGGTTTCTGTCAAGTAAACATGTCGCACACTAGGTTACACTCTGAACCACCCACTTTCACCTCATTTCCTTTTAACCCTAATTTTCTATCTGCTCGAGGGACTTGCCTTAATGTGACATTTCATGATAATGTGACTTTTTCACCTTTAGAATATTCCAATATGCAATGCCTTTAGGGTCCCATATTCATAAGCCAATCTTCGGTATGATAGACTCATTAAGGTTCTTATCAATTAGGCAACTCTTTTACCACCTCTTACCATTCACCTTCCTCATTACTTATTGATTACCCTATACAGGACTAGACCATCGACACCTATATTTTAAAATATTTCCCCTATCACCTAAGACTCAACCATGCCTATGACCTAGACTCAATCATGCCTAAAACCTACCAACCCATTCATCTAAATTCATCATATTCTTCCCTAGCTTATGGGAGAACTACATCACTGAGGCCCCTTTTCGCTAGGGATATGTAGGTAGCACTCCTATGGCATGGGGCCCTTGGAGGTTAGCTCGGCCACTCTTTACCCTAACCCATTTCCTCCCACATGTTTTTCTATTAACATTTTACCGTAATTAATTTCCATTTTTTTATAACACTTGGAAAATTACATACATCATAAAAATATCCAATCAATCATTTCACATTTCCATACTATAAAATATTCGGAAGTCTACACCATAACATACATATAAGTCATCATTTATTTCCCATGTTACAAATAACTTGGACATTGATAAAAATTAAAACAAGACTCCATCGTGCTTAAACCGACTTGACTCCATCATGCCTAAACCGATTTAACTCCATCATGCCAAAATCAGCATGACTTCATCATGCCTAAAACAACTGACTCCATCATGCCTAAACCGATTTGAATCCATCATGCCTAAACCGACCTGACTCCATCATGCCTAACTGACCTGACTCTGCCATGCCTAATCCACCTAGTTTCCACCCATATACATATAACAATGGAAATTTTACGACACAAGTATATCATCCATAACCATCGATCTCACCATCTATAAATAAAAGTTTTGTATCCATCAAATATAAACCGATACAACACAATAAAAGTATCTCTCATGTATAGCCTCAAAAATTTGGCCTCATTCAAGGCATCCCTGAATCTAGCCATTGGAACTATATGTGGGGGTACCATAGGTCTGGAAGTAACCCTGCGAGTTCTATCCTACTACTTGGTGGCCTCAAACCTTGTACATATGACCCCTGCCCTCCTCCATGTACTATACAACCCTATCGCATACACTTGTAAAATTGGACCCTGTCCCCTAGGCTGTGTGGGTTTCTATGTTGTGACTGGGCATGTAGGGACATAATCTAAGCTTGTGCGGTGGCCAACTAACCTTGAAAACCTTCTATCGCACTGTAAGGCGGTCACCTATCCCTCATCACTATCCTCGCCCCGTGTACGGTCCGCCCGTGATACCTAGGCCTCGAGGGATGGTACATGTGCCTCTAATGTGGCAACCTGTGCCTCAGATCCTATCATCTTCCCCTGCACTACTCCCAGCTGTGTCAAAAGGGTAGTGACCTGCCCCTGTAATGTGTCCCTTTGAACCGTAATCGTGGCTAGGTTAGGCTACCTTGGCCTCGGTGGTGTTGGCCATAGTTACATTTTCCAACACTACATGTATTTTTCTGTCACCCCAACGTCATCAATCCATTGGTCCACAACCTATTCCTCTCACCTTACTGTCGGTACCATTGGCTATGGTGGAGGCATGGGCTTCTCCATGTCATCTTTCATGTACTATGGGAATGGTGGAGGCACATCCTGAGGTAGCCCAAGCATTCATCGGCCCTATCCATGGGTATCATCTCGTGCTCGTTGGCACGGTGCCCCTCTATCCATATGAGAAGTTGTGGCTAATCTATCTCGACTTTCGTATGCCTATATGAATAAAATCCCACATACGGTCTCCAAATGATGTCCACTCTAGAAAACCCCTCTAGTACGCAAATTTTGTATGGTACATCATGTGTAGCCCTATCAACCATGTGCTCTCCAATAGCTAGGCACCCAACACTTATAGCCAACTCGAACCAAGCCCACATCAAATGCATCATGTTGGGGCATACCAATAGGATGCACACATACAATGTGCTCATATGTCTAGCGTTGAAGAAGAAAGAAACAACACAAACTAAACCTCCATAACCTCGCATAGGCCCATAGCTCCCTTTATAACTACACAAAGAATGTTGGTGCGCAAGAAAAATGGATCCTATCCTCCATCATGTTATAGATAACCCCCATCAAGTGCTCTTGTGAATCTCCCACCCTCCACATCAAGTAATGCAAATCAGCACACTTTGCCCCATGATTAGGACAACTAACCTCATATCCCGAGGATGGGACAAATACATGTCCCCATAGCTCGAGATTGCACTATGGAACCTCATCTCTGCCATCCCCTCTCCAAATACCGCCAACATCAGCTCCTTTGATGCCTCGAGGAAATTGAGTAAACCTAATCTCCCACTATAAGTAGCCATAGGATCCTATATACATTCTCCAAGGTGATTTGTGATCTCACCCATCAAGTAAATGGAATGTGTTGATCACCGAATCCCATTCGTCGATGAGTGCAATCATCAAGCTCGGCTCTCGAACTATATTCCTATAGCGTTAGACTCTAGTCAAGCCAATGTCCATCACATTCCTCCACTCCTCTGTGGTCACTCTTGACTCTACCACTAACAACAAAGGTGAAACTTTGTCCCGCATCCTGATTGGTCCCTAGCCTACATCCAACAAACCACATCCTTGTTACACCTTAAGCATACCCAACATATCTATTAACCAACAAACCTATTCCTAATACCCTTACTACTTACTACCCTAGAACCACATCCCAACACTAAATACTTCTCGCTTTTTCCCCCATCCATATTTCACATCCCTCAACTCATACCTATTTGAACATATTCCCTACCCATTCCCACTACACCTACCTTTATCTCTCATTACCTATCTTTCCCTCAAACCCTATCTCGTTTATTGCCATATTTTCCCCTAGAGCCGATCAAAATTTTTCCATAATAACCGACATCGGTTACTCAATACTTGACCGATGTCGGCCAAGGTTGACCAATGTCAACCAAACCTTAACCGTCGTCGATCCGTCATAGCGTCATTATCCGCAAAACCCCTACCATATTTTTCCAAAATTCACAACTACCTAAATACCTACTCTAACCCACCCAAACCTATCCTAGCTTCATTCCCAATCCTATTTAACCTACATTAGACCTTCCCACCCCTCATTTCCTTCATTTTTACCCACAAATTTCAAAAATTAAAATTACACCCAAATTTTAAACAAAACACAATTTCAACAACAATATTTTCAACCAAATTCTTAGATCGGTCGAATCCTACCTCCTCTCGATTACAAAGCATGGTGGTACATCTTGCCGCCGCACCATTCACCCACCCGATCCCTCTCCTACCTCTGCCATGCCTAAATAAACACCTCACCCCCAAAACAAATAAAATCTCTGAACCGATCTCATGGACCCACCAATCGAATGCCAATCACCCGCTGCAAGGCTCTCCAACTTACCTCTCCATCTTGTTCTTCCATTTTCAAACTTTCCACCTCTCCTCTGTCATTTTCTACAATTGGAAAATGAAAAATGATTCCGTAAAAAAGTGGAAGTTTTCTTTTTTAGCCCCAATTCGACATGACCAATGTCGTTCATATTTGTGCCCTAGACAACCAATGTCGGTCACCATATAACCGACATTGATCAAACCTTATAGTTGTTTGTTAATACTAGGCTTCTTTTTCGTGCGTACCAATTATTTCTCAAACACCTTTTATCATTACGGACACCTATTGAACCTTACCTATAAGGCCCAAACCACCCATAAATTTCCTTACATCTCAAGATTTTTAATTTTACCTATACCTTGGCCTTACCTCGTGTCATGACCTATTTTCCTAAACTTGACCTGTACTTGGTGTGACCATTGACCTTATGCACTCGTTGTAACTTACAATGTTGTTACCTATGTTGTTTTGGCCTAACAACCATACCTTGCCCATTGTCATGTCATTTATCCTAACCAAACCTTTGTTGTACGGAAAATACCTAAATGTTCCTACACCTAAATTACATTGTGTTTCCGACCATATCATATACCTTGGATACCGAATCACTTCACCCTTGTTTGGATAAACCTATCGATCTTGGATGATGTAGAGTTTACAAGCTCTTCAACATGGTACCATGTTGCAATCTATACATGTGTGTGCATTTGATTTCCATTACCCATACCCAATTTGACCTTGGCCTATTACCTATTACCCGAGTTGACCATCACCCTTTCCCATAGTATTCATACCCTTCCCCACCTACCTTCATTTCCACCAACTACACATTTGTCAAACCACTCACCGATTCCAGTATAACACCTCATCAGATCCTGGTTTGAGGGGATCACCTTCACCCACACATGGGGCAATCACTACCTATTTTTTTTAGTATCGCTTACCAATACAAGCTACATGACAAAAAGGGGAAAAATGTAGACACAAAATTTGGGTCACACTCCCCATCTACCCCATATATATATATATATATATATATATATATATATATATATATATAATTACCTATGATTAAATTCATGCCCATTCTCACAATATTCATTATTTAATTACCTTAATTTAACTAATTTCCACCTCACCTAGACACCTTACCCCACCACATCACCGAGACACTTCATCATAAACCTATTCATAGCATGTTACCTTTAACTAAGACTTAGTCCTATGTACCTTAATTAACTAAGACTTAGTTCAACCCTAAAATCGCATGCCTATTCTTCTTCTAACCACATGTCAGCTTATCTAAGTGCAATACCCCATTTTGATCTGCGACAATGGAAAGAGCTTGCTAAAAATAAGGCCAAGATATTTCATTTTAGTAAACCTAGGATTTCCCACCCTAACTGAAATTGGTCAACCTGAAACCAACTCCGGTCACCCTAAACCATCGTTGGTTAGCATATATTCACTTTGGTAACCTTGTTTGAGAGGTTGGAATAATTATTAAAGTTTGGAGAAGAGAGATCTACATGCAAGCACGCACCAGAGCACTCCTGCACATCCAGACATCTTGAACCAACACTAAGCACTGATATGAAGGGAAAGCATTCACGGTAACGTTATGCAAAGCACTCTGTTTGCATCACCGACAATTAGTTTCATCCAACCAATAACTGGTCTACAAGTACAAGTACAAGTATAAGTACAAGTAAGTACATTTGAATCTGCATTCTTCCATACTTTTTTAGATCAGTTTATTTATCTTTATTTGGGAGTTATAGTCTCCTTTTCATTTCATCACCTCTCATCTTCCTACCAATCCCTTCACCTAATCAGCTATAACCTCTAAACCCTCCAATACTTTACTCCATAAATCTCGACTATTCCAAACACTTTTATCAACCTCACCATTCTTTGTCCATTCTCTATGCAATCATAGGAATAAACAAAACCAAACATCATTGAGATTATATCAGCCCGAGCCCTACCGACGCTGGTTGACCTAGACCATCATCGGTCTACTCTCAATGGGGTTGGTCATACCAGGACGATGTCGGTCTCTCTATGTCCGGTCTATCGCCTATAACAAGAACCTCATAGCATCTACCCACCTAACTAAAACTACTCAAAACTTGACCGACCTGACCTCTCCCACCACCTTATTTACTTGTCGACTTCTATATCTAATAGTAACCTAGCCTGTTAGATTATATTTTCTTATTGTACTTGAATGAAACACCTAAATCATATCAACTATAGTAGGACATTATTGGTTTACATCATTTCTTGCATTAAGTTTTTTAAAGCAAAGTGGATTGACAACCATCGGGAGGTATCACACTTCTGGATCTAGCATACGCTAGGCCATCCATTGACATATATTGTTTAATATTTATCTTGTGGTAATTGTTTTTATTCATGGGTAGTTCCTCCTATAAAAAAGGAAGCTCTCGCAATCAACATTGGATCGGAAATTAGAATGCACGCACTCTACCTTCCACCTTCACTCACAGTTATTCCTCCTCACCAATACCTTATCTTTTTTTCTCTTACATACACATACTATTCAGCAAAGCACTTTGACCCCTACTAGAATGATGGTTAGACTTTTATTGTTTTAGAAACAATGTTCATAACGGGTTCTTATGGCTTCTTTCTAAATTTGACATGGTATAATTTCTAGCATGTTTAAAGAGGTTGTTAGTGGTTTAGAGCTTAGCACCATTTCATTAAATAGAAGGTTCCTTTTATGATATTGTTAATGGTAGCATATTATTCCAATGTGTAGTCTTTATCATGCTCAGTTCTCGTGAACTGACTCAGCTAATAAATGTGCAGATGGCTTTCGTGAGTAGAAAAAGGGGAAAGCCTTGTCAGAGAAAATTACATCGGTTTTTCTTATGAAGTTCTTTTTATCGAATGCTTATTGTGCTAAAAGGCTCTGGAATTGTATTTCGGAGAAACTTTAGAAGGGCTCAATGCTTTAGTATTTTGTATTTGTGGAGTAATGTTTTCATAACCAACTAAAACTAAAACTTGTAAATATTATTGTGAATGATATAAATTGATCACAACATTGTTATGAGTATTTTATTGTATTATAGCAATTTTGAAAGATAGCTTCTCTTGGATATGACCAACAAAGTACACTAGAATCTTTTTCCACATTTGGATTGTGTGTCATGTTGGATAGGGAATGATGTAACCATGTCAAGTTATCATTAAAGGGTAATGGTCAAATTTTTGAGTTATAACTTTGTGTAGTAAAACCCTTCTAGGTTGTGACAATAATGTAATACTAGGCATAACAAAATGGTGTGGTAACCCTTATAAAAGATTTTTAAAAAAAGATGTTGTGATATTATAGATGAAGTCAAGAGTCTTTAAGTAGAAAAAAAAAAGAAACTACATTCTTGTGTAAAAAAGAATATACCTTACTATCCTTAAGATATACTTGATAAAATTTATCCTTGGTGTTGTTCAGGAGTAAAAGGGTATTAAAATGTAAACTATGTTTGGCTTTTGGGAGGATAACAAGGTTATAGCAAGTAGGGGTAATTAATCAAGAAATCATTAGATCTAACTTACTGTTTTAAAACATAACTTGAAACTAATTTCACGAACTTAATCAAGAGAAGCCTAGATGAAGATTTTACCCAATCCAAATTGATTTATAAGTCACAATAAACGATTGATTAATGGCTAATGAGATCATGAAGATGAATTAAAATTGACCTTCTTCCACTAACTCTTATGAAGGTACATTGTAATCCTTTCTTAAGTGATGTTAAATGTTTTGATCCCTGCACAAAGGAAGTTTTAGTTCCGAACCTAAATGGTACTTCACCTCAATTGGAGCTTACACTCATCTCCTTGTGCAATGGAGGTATGAAACAAGAGTTAGTAGCTTGAGTTTGGATAAATAGCCTTGTGAGAAATTGAATACCCCTTTATTAAACAAATAAATTAAACAATTAATTGACATATTAGAGATGATCCTTATTCAGAATTTTTACCTTAAGCTAAATTTTCAACAAGACATAAAAGAAAAAAATCTAGCTCTATAAGAAGGATTGTATGAATCATAACATGAGTCTTCTAGAACTTAAGTTAAGAATTGAAATATGATTATAGCAAATATGTAATCCTAAAGATTTCACCGTGGGAAGACCCTAACTGTAAGTGTGTACTGTGGTTGGACTATTATGTTGTGCCTTGTCAAAAAGAAAAGTGAATTGGTCGTGATGGGTGTCATATGTTCCCTTGTTGCCATGTGGGTCAATGTTGTGTCAAGCTTATCGTGAGTTGTGTGTAGTCCTTTGAG
The DNA here is from genome assembly GCA_018340775.1 of Taxus wallichiana var. yunnanensis. Lineage (NCBI taxonomy): Eukaryota > Viridiplantae > Streptophyta > Pinopsida > Cupressales > Taxaceae > Taxus > Taxus wallichiana. The sequence goes on from CM031235.1 coordinate 219,842,881, forward strand.
ACCACCTGTGGTGTCGTATAAACTTCAAGCAAGTAAAAAAAAAGTTATCTGATATTTTTTCATGTTGTCTTTATGTGTTTTTAAGTGGGTGTTACATTAATCTCCATAAGTGCATTCTTTAAGAGGTGTACAAAGTGTTAGATTGGTTTTGTTCAAGCACTTGATATGAAATTCATAATTTATGAAATCACATAACTTTTCATATCGTGTTTTCTTATTACCTTCCTACCATGCTCCTTACTCTCTCTTAATTACCTTGATATCCTCAGTGTTACCACATTCCAATCTTTTATAACACTTTTGAATAATCTTATTATAATTGTTAGGAAAACATTATTTAGTGCTTCACATGCAGGTTTGTTAATTTACGGTGTGGTATTGTACATAATAGATTTGGTTGATTAACAACTCGTAGATATTTAATATGTAAATAGGTTTGGTGGTTGTGTGAACACCCGTAGAATAGGTGTGAGAGATTCTATGGTGGTTAAATAGTTGAGAGTTTATAGAAAGCTTGATCTTAAGAATAGCATCTCGTAATCCTATATATGTGTAAACTCTCTCGAATGAATATAACGAAGTATTATTACTGTGTATTCAATGTAAATCTCTAGCTGCTCTTTCATCTGGTATCAGAGTAGAACATCTTGAGATGAAAGAATCAAAATCCTAATTGTGGTTAGGGGTAGTCATGATTTTTTTTTCTGCCCCGTCTATGAGATTTAGTAATTTATTCAAGCTAAAGCTACTGTTTAGTTACAAGAAGTTTATTTTGCTATAGTTATGCTTTATATGCATTTGTATGAAGCGTCCAGCAACCATATTCCATCTTTCAATACTTATTTCTGATACTACTGGTTGGTGCCATTTGGGTTCACGTTGTTGTCGACTGACGTCGTGCATTGTTGGCATCATACAAAACATTATATTTTCGATAGTTAAAATTTGGATAACTGGCACATCTATCTTCTTCATGCACAACATCATTGTTTCATTCCTTCTGCATTGTATAACCTGCTCCATCCACATACTCACCGCCAGTTTTGTCATCTTCTGTTTGACGAGATCAATAACCTTCACTAATCCATCGTGGATTCGTGGGCATCAATTTAATTCTGAAGTAATCTTGTTGATGGGTTGAGAGGAATGAAGGACGTGCCTGGTTCATGCAATTCATTTTGACTGATGGTATTTTTGTGTAGTAAGGTTTACATCGGATCACTTCTTGATGGAATACTAATCAGTCATCACAACCAATCGTCGATAAAACAAGCTCTGTGGGTGGCTATATCTAACTGTGCCGCTCGGAAGATATCATTTCTTGTTCTTGGTCGACCATTGTGAATTACCCTACGCGGATTCCCTTCAACACAGATTGTGTGGAACAATTCTAACATTGGCGAGCTCAATACAATGGTATTAAGTTTTTTATTTTATCCATGGATCACGTGTAGAGTATACGGTTTTTATTAGTCAATAGGTAAAATTATAATTGTATTCAAGATTGAGTCTGTTGTCTTTAGGTCGTATATAGGTATTGCAGTCGATTAGTCTTACTTTGTAAGTCATAGTTAAGTAAAGTATTAAATGTTTTAGCTTTTCCTTGTCTCGAGTCCATAGATTTGTAATTAGTTTTGCATCTCTTGTCACAAATTGAAGTCTAGGTGTCATTTATGCTTTGTCCAGGTTAAAGTTTTTTATAATGATCATTAGTATATTCACTTACGTGGTCATTTTTTTGTTGTATTAATAAGTTTGATTTGAAGTCATAGTTCTTCATTGTGTTCATTAGATAGTCAATTAAAATCAAGTGTTATAGTAAAAAGTAATGTCTGATTACTTTTTAAATATTCAAATATTATCTTTGGTCATTTATTTGTATGTCAAAGCAATAATAAAGTTATCGTTTGTCATTATCGTAAATAAAAAATAAAAAAATTGTATTGTAAAAGAGTCGTTGCGTCAAAAATAAAAGTCCTTCAATAAGATATGACTATAGTCAATAGTCATTATTAGTATAAAGTTGTCAAAAGAGTTGAGTTGTCTTATGTCTCATAAGTAGTATTCTTGTCTTTTTGTTGTCAAAAGTGTTGTAAAAATAAATTAAAAAATTACCTTACGGACGTATTTTCGAAGTGTTACCCGACGTCTTGACAACTATTAAGCCTTGAAGCTAAATTTTTGAGCTAGTAGTATGAGACTAGAGCATGGAGGAAAACAGGGGTTGAAGGTCATTCGGCGACATCTTATCGGTCGCCAAAGATGGGGCCACACCAATGATTTGGTGGCATTTATTTTCAGTTTGTATTGTTCATGTTTTCAATAAATGAAAATTTCACATTGTGGGGGGAACATAACACCAATGTTCCATTTCCAGCTTTTAAGTTTGTGTATGAGCAATAGATTTCAGTAGAATTTCCTATGTTAATCCCCTGAAGTGAGATGTGATGAGGGTGAGAATAGTACTTGGCATATCATGATGTTGTTTTAGGTAAACCACTTCAAAACCTTCATTTTTGGTTTGTGTTAAAACAATTGTAAAACCACTATTCTTGGTTATTTGGTAATCCATTCGCAAAACCATCACTTTGTGGTTTGTGGTTAACCAATTACAAAACCACCATTCTCGGTTTTTGGTCAATCTGTTTGTAAAACCATCCTTGAGGTTTGTGATCATCTGTCAAAATCACCGAGATCATGAGCAGGTGAAAGTATAAGTCTGGTTTTCCCCATGTTCGCACTAAGGGGGGAATGTTAGGAAAACATTATTTAGTGCTCCACATGGTTTGTTAATTTACGGTGTGGTATTATACATAATAGAGTTGGTTGATTAACAACTCATAGATATTTAATATGTAAATAGGTTTGGTGGTTGTGTGAACACCCATAGAATAGGTGTGAGAGATTCTAGGGTGGTTAAGTAGTTGAGAGTTTATAGGAATCTTGAGCTTAAGAATAGGATGTCCTAATCCTATATATGTGTAAACACTCTCGAATGAATATAATGAAGTATTATTATTGTGTATTCAATGTAAATCTCTAGTTGCTCTTTCAATAATACCTTTAACTAATTACTTTCATTCTTCTACATATTTTCTTCTTTCACTTCCTATGTCCTCTTCTTAAATTTATATTGAATTATTCATGGTTAATGACATTAACCATGGTTGAAGACACATAGTATATTTCATATTCTATCTAGCTCTATGAAACATGGTCAATGTTTTCTAATAGAGACCTATTCCAACCAGTCCTAGATTGACCATGGTGGATGTCATCATTTGAGAGAGAGTGACTTTAAATTATATTCTCCTTTAAATCTAGCCAATATTTTTGTAATTTACCATATATTATCATGATAGGGTTTTCTTTGATCTCACTTGCAAATTTTTCATTTTTGTTGAAATTTATCTACAAAAGCCCAAATCCACCACAATTTAGAATAGAATAATGCTTTTAATTGTACATGGAATGGTTTAGATTGTAGGGGTTCATTTTCTTTAGGTGATGCTCATGAGTTCCAATCAATATTATAAAGTGTGGCTATGAACATAAGAAGTGTCAAGAAAATTAGGTAGATGTTAGCATGAAGGATGGGTGTTGGAAAGATGATAATGGGGACTGTACGTCGGAAAAGCGACAGGTGAGCGTGGGAATCAACACGTGACTCTTCCGCGTACCCGACCTCCCGAGGTCGTGCCGAGACAGCCGGTGGGGGTAGAATGCGCAGACAAACTAGTCAGGCAATCTAATGTCTTGGACACGCACTAATGGTATTTGCGAATCTAAGGCAAAGAAGGCCCTTCTAACTTGGACTGGTGTGATAGATCGATCAGCGAGGATGACTGCTCGAAGGCTCCAATCAATATCGAGCTCTGGCGTGATTCGATCTATGGGTTGTGGGATGCGTGGAAAATGACCCGGGATGGTTTCGTGTATTTCTCCTGATAGGGTCATATGGTAAATATGGTCGATTCTATGGACGATTCTCTGGCCTAGTCCAAAATTCTTTAGCTTTGTTAGTTGTTGTGTCTAGTAGGGATAATTGTTGAATGATGAGAGGTGGAATCGGAGTAGACTGAAATACTAATGTACGAAGGCCAGTGTTTATATCTAGCTGACTTGTGGGTTCGTTGGGCTGTGGGATCTGGGGATCACAACCATAGACTCTTGGTTGTTGCGGTCCCGTTATGGTCATACGGGAGATCAAGTTCTGATCCCTAGCATCCAGTAGTCGTAAGCCTTTTCAGCTTCTACGTTTAGAATCAGCAATTGTGCGATTTTCTCAGAATACCTCACAGGTGTTCTAGCGACTTGGATTCTTAAGCTGGTATCTATATCTACTAGGGTGTCTCCAGCGTCTGGCTGTGGAACTAAAGGATCGCACCCGAATATTTGTTCTCTTTCAAATCCTTCTACAGTCATGCGGATGTTTTCTAGGATAACCTGTAGTTTGGCTGATTTGACCAAAACAGATGTGCTTGGTCGTCTTCGATATTTAACCCTCTCAGCTGTGACCTGATCTGTTGGAAGTCTCGTTGTTGTTTGGAAGACTTGTATCCTAAGGTTTTGGTCAATATCGGTTATTGCCACTACGGTATTGGGTGGGGCACAATTGGCTCGAAAATGTATTCCCTGGGCTCCCTAGGTCCCGTAATTGTCATGCAAAAGCGGAAATGAGACAAACTATAATAAAGTAAAAACTAAGTGTACTTCTAACATATATAATTTCTTTTTTTGTATTTTCTGGCAATTTATAAGAAAGCAGCTATTTAAAATATTTAGAATTGATAACTAAACTAACAACGTAAAACAAACAAAATAGCCGAGTGTAGCTATTTGTCTGTGCAATTTCGTATATCTATTCTAAACAACGAAATAACTAATCTATCTGCAAGATTCTTCGATCCTACCTCAGAAGTGAGGAATGAATCATAGTTTCTCAGAAACTATCAATCCCCACAACTTCCCTGGCAATATCGAGAATGGAAATAACTTAAATAAAGCGATTAACTACTTTATTTGATAAGTTCTAACTAAAACTTTGAAAGATGGAACCTGGATTTCGCAGAACAGTGGCGAATCCGTCGGTGTGTGTGTTCTTGTCCCCTCAGTATGATCTCCACGTTCTTTGTGCTCACGTGAATCCAGAAAAGCGTGGAATGCTTGCATCAACAGGAATAAGTATTTGGATCAATGGACAGCCTTTGGAATGCAGACAGAATAGAGTGCGGATAGGAGAGGGATGGCGCAAGAGTACGAGCTTGGCCTATACAATTCCTAAGCGGGGTCTCATGCGAATCGTGCAACAAAAGTATCAGAACACGAAACTAGTACGTATGAAGAGCAAAACCTGCAACTTCAATGGCTGCCTTAGACTATTCTACTCCAAAACAGATATCTTGTTTGCCAAGTTGGATCGTGTGGCTTACCAACAAGTAACACAAAGCTAAAACAAACCTGTAATAACTTATGCTACCAATCTTAAGCAAGCTAAAAGACCATAGCACTTTGAAACATGAAAATTGGAGTTAAAATGGTGGCTCAAATAATGTTTGCACTTGCACAAGTTGGATATGTGGCTTACCAGCTGCAACACAATACTAGCCAAAGCACTCAATGAGAAATCTAAGAATTCTAAGCAAAAGAAAACTAGATCTACTATGCAACAAGAAATTCAAAACAAACTTTGGAGCAAAATTCGAGAGCTAAATTCGGGGCCATTTGCATGTGCACAAACCATGCATTTATAGGAATCCAAACATGCAGAGATCAAATCCAAACCGAACTCCTAAACATTAAACAAAAGAAAAACACTATTCCAGGGGACCAAAAACATAAATGCGTGCTCAAGTCGGCAAGAAAAGCTGGTAAAGCATTGATATTTCACGCGGTCGTCGCGTCAAAAGAACGTTGAAAACGCGCAGCGGGACCGCCGCCTGCTCAGGGCGTTGCAAGACCGCCTCCCGATCGGGCGGCGGTCACGAGACCACCTCCTGCAGGGGCGGCGGTTTCGCCATCGAAGGTCAAAAAGGCCAAGGAAAGAGGAAAGAAAGGGAAAAACAAAGGGCACGGGGGAAAAGCGAGGCATGCGGGATGTTAACGCATACTCCAAGGGCTTTTCCGGATCCCGAACACCTTGCGAGGAGACCTGTATCATCATTGGGGCACTTATTACACCGCTTGAGACAAGTACCTTACAATTTTGGGTACGTACATATTGCCCCCTCGGAGAAGCATTTTAGCCATGAAGAGGCATAAAACGGTGGGTCCGAGCATGGCCGTCCCGAAATAGGAAGTGAGAAATTATACCTTACACGCCCGTGTGTTGAAATGACGCCGCTCCAAAATTCCCGCTACCTGCAAAATGAAAAGAGAACTCAAATGCGAGATAGATACAATAATTTGAAAAATAAACGTTAAAATAATAGAGAAAGAGGACGTACCGTTTGTGCGAGGATAGAAACTTACCTCCGTCGGCGCTCCGAACCTGTGAAAAAGTTATTTTTAAAACGAAACAGGACGATATATATATGAAAGTGGGCCCATTTTCCTATTCATTTGCGCGAGTCGATTTGATTGATTTTGAGCTCTGGGACCCACGGTGACGGTTTCTTACGCGAGTAGAGTCAAAACATCCGTAGTGAGATAGAGATCATGCCTCCACGAGCGGAACACCGACCTCAGCGATCACAGGTTGGTTTTCTTTCATTTTATGTTTTTCCCTCTTCAAATTTGAAATGGCAAATTCTTTGCAATGGGGGGATTATTTTTGAAATTGTTAGGTTCAAAAGGTCCATCTAGGGGGGGCGCCTACTGGGTAGGCTTTGTTTTTAGTTAAAATGGTTATTTTTCGCATTTTTGGGACTTTTTAGGTTTAAAAACCCGCGCGGGTTTTCGGACCGCGACCGCCGCCCTGGACAGGGCGGCGGTTACACGACCGCCTCCCTGTACAGGGCGGCGGTCACGAGACCGCCGCCCTTAAGGCGGCGGTTACAAAACCGCCCCCTGCTCAGGGCGGCGGTTTTGCACAGAATGCAAAAGAACCTTACTTAAAAGCTTTTGCTTGTATTTTTAGCATTTGTACGTGTTTTTATGCTTCTCTTGATGTTGTTTAGATACTAACTTACTCTTCCTTGTGTGTTTTTGGGTGTATGCAGGCAAAAGAGGAGTACATTAGATGGAGCCGGGAGCGAGAGTGTGGTGGGCTGCCGGGTTTTGGATGCCCTCTCAGCAGATGAGGAGGACACATTGCAGAGGGCCGGTATATTACGTTTGTCGCGTGTGCCCCACGTTGCTCCATCCAGTCAGATTCTTTGTGACCTATTTTCATATTGGGACGCAGATCGGAACACCTTCCGACTGCCAGGGGTCCGTGGTGAGTGGACCATCACTTTGGAGGATGTTTATCGCATCCTGGGGGTCCCGATCATCGGGAGGAGACTCACACTGGAGACAGCTGGGTCCAGAGCACAGATTGCACAGTGGGCAGGTTATATGGGGGATGCAGCTATTTCCACGGGGCCAAAGAAGGGAGTGAGAGTTAGATCCATTCCTTCTTTGCCCATCCCCGTATTTCGACAGGCCATCATGGGGATCCTTGCCTCGAGACTGATCGGGGACAAGGGAGGGGATACATTGTTATACTGCTGGGGCCCCATCATTGCACAGATAGAGGGACATGGCCGGAAATACGCCTGGGGCGCAGACATTTTGGGGACCACCTACCATGACTTATACAGGGTGGTCCGATTGCAGGGACAGTCTTTGAGCCACCCCACTCTAGTCATGAGTTGGGTGTATGAGCGTTTCATTCCGTATGGCAGAGGCGTGGCGGTGGCAGATCCCGGGGCGGTGAGGGCAGCCCGATGGTCAGGTATGTCAGTGCTCAGAGCACCTCACCAGCCAGTAGCCACCCTTACCACGGCAGACATGGAGGCTACACCGTACCAGCTTATGGCCGGTATATGGGGAGAGGAGACTACGACATTGATCTCCTGCTCCATCACAGGGCAGGTTATTGATCGTGTGGGCCGGGTAGAGGTACATCCCTTCAGCAGGGTTCCTCAGCAGTTTGGCCTCCCCTACGCGGCTATGCTTCCTCCAGTAGCACCCGTTTATAGATCAGTCCGAGAGGCTAGAGGGGGGCCTAGAGGCCGTGGTTGGACAGTGATTACCCCTGGCATTCCTATTGCAGCCAGAGGGATAGTTCGGGCCAGAGGGAGAGCTGGTGCGCCTCGGGCACCATTACTTCAGATTGCTGCAGGTCCTGCTCATAGCAGTGACGACCCTATAGATATTGACTCCGATTCTGAGGAGCACACAGAGGGAGGGTCAGAGGAGCAGACAGACGAGAGCGATCCTGAGTGGCATGATACTCAGGACATTTTGCGGGCAGAGAGAGAGGAGGAGAGTGCAGAGAGAGAGACCGTGGCCTCTGAGGAGCCACTCTCCCGAGGTCATGGTGGAGACGATGAGTCCGTTGCGGGGCGCCATGTTGCCCCAACTACAGGAGTAGCTCCTCAGTCGGCAGCGGCATCAGCAGCAGGTGCTGGCCCTGGCGACCCATCTTGGAGGCCTGGCGATCCGAGTAAGTTATCTTCTCCTCCTTTCAATGCTTGTTTTGTTTTAGGATTTGTTTTCGAATGTTAACTCTCCTTATATTTGCATTGTGTATACTTTAATCTTTTGCCTAGTTTCTAATTTGTTTTTCTTTCTTTGCTTTGCAGAGACTGTTGATGAGTGGCGGGATCTAATCCGTAGGGTTTGCGTCGATTCTTTGATGATCCCTATGGATAAGACCCGTACGGAGTTATCCGTGGATGCCGGAGAGCCCTCAGCAGCCGGCAGGCATACTGACGTCTTCGCTCCCGTTTGGCATGTGGCCAAGATGGTGTCAACTCTCCGTACGAGTTGGCAGGCTATAGGACAGCCGAGCGTCTTATGAGGAGCCGCTCGCTCTCATGGCGAGACCACGCCTGCCCCTAGGGACCCTGAGCCCTCCGTCCATTCAGAGCGCCAGCGCAGCCGGAGTCCTAGGCGAGGGCGCGCACCTTCAGCGGGATCGCGCAGGGGTTGAGAGGCCACTCGGCTCTCTATATTTGTAGTTACATTCTTTTGTGTATTACGGGCTCTTTGAGCGTTTTGACCATGCCTTGCGCATGATGGCATTGTATATAAACTTGATTTATTTATATATATGCGTCGGTTTTGGATCAAAACTTGTCATTTGTATTCTACTTTCTTTATTTCCAACTGTTTTGTGTATACTACGATGTATGTTTTATGTGCTTTCTAGAATGTATGCAATGGAAAACAGATGATGCAAATGTTTGCTTTCTTTTTGTGTTTCATGATGCTGATACATGATATTGTAGATATATTGTGATCTTAAATCTTAGTTTCTGTGGGCAATTTGGATACCTCATGATTTGTTTTGGCAAAATGATGAAAAATAACCAGTATGATGAACAGATTAACTTGCCCCACTCCTAACTCCACGCAACTAGTAAGATGCGAGGGCTTATCACCAAGAGCCAAGAAGGGCGCAAGTTATGAAATATGGTGAAATGATAGTGATAAAAAAGGCAGTGAAGCTTTGGTGGAACCAAGTTAAGAACTACAAGCTTACTCTCTACGAATGACTTCATAGTTTTGGGTGCGACTTGCTTTGCGGTTTATCAGACTTAGACCCGTAGATGGCCACATAGTAGACAAAATCGGGTTTTAGGATTTTTAACTCTCTTGGAATTTTGATCATCCGATTTATTCGTTTATTGACTCGAGTTTGAATTGATTGTTTATGACTTTTTAACATTCACTTTGTTTAGAGGACCCCCTACACTTTGCCCCATGCTACTTGTAAGAAGCATGGGTTTATCACCGTGGGCAAGGCATAGGCGAGTAAGGGCATTTCCATCCTTTCCCAACCCTACGTCACTAGTAAGAGACGCAAGCTCATCACCGAAGGTTGGTGGGGCAAGGAAATGTGTAAAATAAAATTTTCTGTTTCAATCACTTCTTGACTTGTTTATCTGAGTAAACTGTCAATATATGCTTATTTCCAAAGAGATGCGTATATGGGATAGATGTGACACCATGAAGCTTCTAGAACAGACCATAGGCAAGACACCTATCCTAAGAAGAAATCAAAGCGAGAACAAACTTGCAGATCTTGGTATGGTTACCATTAGGACTTCGTCATGTCTGAACTGTTTGATAAAAGATTCTGAAGTGATTTGATAATGTTAAAGATGGAGAGATATGATTAAAGAACTTTATGCCAGAAACATCACGAGTTTGAAATAAATTGCTTTTGAGAATAGATTCCTTGATCATAATTTGTGTAAGAACAAGTGGACAAAATGATCCTAATTTGTATGAAAAATGCAATGTAGATAGTTATATAGGTAGCGTTAGCTGCTTATGCGTAGAAACGTTTGAGGTGGAGAGAATTGACTGTTTCGCCAAACTCCTCACCTTCTAGCGTACATAAGAGGTATGCACCATTTCCGTAGTCTTTTGTGACTTGGTATGGGCCCAACCATTTGGGCCGGAACTTCCTTCCTTCGCCGGTCTTCTTGTCGATCCGGCTATCTAACCTTAGAACTAGGTCACCTTCGTATATGTCACGTTCATAGACCTTCTTGTTGTATTGCCGGCACATCCGGTCGGCATAGACTCTATGTCGCTGTTCAGCATCTATCCTGGCTTCATCCAGGCTTTCTAATTGAGAAAGACGTGCTTCTCTGTAAGCGTCCTCATCCAGAATCCCTTGTAGCGAAATGCGAAGACTGGGGATTTCAACTTCGAGTGGGAGAACTGCTTCTGACCCAAATACCAGCGAGAAAGGAGTTGCTCCTGTTGGAGTTCTTATTGAAGTTCGATGGGCCCACAAGGCCGGATATAACTTTAAGTGCCAATCCCGCTTGTTTTCTTTCACTGTTTTAAGGAGAATGGCTTTCAGTGTTTTATTTGTTGCTTCAGCCTGCCCATTGGCTTGGGGATAGTACAAGGAGGCCGTATGATGGCTGATTTTAAATCTGTTGCATAGCTCACGAACTTCTTCGTTTTTGAAAGAGGTTCCATTATCTGAGATAATGATTTGTGGGATACCGTACCTGCAAATGATTTGGTTCAAAATGAACTTAGCGATTACAGAACCAGGTACAGTTGTAAGAGGCATGGCTTCTACCCATTTAGTGAAATATTCAGTGGCCGTGATTATAAAATTGTGGCCGTCTGTGGAGGAGGGAGAGAATTTCCCTATCAAGTCCAGGCCCCATGTAGAAAAGGGCCATGGAGTAACGATCGGTTGTAAAGTTTGTGCTGGCATGTGGATCTCATGAGAGAACTCCTGACACTTATGGCACCTGCGTACAAACTCTATTGTGTCATGTTCTAGAGTGGGCCAGAAATAACCCATTCGATGTATTTTTCGAGCAGTGGCATGGCCACCGAAGTGGCCTCCACATATACCGCTATGGGATTCATGGAGAATCCTCTTGGACTCTTCTGTGTCAACGCACCTTAAGAGCATTCCATCGAATGCTTTCCGATAGAGCACCTGCTCTATAATTACGTATTTAGCTACGATAATGCGTAACCTCCTTTTGTTGAGGTGTAGCTCTTACAGGTACCTATGGTCTATGATATAACTAATGATATCAGCATACCAAGGGCACTTTCAAATATAGCAGTCGGGTTTCGGCGTAGTACACGCATTCATCCGGAAAGTCTAAATCCACTAAGTCTCCTCCGTCTAGCGGGTTATCACTAACCAATCTATAATGATTTGTCCTTTAACTGACTTCTGATTTACAAAAGTTAATTCGAACTCTCCCATTAAGGTTATAAAACGTCCAGCTTTTTTGGACAAGGACCCTTGTGTGAGAAAAGTCCGTAAATGGTCCGTCTTTACTATGACCCTTGTCTCTTGATTTAGCATGTAGTGTCTTAGGCGTTTAGTAGCAAAGACTATGGCAAGACATTCTCGTTCCGCTTGTGTATAGCGTGTTTCGTAGTCGAGCAATGTTCGGCTAATGAAATAAATTGCACGCTCTCTCTTGTCATCGTCTTCTTGGGCTAGCATGCAAGCTAACGAAACATCGGTGGCCCGTGAGTACAAAATTAAAGGGCGATCTAGCTTAGGCGGCATTAGCGTAGGCGGTGATAACAAGAAACGCTTGACAGCATCAAAAGCTTCATTGCAATCTTCAGTCCAATTAATGCTATAGTCCTTCTTGAGTAAATTGTTGATTGGGTGAATGGCGAAGCTTAGATCCGGGATAAATCTCCGGATTGCACCGAGCTTCCCCAGAAATGATCTGATTCCAGATTCACTCGAGGGTGGGACCATTTCGAGGACAGCCCGAATTTTGGCTGGATCAACATCGATCCCTCGTGATGATATGATGTAACCTAGGAGCTTTCCTCCTGTTACACCAAAGACGCATTTCTCCGGATTTAGCGTAACTCCGTATTCTATTAAACGTGAAAGAATGACGCGGAGTACTTCAGGATGGTCACAACGCTTCTTGGCCTTAGCCAACAAGTCATCTACATAGGATTCCACGATTTTATGAATTAAATCGTGAAATATATAAGTCATAGCCCGCTGGTATGTAGCACCAGCGTTTTTGAGACCGAAAGGCATGACAGCATAGCAATAGGTTCCCCAAGGAGTTATAAACGTGGTTTTAGCTTGATCTTGCTCGGATATTTTGATTTGATTGTATCCCGAGAATCCATCCATGAGAGACAAGAGTTCAAAACCTGCTGTTGCATCAACAATAACGTCTATGGATGGTAATGGGAAGTCATCCTTAGGGCAAGCTTTGTTGATATCTCGAAAATCTATGCAGATGCGTATCTTTCCATTCTTCTTGAGAACGGGAACGATGTTGGATACCCATTGGGAGTAGTCAACTGGCTTGATGAATCCTACTTGAAGGAGTTTCATCACCTCCTCTTTTACCATGAGAGCTACTTTGGGTTTCATGGGTCTTGATTTCTGTTTAATAGGCTTTGCATCTGATCTAGTGACGAGGTTGTGCACCGCAATGTGGGGTGCGACTCCGGTCATCTCTTTGTAATTAAATGCAAATGCCTTCTGATGTTCTCTGAGAACCCGAGTATGTATCTCTACTTCCTCTGGGGTTAATGAAGAACCTAACTTTAAAACTCTTGGTTCATCTTCCGTTCCGATGTTGACATCGATTGTTTCTTCAATTAAAGAGGTATTACCCTCTTCGAACTCTGGTGGTGCCGGAGGTAGATCTATATCATCCCCGTTTTCCACCACGTATATATTAGGTTCTTTTTGTGAGGAAGATTCGTTACGAGATTTCCGAAGTAGGAAGATGAATGCGGGATCAGGGATAAATCCAGCGTGTGATAGGAGAGATGTAATGCTGCAAGGGCATTTAAGTAATCCAAAGTAGCCGCATCATTTCCAACATGGTCTAGGATGGTAGATTCACTTCCGTTTGAAAGAGGATCCTTCATCGTTTTTATTAATGGTTCGTTACGAATGGATACCGTGAAATGAGTATCTTCTAGCTCATTGCTTGGAGTGAAGCGTGATGCCGAAGTTGCTATCGAATCGGCGAGAAGATTCTTCTCTCGTGGAATTGCTTCGATGGATATGAAGTTGAACGCTTTGCTTAAATCTAATACAGCGTTTTTGTAAAGTTGCAAGTGTTCGGCTTTAGTTTCATATACCTCTGAAACTTGGTTTGCAACTAATTGCGAGTCTCCTAAAACTCTGATATTATCGATACCAATTCTTTTGGCTAAGGTAAGGCCAAGGAGGAGGGCTTCGTATTCAGCGCCGTTGTTTGTACATTCAAAGTTTAATTTAAAAGAGAATGGGAGGACCTTCTCTTCGGGCGAGGTAAGAATTATACCTGCCCCCGCTCCATAACGGCATTTAGCTCCATCGAAATGGAGAGTCCAATACTTAGCTGGGAGTATGGATGTAGGTGTATCTGCTGTGTTTGCACACTCTACTTCTACCATACAGAGATCTTCTGCTGGCAAGGAACCAACACCTAAGGAAAATCCTATGCCTACTGAATCGAATGGTAAGAATATTGGTGAATCTTGTTCTATTAATTCAACGATCTTCGCAGTAGTCTCTAATGATACTGTCTCTTTAGTTTTACCTTTTGGAATTGTTTGGACTATGTTGGTAATTTCAAGATCCGTTGTAGGTATCAACTTTTCCTCTGGCTTTGAGTCGGAGGGTTTGTTAAGTTGGTTTGTTGGCAGTTCGAATTCTGAGTGTACACCTGGTCTCTTCTTTAAATCAGCTAGGTGTACGTCAAATGGCTTTGGATCACCTTTGGCTACAAATACCTTTCCCAGATGCAGGAATCTTACTTCTTGAAATAGCGTGGAAGGGATTGCCTTCATGCGGTGTATCCATGGTCGGCCGAGGATCATATTATAGTTAGTTTCCCGATCTATAATATAAAACTCAGTTAGGATTGTTTTAGGTCCTAAGGTGACTGGTAGTATTATAGTTCCTATCGATGTGGCTTTAAGGCTGTCGTAGCCTCTCAAGGTGTTTCGTGTAGTAGAACAGTTTGTTTCTCCATATCCCAATTTTTGGAGAAAAGAGAAAGGAACTATGTTAACCGCAGCTCCGTCATCAACCATTGCCCGTTTTACATAGTTATTATAAACTTGTACTTGCAAGTGTAGGGCTGGATCACCTCGGCGTGCGATCTCGGCAAAGATCTCGTAGGCATTTTACTTATTTGAATATGAATTCGACATCCCTATCTGCTTGTCCTGGAGGATAAACATCAAAGTCTATATGATTTACTTGTGCTTCTGGTGGTGGAGTGATGCTAATTAAATGGCCCAAACCTAATGCCTCTAAAAGAGCAGCCCTGTGAGCAGGGGAATTCTTTAGTAAATCAAGGAATGAAATATGCGAGAAGGTTTTTGTTAGATCATTAATTAGATCGTAAGCACCCATAGGTTTTGTTACGGTTTGTTGGATGTTATCAGCTTCCGGAAGATGGCTTGGACTTGGTTGAGAGAAATACTCTCGTGTCCTCGTAATTGCTTCAACGGGTAAATCGGAATCTAACTCTACTAATCCAACTACCTTAGGTCGTGGTTGACTTCCTAGTTGTGGCGCAACTAACGGATTTAGCGAGGTTGAGGCCTCGTGATCGTTGTTTCCTGTTATTGCACCTTTGTTTGTTCCAGTTGGTTTCAACCTATCATTATCATGGTTTGGGAGTGGATCATTAAAGATCTTGAGAGGGGCGTTCTGAGGGGAAACTGCCCCTGCGAAGGTAGTTGCCGTTGGTGACGTAGGATCTGCTAAGAACATATCCATAAAAAATTGTTTTTGCTCATTTGGCAAGCGTTGCATGAATTTGTTGTAATCACGACACGTTCTAGTGTCATGCCCTTGAATTTTATGGAAACCACAATAAGAATTGGGATTATAATTCCCGTTTTGTTGGTTTGGTGTGTATTGTGGCCTAAAATTCCGGTCAAACTGTTGCCTATTAGGACCAAAGTTTTGGAATTGTTGTTTTTGGTTTTGACTTTGGTTTTGGTAACCAAATGAGTTTTGGCTTGGTCCTTGCATGGGATTTCGCCGTTGTTGTTGTTGTGGATTGTTAAAATCCACCGTATTAATCGTCGGGACAAAATTGTTGTTTCTTTGGTTGTTTGTTTGTGACGGAGTATTAACGATATTTACCCTCTTGGGCTGGTCAGTTACCCCGTCTGTTGTTACCCCACGATTTTTGTTAAGGATTTTGGGTCCTTGATTGACGCTTGTGGTGGTTGTAGTGTTTTGAGAAGAGGTGATTAACCTCCCGTTTGCTCCGTACGTCTTACGGCCGCTATCTATTGCCGCTTGATCAATTCGCAGAGCACTTTCAAGCACCTCGTCATAAGTCCTCAGTGGGAATTTTTGGACTTCTTCCTTCACTTCTCTGCTAAGAGAATGAAGGAATAAATCGCATAGTTCCATCTGATCCATGTTTGGAGCGCTTGCCGAGGAATAAAGGGTACGCCACCTTTGGATGAAATGGGGCGAGACTCGTTATGTTCTTGTTTGATGTGCAAGAACTCCCTGATTCCTGTCTTTAATAGTTTGTTCATGTCGAAGGCTTTGATGAATTCAGACACGAGTTGTTTGAACGAATGTATGGAAGCCTCAGGTATTCTGTAATACCAATCGAGGGCAATGCCTTCCAGCGTTTTGGGGAATATTTTAGCAACAACCCCATCCCATGGGAGTAATTCACGAATGGCGGTAGCGTAAGCTTTGATATGCGCATTCGGATCTCCTTCTCCTTTGTATTTGGGCAAATCGGGAAGAGGCCTTGGAAGCATAACGCTTCGTATGGCGAAATCTAAGGGCTCCTTTAAATATTCTGAATAAGTCCCTATCGCATATGTCTCAACCATTGATGGTGCCTGTGGTGGCGGAAGGGGTTGTTGATATGGCGTAACGTACGCGTTGGCAGGGGCATAAGGCAATCCCTGCATTTGAGTAAACACGCCGGGGGATGAGTACAAATCCCCTTGTGGTGATTTGGAGTACATGTTTAAGTACGAAGGGGTACTATCTAGGAATGGATTGCTCTGTACTGGACCAAGAGGAACAGTGTTAGCGATTGTGGGTCTAGTTGGCACTTGTTGTGAATATTGAGGAGTCATACCCAGTGTGCCTACTCCTGTGAGGAGATCCACTTGGCTAGGATGGTGCGGAGGATTGGAATTCCCTGTTTGTATGATTTTTGAATTTTGACTTGCTTGGGCAAGTTCTAATCCTCTAACCTTTTCCATTAGATTTGAAATGACTTCGTTTGGTGAAGCCATGATATCGTGCCTTGATGGCGTTTGTTGTACGTCCCGGTGTTGTATAGGCATGTGATAGCCTGTCATGAACTGATTGCTATCTTGCCAAGTTTCTCCAAGAATATTTCCTGTAGAGGTATTTTCTTGAAAATGGGTCTCAGGTTGTACTTGTAAACCTCCTATAGGTGGGTACATACCCCGGGAGCGTTGTTCACTCCTAGGATAAGGTATTGATTGTCCATCATCCAAGACCAAGTATGGATCCGATTGTCTACTAATATGTGGTCTGAGTAATACCTGAGGAGATGAAGCAGATTCTCCAGTCAATGTCATATTGTTTGAGCCTGAAGGCTCTGTTTGTGTTTGAGCAATTTGCTCCAACCCCTCTGTTTGAAAGGACGAGTTATATCTAGTCCTTGGTGTTTGTGTTGACAATTGGTTAGTTGAATAGTTGTCGCCCCACATTGAGAGTGAGGGTGATGATTGCCTATTCTGTTGGGCGTAGTATGCCTCAAGACCCAAGAGGGGTCTGCCGTATGCATCGAATCCCGACATATTCGGGGGGTATATGAATACCCGCAGAATAATGGGAAGGAGCGAAGGTGATTTGGAGAAGATAAAACTTCTCAAAGAGAAGGTGAAAGAATTGCTTGATTCACGTCGGGTTCACCAATTTTGTACGTCGGAAAAGCGACAGGTGAGCGTGGGAATCAACACGTGACTCTTCCGCGTACCCGACCTCCCGAGGTCGTGCCGAGACAGCCGGTGGGGGTAGAATGCGCAGACAAACTAGTCAGGCAATCTAATGTCTTGGACACGCACTAATGGTATTTGCGAATCTAAGGCAAAGAAGGCCCTTCTAACTTGGACTGGTGTGATAGATCGATCAGCGAGGATGACTGCTCGAAGGCTCCAATCAATATCGAGCTCTGGCGTGATTCGATCTATGGGTTGTGGGATGCGTGGAAAATGACCCGGGATGGTTTCGTGTATTTCTCCTGATAGGGTCATATGGTAAATATGGTCGATTCTATGGACGATTCTCTGGCCTAGTCCAAAATTCTTTAGCTTTGTTAGCTGTTGTGTCTAGTAGGGATAATTGTTGAATGATGAGAGGTGGAATCGGAGTAGACTGAAATACTAATGTACGAAGGCCAGTGTTTATATCTAGCTGACTTGTGGGTTCGTTGGGCTGTGGGATCTGGGGATCACAACCATAGACTCTTGGTTGTTGCGGTCCCGTTATGGTCATACGGGAGATCAAGTTCTGATCCCTAGCATCCAGTAGTCGTAAGCCTTTTCAGCTTCTACGTTTAGAATCAGCAATTGTGCGATTTTCTCAGAATACCTCACAGGTGTTCTAGCGACTTGGATTCTTAAGCTGGTATCTATATCTACTAGGGTGTCTCCAGCGTCTGGCTGTGGAACTAAAGGATCGCACCCGAATATTTGTTCTCTTTCAAATCCTTCTACAGTCATGCGGATGTTTTCTAGGATAACCTGTAGTTTGGCTGATTTGACCAAAACAGATGTGCTTGGTCGTCTTCGATATTTAACCCTCTCAACTGTGACCTGATCTGTTGGAAGTCTGTTGTTGTTTGGAAGACTTGTATCCTAAGGTTTTGGTCAATATCAGTTATTGCCACTACGGTATTGGGCTGGGGCACAATTGGCTCGAAAATGTATTCCCTGGGCTCCCTGGGTCCCGTAATTGTCATGCAAAAGCGGAAATGAGACAAACTATAATAAAGTAAAAACTAAGTGTACTTCTAACATATATGATTTCTTTTTTTGTATTTTCTGGCAATTTATAAGAAAGCAGCTATTTAAAATATTTAGAATTGATAACTAAACTAACAACGTAAAACAAACAAAATAGCCGAGTGTAGCTATTTGTCTGTGCAATTTCGTATATCTATTCTAAACAACGAAATAACTAATCTATCTACAAGATTCTTCGATCCTACCTCAGAAGTGAGGAATGAATCATAGTTTCTCAGAAACTATCAATCCCCACAACTTCCCTGGCAATATCGAGAATGGAAATAACTTAAATAAAGCGATTAACTACTTTATTTGATAAGTTCTAACTAAAACTTTGAAAGATGGAACCTGGATTTCGCAGAACAGTGGCGAATCCGACGGTGTGTGTGTTCTTGTCCCCTCAGTATGATCTCCACGTTCTTTGTGCTCACGTGAATCCAGAAAAGCGTGGAATGCTTGCATCAACAGGAATAAGTATTTGGATCAATGGACAGCCTTTGGAATGCAGACAGAATAGAGTGCGGATAGGAGAGGGATGGCGCAAGAGTACAGAGCTTGGCCTATACAATTCCTAGCGGGGTCTACTGCGAATCGTGCAACAAAAGTATCCAGAACCTGAAACTAGTCTGTATGAAGAGCAAAACCTGCAACTTCAATGGCTGCCTTAGACTATTCTACTCCAAAACAGTAATACTGTTTGCACAAGTTGGATCTGTGGCTTACCAACAGTAACACAAAGCTAAAACAAACCTGTAACAACCTATGCTACCAATCTTAAGCAAGCTAAAAGACCATAGCACTGAAACATGAAAATTGGAGTTAAAATGGTGGCTCAAATAATGTTTGCACTTGCACAAGTTGGATATGTGGCTTACCAGCTGCAACACAATACTAGCCAAAGCACTCAATGAGAAATCTAAGAATTCTAAGCAAAAGAAAACTAGATCTACTGCAACAAGAAATTCAAAACAAACTTTGGAGCAAAATTCAGAGCTAAATTCAGGGGCCATTTGCATGTGCACAAACCATGCATTTATAGGAATCCAAACATGCAGAGATCAAATCCAAACTGAACTCCTAAACATTAAACAAAAGAAAAACACTATTCCAGGGGACCAAAAACATAAATGCGTGCTCAAGTCGGCAAGAAAAGCTGGTAAAGCGTTGATATTTCACGCGGGTCGCGTCAAAAGAACGTTCTGGAAAACGCGCACAGGACCGCCGCCCTGCTCAGGGCGGCGGTTACAGGACCGCCTCCCTGATCAGGGCGGCGGTCACGAGACCGCCTCCCTGCAGGGCGGCGGTTTCGTCACTGAAGGTCAAAAAGGCCAAGGAAAGAGGAAAGAAAGGGAAAAACAAAGGGCACGGGGGCAAAGCGAGGCATGCGGGATGTTAACGCATACTCCGAGGGCTTTTCCGGATCCCGAACACCTTGTGAGGAGAGACTGTATCATCATTGGGGCACTTATTACACCGTTCGCGATGCGCAAAGACCTTCTACAATTTTGGGTAATGCAGGACCAATGGAAGAAGGCAACTACCACTAATGATCATGTTCTAAGGAGTGAAATTACTTAACTAGGCTTTAGGAAAATTTTTATCACATAGTATTTACTCATGTGTTATTTTAAGATTACATATTTTAATTAATAATTTTTTATTATATGATTACTTATATTAATCAATTTTGTATGTAAATGTTCATGAAATAAGTATTATGACATATTCAACTATTAAACATAGTTATATAATTAAATACAAATAGTAAATATAACTATGATCAATCAAGAACATAGAGCCATTGATTGATCATAGCGGAGAGGAGTCTCGAATAACCTTGTTTTATTTCACATCTATGATTGTAACTAGTATGTTTTGACTTTTCATGTTTTTCTTTTGAAATGGAGGGATTGGGTATTAGATTTAAATCATGTAATCCATAGGATTACATGATTGAAATCTCAATACTCTGGGCCTTTTTGTTTTAATCTGTAAGCTCTTGCCTTGATTACTTGGAATACCATTCTTCCGAATATTTGGCTTCCTCCTTGTTGGTGGTGAAAATCTTTTATCTCGTGTGAAGAATTTTTATTAGTGGTTTGTGCTTTGATCCATTCTTGAAATAGAACGTTCCTTTCATGATATTGTTAAATGTTAGCTTACTATTGCAATGGGTAGTCTTAACATGCTTTATTCTTGTGAACTAACTCGATTAATACTTGCATACGAGATGGATTATGCGTGTTGATAAAGGAAAGATTTGTAAAGGTTTCATCGGTTTGATTTATGAATTTCCTTGTATGAATGTCTAATGTGTTGTAAATCTTGCAATGGTGCTTGTAAAGGAGTTTGGAAGGCCTCTTGCCTTGGAATTTCTGTATTTGTGAAATAAGGTTGTCTTATCCTTTTATAGCTAAACTTGTAAATGTTTTTGTGAGGAATAAATTCAATCATCACCTTGTTATGAGTATTCTTTTTGTAATATTATATCAGTCATGAAAATGTTGTAGCGTGGCTTGACCAATTTTGTTATCTTCTTGTTCTCAGCCAAAGTTCAATCGAATATTTTGACACCTTTGGTTTGTGTGCCATGTTGAATAGAATTGTTATACCCATGTTTTGTTTTCTCGATAAGTAATGGTAAATTCTTCCTTCAAGTCATAAAACTTTCTTTTATAATAACCCCCCATGGTCCTAACATCTGCAATTCTCAATATTTTTTAGTGGGTTGGCAATCCTTTTTCTAAAGTAAATAAAAAATAAAATAAAATGAATACATAGATGAATAAATAAATAAGATAATAATGAAGTTGTGTTTTTGTAGATAAAATTAAGAGTCTTTAATTGGAAAGAAAGGAGTTATCTACCGGTGTAAAAGAATCCACCCTCACTAACCCTAAGCTATAGATTAAACTTTATCCTAAAACGTTAATTAATTCTAAAAGTAATTTCATTGTTGGCTTTTGGGGATATAGTTAGATCTTAGTTAGTAGGGGAGTTTGATTAAGAACACATTAAGTCTAATGCTTCCATTTTGGGAACCCCATGTGTATCCTCTTGTCGAATTTAATCAAGAGAATGCTAAATGAAGCTTTTACCCAATCTAGTTGAACTCATAAGTCTCTTTAAAAGACTAGTTAATAACTAAAAAGATCATGATGATGAAATAAATTTTTCTTTCTCACCCTAACCTTTTCCATAGTACATTGTAATCTTCTCTTGAGCATGGTTAATTATTGATCCTTACACAAGGAGGTTGTATCTTTGAACCCTAATGGTACTCCACTTGATTAGAGCTACGATACGATCGTCACCTTGTGTAATGGATTCTGAATAAGGATTCAAAGTAGCTTGTGTATGAATAAGAAACCTTGTGAGAGATGGAAGGTGTTTCTTTTGTTCAAACAAATTTAGCTAGTTTTTCCAGTCTTTAGTTGAACCTCATTCAGAAAACTTTTCCTCAAGCTAATTAGTCAATAGTATAAAAGAAATAAGTTCACCTTTGTAAGAAGAAATGCTCGAATCAAACCTAAATCTTCTAGATCATAAATTCAGGTCTTGAAAGATGTTTTTAGTGAATACATAACCTTAAAGGATTTTACACCATGGGGTGTATTGAACTGTAACTATGTTTTTGTTAATTTGGTCTTTTTCGTGCGCGCTTGTCAAAGAGAAAAGTGAACTGTTCTTGATGGGTGTTGAATGTTTCCTTGTTGTCTATGTGGTCATCGTTGTGTCAAGATGTTTGAAGAGTTAGTTGTAGCCATTGTGACCACCTATTGTGTCATTCTATACTTGAACAAGTCAAAAAAAATTATCTTGTACTTTGCTATGTTGTCTTGTGTGTTTGAAACAGTGGCATTACAATCAAGCAACCTCATGTCACGCGTCAACAACCTCTGTCATGCATCTATAGGCTCGCCCCGCCTGTAGTGTGTCAAAAAAATTGGATTCTCGCATGTTAATAACCTCCTATTGTGTGTCGATAATATGTCATGCAAGTTTACTTGTTGGTCATCAACAAAATGCCTTTTTCATGCATCAACAAACACTCCTTGTCACACGTCAACAAAAACTTCTTATCGGGTGTCCGAGAACAATACTTGTCACCGAACTACAAATCAAATGAATATCTATAAAACTACTCTTTTTGTACGGGCATCCATTTGCTTTGCAAGTTTACCGTACTTGATAATAGATATGCCCCCAAGTGGTATGAGTGAGCTAGTAGTGCTCTCTCCAAATAATAATCGAGGATTATATAGGGGATATTTTCAAGGGTAGGCAGAAGCCGACCCTAAAAATATTTAAAGTGTACTTGTTTAGGAGAACAGATCACCGGCCGTGCCAAAAATTTGCTTTTTTAAATTTTTCTTAAATAGAATATTCGTCATATTACGAATATTCGCCACTAAAATTATGCATGTTTTAAGATTACATATTTTATTTATTCATTTTTATTATGTGATTACTTATAATAATCAATTTTGTATGTAGTTGTTGTAAATAAGTATTATGACATATTCAACTTTTAAACATAGTTATATAATTAATCGCAAATAGTAAATATAACTATATAATAAGATAACAATAACATTTAATCATATTGAATACTTTTAGATAACTAGAAATTAATATTTTTAGTATAATTTCCAAATTTAACTAAAATTATGTTTTATATATAATTGATGTTGTATTTGAAGTCATAAATCTAGTGTCTAGCTATCAGTATTTAATTATGGATTTAGAATCATGTGACATGTCATAAGGTCAAAATGTTGATGGAATTACACTTATCTTATTATGATAGTTTAAAAGTCACCTTTAGTGGAGATTAAATATGCCGTATAATGAAGATGTTCAAAGCTTTTAATATTTAATGAAGATTATTTTTTTGCCTAGTGCAAAGGCGCAACACTAGGAGAAAAATATTTCAGTGATATGAAAATTATTTTCTCAATAAGAATAAAAGAAAAATGTAGTGTGGGTTGAACAAATAGGACCAAGATTGTTATGTGGATGACTTTGACCAGTGGATAACCTTGCTTATGACTCCTTATCCAGTCAATATCTAAGTAATTTCATACATTTCTATCAAAGATAAAAAAATGTAAAATATAACTTGATGAAGGTATTAGAAAACCAAATAAAAACAGGGTGGAAAGAGGGAAAGATGTTGTCAAATGTCATGGTGAAGGTAAATCAGAGAAATTTCTATATTTATGTAATTCAATGCTCCCATCAAAAATAAAATGCAAATGTTGTAAAATAACTTGGTGAGATGGGATTGCATGAAGGATAACACAATTCCTTGTACCCTAGCTTTAACAAATAAACTGAAAATATGAATATGCAGGCAACATTACTCCCCCTTGATTTTAGCCAACGGCTCATCTTCTGCACATAAAAGTCTAAGACTCTTCTCGATTTGAAATACTGCTGCAAATGCCACCTCCCGCTCAAGATGACAGCAATAGCATTCAAACACATTTACACTGACTTGCAGTTTGAAGTCCAGAAGAAAAAGGAATTCAATCTCAGATCTATTCATTTCTTCAGTGCTGAACCCTCCAACTCTACCGTAGTGCGAGTTCTTGTAGTTTCTGTAGTACAAGATTCACATTAGTATGTTTACTTTTGAAAACCACAATCTGAATATTATGCTGTCAATTGTGTTCAGGGAGACTTACAGGTCTTCGACGAACTTGGAGGCAACCATAACAGAGGTAATGAGAAGTCTGTGTACATTCTGAGAAGTAATTTTGAATTGTGGATGTAAATGAATAAGACGATGGATGTAAACATATGCCACCAAAAATACCGAAGGACTGCAATGGATGTATCGGAAAATCCTTTCCAAATAATGTTGGATGCTCATGTCAGGCACCTCCACTCCATTGAGGCACTCGTACATACTTTTACTAAAAGTAGGGGTGAATGAAAGTGCCGCTACTCTTTCATTTCTGCGCACAACTCTCTCCACAAGGGATGATAAAACTGATAACACGCAAGGAATAACTGAGGGCGGCCATGATTTTTCTGCCTTGTCGAAAGAATACAGATCGGACCGAATTCTTCTTGGAGAGATGAAATGTCTGCTAACGGAATTCATTTTTGCAATTCCGAACTGTGGATTTTGGCTTCTCAATTCGGAATTGGGTTTCTATTTATGCTCTTTGAGAGGCAAACTAGGCAATGACATAAGTACTGAACACTATCATCTCTCTTTATAGAAAGTTGTGCGAGAAGTAGATGCTCAATTTAGATTGTACTGCTACTGAACCTCGACGTGGAAGTCATTGTACAAATCCAGAAAAGGACCCCCAGTTTTAGGAGCACGAGTTTTCATTGTTGATTTATATCCAGCAAAAACCTGTGAGCATTTGAGGTGGTGAATGGTGATTACTTGATGAAAATGTCACAGCTAAGCACTGCAACTCTATTCTGACATGAAATGGTTTTAGTTAATAGTTTATCGGACCATTAATTATATTCAGTGGGATCATCAATTATTCCAGTTACTTCGAAACACGTTAAGATAAAAAATCCTCTGTGCAGACCATTAACATAAAACTCTGAAGTAATTAACATCTCGTCTAACCTGTGTGATGAATGATTGAATCCAACCTAGCTCCGACAACGACAACGTAGAGATAGAATCTGACAGGTGACGTTGACGGCTCCTTCAATAAGTAAATGTAGTACTGGTTTAAGTTATCTTTTGTTGTAATCACCTGTAGAATCCGTCAACGATTATGAAGTATGTCGCAGACTCACTCAATTTTTCCGTACCCGACCTACGTGAAATCTGTATTTATTTTCTGCGTGGTCCCCAAGTCCACGCCTGACGCCATCAGTTATTCCTTTTCTAAAGGCTGTCATATGAAAATTCTGTTCTGTAGGGGAGCTATCCGCTTACTCACCATTAGGTACCATGTTTATTTCCCGTGAAAAATGCGTTCCAAAATGTACTATTATGAAATATTCCTCAAATGCTGATAATTCATAGCTTATTTAAAATCTAGGGTTTATTTGATTGTCTTCGAAGATTAAATTTGCTGTCATTCCCACAAACGTCACAAAGATAACACAAAATGTCCAGAGGGCACAACAAGAAATAGATACCTCAAAAACAGAAAAAGGAAATGCCACGAAGGCAAAGTTAAATAGGCACACGCGTAGAAAATGCGCAGAGCCAAAAGAAAATGATTCAGACGACAAAGCTAACCGAGTAACAAGAAGCTCAAAGCATCTTTTCTTCTCCTTAAACCTCGTGACAACTGTCCAATTCGAAGGAAAAGCTAATGGAGAATCAAGGCGAGCACGATCTGCTCGGGTCCAGTCGGAAGATTCGAGACACATGAGATTTTTTAACACTACCGCGAGGGAGAAATCACGTCTCTCATAGTCTTTGACTACCGGGAGAGAATTTTCTTTCGTTCCTGTGCGGTGAATGGTTGCCAACCTTTAGACCACAAAGAAACCACTTTTTTCTTTTCGGGTATTATTGAGCAAGCAAGACTCTTGAAGGTGACTAGTTGGAATCTACTAAGATGGATGGATACATGTTTTAGTAGATTTAACTTTTAATAAATTGGACACGTTATTTTTGCTTCAAGTTTTTTTGGAAGCCCAAAGATAAGTTTAACACAACATAGTGTCCCACTTTTGATAATGTTTATTATATTTTTAATAGCGGTTACTTCAAACCTAGAGGATGATCTACCCTAAAAAGAGGAGGCGATGTGTGTGTGAAGTTATTCCAGTAAAATTCAGAACCTAGGGACCAAAGAGGAAAATTTATAGGAGTTTTTGATGTGCTTTGGAGTTACATGAGATTGTTGAAGGCATGAAAACTTGTTTATATTCAATAGGTCCAATTTGATTCCAAGATTACTAGACAAGGATTGTTGTAGGACACAATTGGATATTGGCCGGATATCATCAAGACAATATCAACATACATAACATGAATCTTTCGTTTGCTCATAATCTAGAAATTATTGCTAAAGCATTTTCCTTGTCTTCGAATACACCCAAATGAAAAATACAATATCAACACGGATAACATGAATCTTTCATTTTATCATAATCTTAAGTATTAGAAAAGTATCTAAAGTGACAACCTACATATCGGTTGGCAACAAATCATGTTGTAGATATGATTTATCAAGTTTTATTATGAAAATAAAAATATTGATCAAACTCAACCCATAGGTTAAATTATCTAATAAACACAACTCTATAATTGTTGACACCTACATAGCTTGATGAAACTCAAAGGGATTCTTTTGGCTTGTTACCAACATTTCAAACACCCACATAAGCACATTGTTTATAGTAGCTCATGTCACAGTTGCAAGGAAAATATTATAGTGCTCTCTTTATTTAGATATGTGCATATATTGTAATATTATTAATATAAGCTATATTGTAACTCATTATTAATAATATAGGTTTTTATATTGTTTCAATAATATATTTTTGTTATACCCGTAAAACTATTAACGGGTTGTTTGGTTGTGTGACTTCCTAGTTTGTAGGAGGTCGGTTTTATATTTCCATGGCTATTTATTAGCCTCAGTATTGATTGTAATTATGTTGAATATAATATCAATTTAGTATTTCCTGTGTGACAAGCCTGCTATACCAATATTCGGTATCAGAGTGATTATGGAGCCTTGAGATTTTGTACAGGAGCAACACCATTACTGTTGTAGGTTGTTCTGGTTGATGAGAAAATTATTCACGGAGAGTTTGTATATAGACCAGTTTTATAAATTTTAGTTGCAATAGTCTGGGTGGTTTGTTCTCGTCATAGTCACAAATAGAAAATATAGGAGCTCAAACTGATTATCTCTCAGCATCAGGAATTCAAACCTCTTAAGTCTGCTGTTAACTTAGACGACTTGAGATGTTATTTTTGTTGAGCAGATTTTTTGTTCGCTTAATGGTATATAAATTCATGGGCCTCAGGCTGTTGAAATAATTCATAACCTTCATCTCTGTCACGTGATCAATTCATTCACGGAGAATAAAAATCATGATTTTGGGCCTTAGTTTGTTGCTAATGTGTGGGATAAATCATCGGTGGAAGTTGATGCGATGGCTGCATGTTTGGAATGAACATACTATCTAATCAGTGTCAGATTGTCAGAAGAAGCGTACGCCATAGGTCATTCATTCTCTTCAAGATTTCCCTTCTGCAAAATGTGCCTTTATACAGGTTTGTGTGTATATCCTAGGTATAATGCATATTTATAATTTCTGAGAATACATAATTTAGCACAATATTTTATCATCCCGTGCATTCCAAGGAAGATATTTAAGTTTGTTGATATAATTCGGGCCAGCATAATATCTCTACTTCATTCAATATTCACCGTGAGTGTCAAAAACAAATCAATCTCTTTGTTTTAAGACTCCTTTTTGTTAAATCGTGTGGTGGTCGTGTATTGGACAATTAGGGAAATTTAATTAATTTGTTGGAAAGGTACAGATTTCTTTGACAAAATGTTAAGTAATCTTTTTTTATCTGTTTGTATCAATGAAGATTGCAAATTTATTTGGTAAGTATGTAGTAGGTTATCTCTCGAAGTTTTGATATATTTTTTAAAGTTAAGTATCTCTACTAGTATCAAGATTTTTCCATTTTTGTGGAGTTTCAAAATGGAAAAGATAAATTTAATTGAAAGATTTGATGGTAAAGACTGACTTCCAAATGTGGCACATATGAACCCAACTACGATTGATCGACAAAGACTTATGGGACATTTTTGATGGAAAAATTAAAAAACGAATGATGTAAGCGAAGCGAAATGGGAAAGTAAGGATTAGAAAGCAATAACAATTATCGGGCTTGGTCTATCCGATGCATATTTGCATCATATTGATCTAACCAAGTCATCTAATAACATTTGGGTGACATTGAACAAGTTATTTGGATCTCAAGCAGGTAGTGCAATAATGGCTCTAAAGCAAAAATGTTTTGGGCTATAGATGGGAGAAAATGACAATATGGTTCAACATATCGTAAGTCATGATCTATTCTAATTCAATTAGTAGGAAAAAAGCAAAGGTAGATGGAGAATATGTTAAAGCAATCTTACTAAATAGTTTTCCAAAAGAGTATTCGAGTATTGTTTTTACTCTTAGTAAGATCAATCCTAGTTTGGAAAATTTAATTTCCTCTTTGCTTGATGAGGAAATAAAAATAAAAAGGTTTCAGACAAGAAGAAACTTTCATGGTCATAAAACAATAAAGCATCATTCTAGAAAGGTAAAAAAAGGTTTGTACCGTCAAAGAAACATCTTTTGTGTCATTATTGTAAACAACCAGGACATGGTTTTGTGAATTGTAAGAAAAGAGCTCAAGATCTCTTAGATGATAAGTTGGATCAAAAGGCTTTAGCTATTGACGAAGATTGGGATGATTATTCAAATCCTGCAAGTGACAATGAACATATTAATTATTCAAGTGATGAAGATTATCTGTATTGAGCATCTATCCTCTTATTCAAGTTCAACGTCCTCGAGTTTGTCACTACCTCGGACGCCACAAACCGCTTTAGTGTGTTGGTGCTTGATTTTATCTCTCCCTTTTAGTTCAAAAACGTTTTAGTTCGATGGTTTGAAGTTTTTCTGTCTCCTGTATTGATGCGTGAAAGCTTTTTCCTTCATTTGGTTGCCATGGTCAGTCCTTTCCTTTGGTCGAGGATCACATTAAGTCCAGATATTGTTTTCCATTTCTCTGTCCATGAGGAAGAAGTTGTAATTTGGGCATGAATTCGGGTTTTCCCCTTCCTTCTATTTTTCCACAGTCATGTTTTCCCTATCAATTTTTGTCCCAATATCCATGGAAATGTGGTCCTTTCTGATTGGATGCGGCCCAATGGGTCTTTTTGGTGAAACTTGCCACTTTTGTCACATTTTGTAAAAATACCAAATTGGCCCCGTGGCCCCGATAGCATCTAATTGGTTAATCAACAAACATGAAGTGGCAGGGAAAAAGTCTTACTTTGACCCTAAAGGAGGACACGTGAAAATTTTTAAATTTATAAGCGAGGAGGTGGGTTGCGAAGCGTTTTGTAGTTTTTACCTTTTTGTACGAAGGAGAAAAGTTATGAAATAATCTACAACTCTGTTGGGGCCCACATCAAAAGTTAGAAGCAGAGAGGTGGGTCACCAAGGCATTTTGAAACTTTAAGGCTCGCTTCAACTCAAAGCTTGTCCATGTGGAGGGCCTACGCTCATTTGAGGATCCACCTCTGGGTCCTACCTTAGTAGTTGCACCAAGGAGACACGTGGAGGCCAGAACACCCATAAAAACAACCCACTTGAGACCTAAGAACAACCTAGGAGTAGTTAAGAAAATTATGGAGTAATTTTTTTTGTTTAAAAGAGTCTACAACTAGGTTACAAGACAACAGTTTTTGCAAGCATGTTTTTAAGCCAAATACTATTAATAAGTTATAGTTTTATTAATACGACAATTATAAAAGATCACAAGGTCCAAACTTAGGTTTAGATTAAACAATTAGGTTAAGAGGTGAATTTCTCACTATACCACTCTCTAATAGGCTTAAAATATTCAACTTGATTTTTCTCAAAATTAACACACTCAAAACTTCCCAAAAACATTCCCATTAGATAGGAACTTTCCTCACCTTTCGGGTGATATAAAGAAGTCCTAACTCATCATATTTCTCAAGTTATGGGCCGGCAAGACTTGGGGTGAAAATTTTCCCCAAGAGCACTCCTGTGGGCCTAGGAAGAAAATTTTATCATGCGTGGGTTTTGGGCACTGGGAACAAAATTTTCCCATGCGCGGCTTTGCGGGCACGGGAAGAAAATTTTCCCATGTGCGGGTCCATGCGGAGCAAGGAGATTTTTAGTGCATTTTCCCTTTTCAAACAAAAGCATGATCTGCCTCCGCGCGCCCACGAGCATGAAGAGGACACGTGTCAGCATTTCAAAAATCTGGAAGAAAATCGGGTTGTCGGAGGAAGTTAAGACAATGATCCTTTTGGCCGAAAGGCGCTATGGAATCAAATGATTTGTGCCTCCGTCGATGTCCAAAGCACCACGTGTCAAACACCGATTGGTCATGGCCCGTCGTCAAGCCGTTGGGAGAATTTAGGAATTTTTCCCAAAAATTTCAAGCGCTAAGCTAAAAGGCGATCCGCCTCTGCCGATGCCTTGTGATGCCACATGGTAACCCCCGATTGGGTCAGTGGGATAGAGGGGTGGTGGAGGAAATGTAGAAATGTTTCCTAAATTATTTTAACTTGGTTAAGTTGATGTTGAGGGCTCGCACGGATGCGGAAAAAAACCAAAATGGAAAACGCAGGTGGTGGATCCAGGGAAATTTTTCCAAAATTTCTTTTTTGAACTTAGGTGATTTTGACAAAAAGAAAGGCTTGTGGGTCAGTGGAGCAGCAAGGGAATTCGTGCCTTTGGCATTTTTGACCAAAAAGCGCTAAGGGAAAATTTGGGCATGCATGTCCGCCAAGGAATTTTTTTCTCAAGTTTTTTTGACAGTTAGAATTATTTTTGATGCCAAATGAAGAAAAACTACACAATGCCATAAATTTTTATTGGGAGATCATTTTTGGGAAACCAAGGACTTTTTAGAAAGATATTGATGTCCTATTTGCACAGAACCATAATTTTTTTATTTTTATAATGTTTATGGGGTCAATTTCACAAAAACGATCTCGTAGACTTTTAAAAGGCAAGTGGTAAATTTTAACTTATGAAATTTTGATCAATTAATCTTCTTCCTCTTTCAACATGTTAATTAGACATGAAGAATTCTTCTTAGATGGATTTATGATGGATTTCGGAGGTAAGTTTTTTTGATTGACTCCCAATTTTTAAAAAAAAAAACTTTGACGGAAAAACGCGGTAAAACTACTTGAGCCTAATTTTGCTAAGTTTTCTAAGAAATTCCTTAAGTATTTTTTTCCAATTGAATTCGTTTAGGGCATACTACTTCAATTTAATCGTTTAATTTTTTATTTCATTGTTGCAGGTTCGAACTATGCATTTTTGGATAAAGTATTTGCTAGTTTGAAAATACAAAACAGAGATCAAATTTTAAAGGATCTATTTGCCATTTTCATCTTCCAAGTATTAGAATTCATTCCAATTCTAATCTAATACATTTAGTTGATTCAAATCAAGTTATTGAACCAAAATGAAATTTTGATTTCTAATTTTACACATTTGAAAAGATAGAGTTCTGTATTTTCCTCACACACATTTCTTCATTTCAAAGAGAGATTTCAAATACATTTCAAACTCAGATTTTAAACATCAGTAGTTCCAATTGTGGAAAGAAATTCAACTTTTATTCAAAAGACAAGATTTCATTCTTTTACAACTTCTCTTTTCTGTTGATTTTCACAATACAATACACAAAATACATCTCTTTCTTTCAAGACAGAAAACAAAGTATATCTTTCCTTTACATTTCAAAATTACAAATTTCGTATTCAATACAACATATTTTCATTACAAAACATATACAAGTTCATCCACTTCAAGTGGGAAAGGTTACACTAAGATTTAATTTCAACAAGGGACTGTCAAAATCTCTCTTTTTTTCTTCCTTTGCTCTAGAACAACAACATATAGATTTATAATTCTTCCAATTCTAATCACAAAAAGAGCAGGGAAAGGTAATGCTCTCCACCCAACCAAGACATCTACCGAAAAGGAGAATCCATCCTTCTTTATTGGCCCCCGTGCCCTAACCATAATGCAATAGAAGATGTGATTTAACTTATGTAAACAAGGGCTTCCATAACACACAAGAAACATTTTCACATTTAAAACACAATCCAAGAACATAATGTAGATTACAACTACATTAAAGCATGACAAAGAACACTGAGGCTTCATCAAGCAAGCCAAAGGAGCAAGAAACTATGGGGGATGCTATTTATGCCTCCCAAAAGGGGAAATGGGTATCACCACCTGATTTCAAACTGCCAAAATATAGTATATCAAATCCCTAACATGCCCTTATGCCTCCCCCAAGTAACCCTTATTCCTCACATTTCCTTATGCCTCCCCAACCTCTTATGGCACCCCATAACGAGTAAAGAAATGCAAGCTATTTCTTTGTAAGGTGGAACCCAAATCCCAACTCCCTCCACACTTATGCCTCCCCAAAACACTTGTGCCTCCCACAAAATAAACCCCATAGTATTCTCCTACACCATTCCTAGGCCATCTACCCAACATCCCACAAACATGCCAAAACATTCACAATAATAACAATTTCATAAACAAAAGAAAAGCATTTCAAGAGCCAAGCTCCTACCTCTCCATGATGGAGTTGTTCCAAGTTCCAAAACAACAAGCTTTATCCTAATGTAAGCAATCCAAATCACCCAAGCACAAACAAGCTTTATCCTAATGCAATGCATAATTTGCCTCTCGCCAAGATGTCCTACCTCAAGTCTCCATCTCGGGAACATAAATCTATCCTCCGTGCCTAAAAATACCATCTTCCTCTAAATAAAAACCTTCAAACTTCCCTCGAGTGATCTCTCGAGACTCGATCTCTTCTTGAACTACAATGTAGAATCGCCAAGAGGAAGCTCTTCGAAGAATCCTACTCCGCAAATTTGTGCTTACTTAGGTGGCCATAACCACAAGTCTCCATGTACTCGAGAGTGTCGCCACCACATTATCCTTCCCCTTCACATGATCTATCTCCATATCATACTCACAAAGTAACTCCATCCAATGTCATTGATGAGCATTGAGATTGGGATGCGTGAAGAGGTGACAAAGACTCAAGTGATTTGTTTTGATTGTGGAACTCCGACCAAGCGAAAGTGCCTCCATCGAACCAAAGTGTGCACAACTACCGCAAGCTCAAGATTCGAGTCGGATAATTTTTCTTGTAATATTTGAGTTTGCGAGACTCAAAAGCCACTACTCTGGCCTCCTCTATCAACACACCTCTAAGCCCTACTAAAGAATCATCCGTGCAAATGAAAAAATCACCCCGTGGATCCGACACTACAAGAATAGGTGTTATAATGAGACATTCCTTTAGTGTATCAAGGCCTACTCACACACTGTTTGACCAAACAAACTTCATCCCTTTCCTCTTAAGGGAAGTGATGGGGTCTTGTAATCGAGAAAAGTCTGAATAAATCTCATGCGGTAACCTGCTAATCCCATGAAGCTACGCACCTTGGTCATAGTAGGTGGTGCTGCCAATCCATGATATCTCTAATCTTGGAAGGATCGTTTACGATACCTTCCCCAAATATGATATGACCCAAATACTGCACCTCCATATGAAAGAATGCACACTTCTCCAAGTTCTGAAAAGCCTCTACTCCCAAGGACACTTTGAAGAACCTACCGAAGGATCCCCTCATGCTCCTCACATGTATGTGAGTAAATCAAAATGTCATCAAGGAAGACGAGCACAAAGTGATCTAAGAATCTCCTAAATAACCCATTCATCAGACTCATAAACATTGTGGGGGCATTCACAAACCAAAAGGTACCTTTGTGAACTCATAGTGCCCATATCTCATACGAAAGGTAGTGTTATGAATATCCACCTCTATAATCCTCAACTGATGATAGTTTTACTTAAGATTAATCTTAGAGAAAAGCGTGGCTTCTTTCATATGATCAAACAAGTCATCAATGTGCGAAGGAGATAATGATTCTTAATCGTTACCTTATTCAAATTGGCGGTAATCAATATGGTGGTGCTCAAAATAGTCTCACCCCATTTTTCCTTTACAATCCATCAATTTATGGCCTCTGTCATATTTTGTTCCCCCGTGTTGTGCCTGGGATGTCTCTACTTTCTTTTGGTGCCATTATTAATTTTTTCATAGGTTGAAGTTCATGTATGGGTCCATTTATGTTTCCCTCTTTCTCCGTTCCTCCGAAATTGTTCTGTAATTTGGATCTCTCGCTCTCTATTTATCTAAAAACTTGAGCTTTCTTGTTCTTTCTATTTTCCATAGTTGGGATTTGTTTTCCTTGTCCTTTTCGCCCAAGATACTTGATAAAGAATGAATGGATGTAGCTCTGAAGAGCGTATTTGAACCTTGTAACATTCCTAAATCCCGTGTCCTTGGAAATATTTTCATCTCTAGGTTCAAATGGTTGTTTTTCTACATTTTATGGTTTGATGGGCATTTCTCCTAGTCAAATTTGTGTCCTTGCATCGACAAGGAACATGGCCTATTTTGCTTGGTCCGGGGATGGCGGACAAATGCTTTAACTTCTCACTTTTTTCTTTTTTGGCAAAAAGGAAAATTTGATCCCGTGGCTCCACTCAATTTTGATTGGTTATTTTGGTAATTACGTGGCTTCTTCTGATTCGATGGGGTGTGGTGGGTCTATATTTGAAACTTTTTCTTTTTGGTTACTTTGGAAAAAAATTGAACTCACCCCGCTGCCCTGCCAAGTACTAATTTAAAAAACTTTAAGTTATCGGAGGAAACTCCTTGTTTTCACCACGAGGGTGTCCACGTGTTCATCTTTGATTTGATGCGGCTCGACGGCTCACTCCTAAAATTTATGGAGAATTTTAAACCCAAGGTTTGTCCACATGGAGGAATGGCCCTCATTTGATGATCTATTTTTTGATTTGGCCTTGGAGTAGCGCCGGGAGGACACATGGAGGTTTCCGCTACTTTTCCCAGACTTAAACAAATTTTTATGTAGCTAATTCATTTTGGCAGAATAGGGACACGTGGTGAGCCCACACTCTTTTGGGGACTCAAACTTGGGAATCATTTTGAAAATGTGCCAGGAGACACATGGAGGTTTCCACCGGGTCTTCCCATACTTAATCCTTTTTCAAAAAAATTTGGGACATCTGGGACACGTGGAGGAACCATGCATGTTTGGGGACCGTCCCTTAAGTTTTATTTTAAAGAAGTGCTAGGAGGACACTTGGAGGCCTCCGCTCACTTTACATTTTTCTTGGACTTTTCAATG
The DNA here is from genome assembly GCA_018340775.1 of Taxus wallichiana var. yunnanensis. Taxonomy (NCBI): domain Eukaryota; kingdom Viridiplantae; phylum Streptophyta; class Pinopsida; order Cupressales; family Taxaceae; genus Taxus; species Taxus wallichiana. The sequence goes on from CM031235.1 coordinate 219,878,473, forward strand.
GCCAAAGGAGATTACCTTGGAGCATGACACATGGCACCTTCCGCTGAGCTTCAAGCCTTTCGAAAAATTTTGCTGGGCTAGGAAACGTGGCGAGCTCGTGCTCTTTCAAAGTCTCAAAATTTTGGGACCATCTCAAGGTGCGGCATGGTGACACATGGCAGTTTGAAAATTCAAAGGGGCGGGGAAGCGGACCATTAGAGGCAACTTGGATTTTTTCCTCTTGTCCTCAAAAGGATTAAAATCTCAAAATGGCCTACAAGCCCAATAAAGGATCAGTCAAAGTTTGTTTCAAGTCAAAAGGGTGGGGAGGCGGACCATCGGGGGCAATTTGGATTTTTTCCCCTTGATATTCAAATGACTAAAAATCTCAAAATGACCCATGAGCCCGATAAAGGAAAGGTCAAAGCTTGCTCCAGTCAACGGTGGAGGTGTGCACTATTGGGGAAATTGGAAAAAATTCCTTTTGGGAGATAAGAGTTAAAAGTGAAAAATGAAGCTGCGGTTCTGTTGGGACCCACATTGGGACACGTGTTAGACCCATTTTTAAGGGTGGAGCTGTGGGGAAAACTTGGAAAATTTTCCCTTTTCCAAAAATAAGGTGAAATAGCAGAATTTGGCCATGGTTCTGTTGGGACCCACCTTAGGACATGTGTCAAGCTCATTTCTCAAGGGCAGAGGTGCAGAGCAAAATGGAATTTTTTTCCATTTTTTCAAAAGGTTGTAAAAAGTCAAAGGAAGCCCTCGGGCCTATTTTAAAGTTGAATCTTCCACGTGGATGGCCCAAATTCAAAGTAAAGATCAACGACAACTATGAGTCTGAATCTAATTTTCCCCCCATTTTCTTGAAACACGCCTAGAAGTGTGAGTCTTCATGATTTCTTGGTATTTCCTACATGCCAAACAAAGAGGGGAGTTAATTTTGATATCTAAGTTTGGTGGGAGAGATCTGGAGACATCTTTTGCCATTAAAATGGTCTGACTATCGGGCTCGATCTGATTTTCCATTTTTCTTCTCCCGAGCACGCAAGGAACCAGATTTGATAGATTAGGGGTAAAAGTGGTTGGCAAGTTAAAGGAGGAGTGTTCTACCAGATGAAGGAGTTGAATGCTGAGATTTTGAAGAGATTTGCCCCATGAGCACTGACAACTTTTTGAAGATTTGATCCTCGGGAATCGTGATCGGAATCATGGCGAACATTGGCACATTCAATTTTTGGATTTTTTTGGGGGAGAGGCTTGATTGTAAAATGATATAAATAGGAAAGATTTTTCCGTGAAAAGGGTTGGAGTTTTAGAGGTCAAGAAAATCCCTATAGGAAAATTTGACAAAGCTTGTCTTTTGAGAAGTCATCGAGATGCCTATATATCTCTTTTTCATTATGTTTGATCGTTTCAAGGTGGTTGCAAGTGTACAACAATTGACAAGCTCGATATTGTTCTAGAAAAATTCCCCTACTGATAAATTTAATCAAACTCGAGTTATTATGGGTTGATCTTAAAAATATGTGTTTGTTTCATTTTTGAATGTCTACAAATAGTTTTTCTTGTTTCTATTGCAATCTTGTATCAAAATCTATATTAATCACATAGGTCTTAATCCTTGTGATAGTTTAGTGGCATCTGCAATCTCATTTATTGGATGAGCTTCATCTAGGAGTGAAATAAATGATTTAAAATCACTTTTCTTTCATTTGTTAACATAGATTGTTTGTAAGCCTCTAGGTGTACCTCAGGCGTGATTGATCTTAGATTTTGATGTTTTATTGGGTCTTCTAACTTGATCCTTTGTGTTAAAATCTCATAGATTGTGTGAAAAAGTGCTAATCTAGGCCTCCATTGAAGCACATATTCTAGTTAAAGGAACATTTTAGCTATTCTGAAGTATTATGTTGTCTAGACTTTCCATTTTGTAAGAGTTCTCAGAGATTTGGAAAATCAAGTTCATTCTACCTCACCTCCCACCAAAATTTATTTAAAACAACTAATCCTACCCATACTACCCTTGTTTTTCATGTGTGTATACAAATGCATAAATTTTACTACCAAAACATGCAGAAACAATCAGGATTCCAAATGTCTTTAGTAGCTTGAACCTTGCTTAGAGAATATCTCCACTATCTAGAGTGACAACTCGTGAGAGTTAGATTTTGTTGCATTGATCATATTTTCTTCAAGGTCTCCTTAACAACTTCATTAGGAAGGATATCTCCATCTCCTCCATAAATAACAGGCTACAAAAGGGTTCTCTTACCTTGGTTAAAAGGCACAACCTAAAATAGTGAGGATAGATCAAATCCTCTTGAGGGTGCTATCCATTTCTCCACATCTGAGTGACTAAGGGCCAGTTAGATCCCATCCCCGACTACAAAATGACTCATCATGATCTATCTATCTCTAAGCTTCTGCTAAACCTGTGATGTTGCTTAGAATTTGAAGAAGAATCAATTTGGGTACCAACACCTAAATGGCGTTATTGTTGGGGACAATAGTTGTTACACTTCACATTCATGCCTGGTAAAACCTTCTTATATACTCCAAGTGTATGTGCAACTCTTTCAGTTTCTACACCTAGTGCACTAGCTTTCATTGATAAATATGGGTAAAGAAAGGTCGATTCTTTCCATTTCCAGTTTCTAGTGTTGACAACATTTGACAGATCATATTTAGTGCATCTACACAACTAAGGTGGAAATCCTTAGTGGTGACTCCCTGTTGATCTGATTCTTAATGAATACCAGTGTCTTAACCTCTGTCAAGTGATATTTGTTACTAACCTTTGCAAATCTATGGAAGGAAGAAGATATTTCTTTGCTAGGGATCCTATAGGACATTATTTCTAGAGCTAGGAAAAGAAAAATCAGAAGGAAGAAAATCCTGGAGAGCTATGGGAAATCAAGCAGACAAGAAAGGGGATCTCCATTGATGAAAGTGATTCGGCCTATTATTGAAGACTGCAATTCAAGTGCTTCTGAATCAGGTAGCCTCTTTGTGGAATTGAATTCTCCAATTGGAGAGGGGCCTTCATTTGATTTTGAAAAGTTTACTTCTCATTCTACCCCTATCTTTTCAGAAGTTGATAGGGATTTCCAAGAAACTAGGCCTTTAGGGGATATCCAATTTGAAAGTTATACCCCTGTGTTTCAAAGACCTTCTGCCCCTCATCAATTTGTCACCCCTCCAGGGTCACCTCCTCAAAACAACATGGCCTTTCCCCCACCCAGACCTCCATTTGTTGTGAATACCTTTGGACCTATAAATTTTGTAGGGATGGCTAGTTATCCAAATGCAGTTCCTCAAGAAGTAAGGAACAATTACCAAAGTTCCAAGGAAACAATGCTATAACTGGTGATCAACATTTAAAGCTTTTTATCAATATGATGGAAGACTTTGAGATTGAACATGAAGATGTGTATATCAAGTTGTTTATCCATACTCTGGAAGAGGATGCAAGGGACTGGTATAAATATTTGCTAGATAATTCTATTGATTCTTGGATAGAGATGAGCAATGCATTTAGATTACAGTATGGTGATAGAACTGACCCTAGGTTTCTCTTGACAAAATTTGAAAACATAAAAAAGAATCCTAATGAGTTAGTACATGATTTCAACACAAGGTTTAATAAGACCTTGAGGAGATTTCCTATTAGGATAAGGCCATGTGATGAATCATGTTTGATCAAATATTTAGATGCATTTGATAAAAAGGCTACTTACTACTTGAGAGACAAAAACCCCACTAATTTGAGGTAGGCATTCACCATGGCCTTGCAAATTGAGAATAACATCAAAGGCAATTGGAAAGCCTCAAAAAGGGGGTGTAAAGTTAGTTAACCAGAAAAACCCCAAACAAGCAAGGCTGCATATTTGGAAGAAGTTGTGAAGACTTTGGTAGGGGTTGTCAAAGAAATATCATACAAACTAGCCGGGATGAGAAAGGAATTGGGTAGAGTTCACAAGGTCAACACAAGTAGCAAGGCCAAGAAAGGTTCAAAAATCACCAAAGATCTGATGACAGAGGAAAGGGACCTGTTGGATTTGGAAATAGGCGGTCCAAGGCAGGGAAAATAGAATGGTGCTTGATCCTTTGGCTACCAGAGTTGTTGTTGTGGAGGAGACAAATGTCATTGATTGGTGTGACAGATGTTTCATGCCCCATGCTCCTTGTGAAGAATATCAACAATAAGAAGAATTTGATGATGAAAATGATGATGATGTATGCATGATGGGTTATTCCATGAGCTCACAACAAGGGGCAACTTCAACTGAGGTGATAAGTGCCGGACTGCTGCCACTTTTTGGGATTGCATTCATAGGGTACCTATTCTTCCTCCCTCTCATACTTTAGAAGTAGATATTGTACAAGCTTTTGAATTTCCCAATAATGACTTTGAATATTTAAGGGCTTTAATGATAAAGAAGTATGATGGAGGCATCCCATCTGAGGAGGACATGCAGTTGTTGATGAATGTTGTTGTGGCTCAAGAAAAGGAACATAACACAAGAAGTAGGGTTGTCAAAGGGACAGGGCCTCAAGCCAAGCCAAAAATCCCTTACTTTCAAACATTCCTAAAGAGGCTCCTAAGAAAGATGCATCTGCCAAAAGCCTGTGGTTCCAAACAAAAATCATACCCCTCCTCATGCCCAAGTTGTCAAAAATCTTGTACCACCTAGTGAGTGTGTTGGCTTTCCTTCCAATACTGCCTTGCCCAAAGTGTCCCATATGACATTTCCCAAGTTTTAAGTCAAATCAAAGTTTTTGTTCTAATTGTTGAGTTGCTTAGGATTCCTGAGCACAAAAAGAGAGCATTTGAATACTTGGGATTGAAAGAAGAGAAGATTGCCCTAGGCAGAAATGTAAACATTGTGGAGACTCCACCAATCATTGAAGAGTTAGAAACACCACCAAGCATTGGAAGAATTAGGTGAACCACCTGAGGTCTATTTGGGGACATCCTTGGTGGACTCTCAGCTAAATGTGGATCCATTCTTCACTACCTTGATCATTAAGGATAGATTACTGCACAACTGCATGTTTGACTTAGGGGCATCATGCAATGTCATGCCTTTGAAGTCATGAATGAGTTGAATATTAAAGTAACAACAACATATGGGAAGTGTATTGCTATGGAATCTAGAGAAGTGCTAGTAGTGGATGTGTGAAGGGTTTGGTGGTGTAACTTGTAGCTTACCCAAGTAAAAATTTAAAACTTGATGTTGTCATTGTTGACTGCCCAGCCAAGTGGGGCATGCTATTGTCTAGAAAATGGGCTGCAAGTGTTGGTGGGAGTGTCCAAATGGACATGTCCTATGCTACCATCCCAATTGAGGGCAGCCTTGTCAAGTTGTATGGGGAAAAGAAGATGTTGCACCTTATTGAAGATCCCAACAATGCATCCTATGAAGTATTGTACACAAGTGTTGATGTTGATAATTTTGTAGGATTTGTTGATGGAAAGGAGCACAAGATTGAAGAATGTAAATGCCTTGAACAAATGGGATCTCCTTGGACTCTATTGTTTGATGGAGCTTGCTCCAAGTTTGGGAATGGTGTTGGTGTTGTTCTGCTTTCTCCAGGTTAGGAAATTTGTTTTTTCCTTCAAACTCAATTTTGAGTGCACTAACAACATTGTTGAGTATGAGGCACTATTGTTGGGTTTAAGAATTTCTTGGAAATATGGTGTCAAGGACATCATTGTCAAAGGAGACTCAAAATTAATAGTAAAACAAGTCAGAAAACTATATGCCACAAAGAATCAATGAATGAAACAATACAAGCATGTAGTTTGGGATTTCATTGAGATGTTTGATTCATTCAACATTGTGCATCATGATAGGAAGTTCAATGACTTGGAAGACAAACTTGTAGTGTTGGGGTCTCATTTTGACAATTGTGTAGTGTCCCCATATTGTGAATATGATGTGGAAGTATTGACAAGACCCTCTGTCCCTGACAACATTAAACACTGGCAGGTATTTGATGATGATGCTCAGATCAGAAGATTTCTATAGAACAAGGGAGAATTTGCTGATCAATACATTGATTTGGAGCCATTGGTATGTGCAAAGAGGGGAAGGAAACCTTGTTTGGCAAGGGCATCATCCAGCTAAAGACTAATACCATTCCTAGAGGGCTGGTTGCTCTTGAGTCCAATTTTGATAATGTTGATCGCATTATTAACATATGCATGGCAGCCTCGAGGGATATTGAGGAGCATGACCTTGGCACAAAGGAGAGGCCAAGGAAAATTTGGTTAGGCAGCAATCTCAGAAAGGAGGAGAAGTAGTCATACATCCAATTGTTGAAAAAGTATCAGGATTGCATGGCTTGGACCTATTCTGAACTAAAAGCATATAGAGAGGACTTGTTTCAACATGAGATTCCCTTGGAGTCTAATGCAAAGCCATTCAAGAAGAAACAGAGGCCCATCAATCCACTCTTATCTCTTAAAATGCAAGAGGAACTGAAGAAGCTAAGAGATGGAGGGATCATTCAGCCCACAAGATATTCTTCTTGGGTTGCAAACCTAGTACCAGTAAGAAAGAAGAATGGTGATATCAGGTTGTGTGTAGATTTCAGGAATCTAAACAAAGCATCTATGAAGGATAATTATCCTTTACCAAATATGGAAAACATGCTACAGTTAGTGACTGGTTCTAAATTACTCTCCACCTTAGATGGTTTCTCTGGTTATAACCAAGTTGTGGTGAAGGAATCAGAAAGGATCAAGATACCTTTACTACTCCTTGGGGACGTATGTGTATGTTAGGATGCCCTTTGGTTTGATGAATGTTGGAGCTACCTTTCAAAGAGAAATGGATGTTGCTTTTTCTGGTTACATCAATGATTTTATTGTTGTTTATCAAGATGATGTAACTATGTTCTCAGGAAGAGAAGTGATCACCTGCTGCACTTGGAGAAGATGTTGATAAGATGTAGAGAATATGACATTTCACTCAATCCAAAGAAGTGCCATTTTGGAGTGCAGAAGGAAAAATTGCTTGGTCACATTGTGTCATAAGAAGGGGTGATGATTGATCTAGAAAGGGTAGAGGCCATCAACAAGGTCCCAATCCCAAGGACCAAGAAAGGAATTCATTCCTTTTTGGGTAGATAAACTTCATCAGGAGATTCATATCAAACTTTGTTGAGTTGACCATTCCAATCACTTCCATGCTAAAAAAGGACTAGGCCATCAAATGGGAGGAGGATACCATCCAAGATTTCAATGGGATTAAAGAGGCACTAAAGCATGCACTGTTCTAGTAGCTCCAGATTATAAGAATCCCTTTCAACTGTTCTCTTTTGCTTTAGAAAACACTATTGCTTTCATTCTCTACTGCGAAAAGGATGATGAAGGGGCTGAGAGGCCAATTTCCTTTTTCAGTAAGGCATTGTAGGGGGCTGAGCTGAAATACACTATTATGGAGAAACAAGTATTTTCCTTGGTAAAAGCAAAAAAGGTTTTAGGCCTTACATTTTGAGTTCTAAGATTGTTTCTTATGTTCCCACACCATGGTGAAAGACATCTTATCAGAGATGGAAGTCTCAAGAAAAGGTGCAAATGGGTGAACAAGTTGCAAGAATATGACATGGATATCCAAACCACAAAGTTGGTGAGAGGTTTGGGCTTGGCTAAGATTATGGCTGAGAGAAACTTGCAAACTATTGAGGTAAATGAGGTAGAAGAAGGTAGGGTAGATGTTTTTGAAACATTGATGAGTTTTGAGTGGTACAAAGATGTAATTTTTTATCTCAAACATTTGAACTGCCCTGAGTATTTAAGTAAGAACTAGAAAAGATCCCTTAAGTTGGCTTCCCAGAAATATGTCATTACTGATTATGGGTTAGCTTGGAAGAATCCAGAGGGAGTCCTCTTAAGGTGCATTACTGAAGAAGAAGCCCCAAGATAATTATGATCTCCATGGAGGAGTTTGTGGGGGAATTTTTCTGCAAGAGTCACAACACACAAGATCTTGAGGGCTAGTTATTGGTGGCCAAATCTCTTCAAGGATACAACTTTTTGGTTAGAAGATGTGAGAGTTTCAGCACTTCTCTGGAAGACTGAAAGCTTCAGGATCCCTTCCTTTGTAACTTGTATCAATTGAAGCCCCATTCAAGCAATGGGGGATGGATTTCATTGGTGAGATTTCAGACCCTCAAGTGTTAGCCATAAGTGGATTCTTGTAGCCACTGATTACTTTACAAAATGGGTGGAGGAAATCCCCACCAAGAGAGAAACACACCAAATTGTCATGGATTTTCTATTAAACCACATCATCATCTGTAGGTTTGGGGTGCCAGTCAAGATTGTTTGATAATGCCATGAGCTTTAGAGCTAAACCTTTGGTGGCAATGTGTAAAGAATATGGGATCAACTTGACATATGCATCTAATTACAACCCCCAAGGAAATGGACAAGCTGAGTCAATAATAAAAATTTGTTGAAGATTATCAGAAGAACCTTGGAGCTGAACAAGAGAAAATGGGGTGAATAGTTGAAGTTTGTTATTTGGGCTGATAGAATCATTGTTAAAAGAGCCACTGGAAAGATTCCATTTGAGTTGGTGTATGGAACTCAGGCCCTGCTACCCCTGCATATGAAATTATCCTCATATCAATTCATTCAACAACTGGAAGACAAAGAAGTAAGTCCATATGATGCTTGCATTAACCAAATTGTTGAACTTGATGAAGAAAGGAGGGCATCCCACCAAAGGCATGTAAATTTCAAGAAAAGCTAAAGAAGTTATTTCAACAAGAAGGTCACTCCCAAGAGCTTTCAATGTTGGAGATCTTGTGCTACTGTTATGGGATAGTAGGCATGAAGATAAGGGAAAGCATGGCAAATTTGACTCATTATGGATGGGCCCTTACTCCATTGATATTAAGATTGGTGAGCATACCTTCTTCTTGAAGGATTTGGATGGTGAATTTCTTGAGTTGCATGTTAATGGCAGGCATTTGAAGCATTTCTTGGATTGATTCCCTAGAATCAAGTAAACATCTTTTGTATAGTGTATAGTTTGTTGTTTGTTTCTTGTCTTTTGTGTTTTCGCTCGCTCTAGTCCTTGGTGACCTATTTTTGTTGGTTTCTCTATTCGTTTTTGGAAGATGGCTCTGTTTCTCTACTCTGCAAGTTGACTCCTTTTCCCAATGGATATTTTTGGCACTTGGTCTACCTTTTTTCTTGTGGCACTCATAGGGAGTGCCCATCCCCAAGTCGGAGCCGATGTTGGTGCTCAAAATAGTCTTGCCCCATTTTTCCTTTGAAATCCATCGATTTATGCCCCATGTCATATTTTGTTCCCCATGTTGTGCTGGGAAGTCTCTCTTTCTTTTTTGGTGCCATAATTAATCTTTCTGGGTCAAATTTCATGTATGGGTCCATTTATGTTTCCTTGTTTCTCCATTCCTTTGAAAGTGGTCTATAATTTGGATCTCCCATTCTCTATTTTATCTAAAAACTCGGGGTTTCTCATTCTTTCCATTTTCCACAGTAAGGATTTTTTGTCCTTGTCATTTTTTCCCTAGATACTTGATAAAGAATGAATGGATGTAGCTTTGAAGAGCGTATTTGAGCCTTGTAACATTTCTAAATCCTCTGTCCTTGGAAAAAATTTCATCTCCAGGCTCAAATGGTCATTTTTCTACATTTTACAATTTGACAGGCATTTCTACCGGTCAAATTTGCATCCTTGTATTGACAAGGAACATGGCCTATTTTGGTTGGTCGGGGACACTAGAAAAATGCTTTAAATTATCACTTTTTGCTTTTTTGGAAAAAAGACAAATTTGATCCCGTGGCTCTCCTCAATTCTGATTGGTTCTTTTGGTACTTACTTGGCTTCTTCTGATTGGATGGGGCGTTTGAAACTTTTTCTTTTTGGCTACTTTGGAAAAAAATTTGAACTCTCCCCATGGCCCCGCCTTAGTTCTAATTTAAGAAAATTGAAGTGTTAGGAAAATTCTTATTTTTGCCCAAAGGTGTCCATGTGTTCATCTTTGATTTGATGCAGCTCAGTGGGTCACTCCTAAAATTTGTGTAGAATTTTAAACCCAAGGTTTTTCCACGTGGAGGAACAACGCTCATTTGAAGATCTACTTTTTGGTTTGGCCTTGAAGTAGCGTCGGGAGGACACGTGGATGTTTTCGTTGCTTTTCATGGAGTTAGACAAATTTTTATGTAGCTAACACAGTTTGGCGGGACAGGGACACGTGGCGAGCCCGCGCTCTTTCAAGGTCTCAAACTTGGGCATCATTTTGAAATTGTGCCAGGGAGACATGTGGAGGTTTCCGCCGGGTCTTCCCATACTTAGTATTTTTCAAAATGTTTTGGGAGATCTAGGACACATGGAGGAACCGTGCATGTTTGGGGACCGGCCCTTAAGTTTCATTTTAAAGAAGCACTAGGAGGACACTTGGAAGCGTCCGCTCACTTTACATTTTTCTTAGAATTTTAAACGGGCAAAGGAGATTGCCTCAGAGCATGACACATGGCACCTTCCACTGAGCTTCAAGCCTTTAGACAAATTTTTCTAGGTCAGGACACATTGTGAGCCCACACTCTTTCAGAATCTCAAAGTTTTGGGACCATCTCAAGGTGCGCCATGGTGACACGTGGCGGTTTGAAAAGTCAAAGGGGTGGGGAAGTGGACCATTGGAGGCAACTTGGATTTTTGCCTCTTGTCCTCAAAAGGATTAAAATCTCAAAATGGCCTGCAAGCCTAACAAAGGATCAGTCAAATTTTGTTTCAAGTCAAAGGGGTGGGAGGTGGACCATGGGGGTGATTTGGATTTTTTGCCCCTTGATATTCAAATGACTAAAAATCTCAAATTGACCCATGAGCCCGATAAATGAAAGGTCAAATCATGCTCCAGTCCATGGTAGAGGTCCAGACTCTCGGGTGAAATTTGGAAAAATTTCCTTTTGGGAGATAAGAGTTAAAAGTGAAAAAGGAAGTGCGGTTCCATTGGGACCCACATTGGGACACACGTCAAGCCCATTTTTCAAGGGCGGAGCTGTAGGGAAAACTTGGAAAATTTTCCCTTTTCTAAAAATAAGGTGAAATAGCAGAATTTGGCCATGGTTCCATTAGGACCAACCTTAGGACATGTGTCAAGCTCATTTCTCGAAGGCGGAGGTGTGGAGCAAAATGGAAATTTTTTCCATTTTTTCAAAAAGTTGTAAAAAGTCAAAGGAAGCCCTCGAGCCTGTTTTAAAGTTGAATCTTCCATGTGGATGACCCAAATTCAAAGTAAATATTAACGTCAGCTGTGAGTGTGAATATGATTTTCCCCCATTTTTACTAAAACATGCCTAGAAGTGTGAGTATTCATGATTTCTTTGTATTTCCTATGCGTCAAATAGAGAGGGAGTTAAATATGATATCTAAGTTTGTGGGAGAGATCTGGAGACATTTTTCCATTAAAATGATCTGACTATCGGGCTCGATCTGATTTTCTATTTTTCTTCTCCCGAGCACGCAAGGAACTAGATTTGATAGATTAGGGGCGGAAGTGGTTGGTGAGTTGAAGGAGGAGTGTTCTACCAAATGAAGGAGTTGAATGCTAATATTTTGAAGAGATCTACCCATGAGCACTTGAAAACTTTTACGAGGTTTGATTCTAGGAATCACGATTGGAATCATGGTGAGCACCTTTGGTGCATTAAATGTTTTTGGATTTTTTGGGGGAAAGATGCCCTGATTGTAAAATGTTATAAATAGGCAAGATTTTATAGTGAAAATGGTTGGAGTGTTAGAGGTCGAAGAAAATTCCCAAGAGGAAAATTTGACAAAGCTTGTCTTTTGAGAAGCCATTCTAAGAATCATGTATATCTCTTTTGTATTAAGTTTGATCGTGTCAAGGTGGTTGCAAGTGTATAGCCATTAACAAGCTCTAATATTTTTCTAGAAACTTTCCCCTACTTGATAAATTTAATCAAACTCAAGTTATTCTAGGTTGATCTTGAGAAAAATGTGTTTGTTTCATTTCTAAATGTCTGCAAATAGTTTTCTTGTTCCTATTGCAATCTTGTATCAAAATCTATCTTAATCACATAGGTCTCAATCCTTGTGATAGTTTAGTGGCATCTGCAATCTCATTTCTCAGAAGAGCTTTCATTTGGGAGTGAAATAAATGATTTAAAATCACTTTTCTTTCATTTGTTGACAAATATTGTTTGTAAGCCTTTGGGTGTACCTCAGGTGTGATTGATATTAGATTTTGATGTTTTATTGGGTCTTTTAACTTGAGCCTTCATGTTAAAATCTCATAGATTGTGTGAAAAAGTGCTAATCTAGGCCTCCATTGAAGTACATATTCTGGTTAAAGGAACATTTTAGCTATTGAAGTATTTTGTTATCAGACAATTTCCATTTTGTAAGAGTTCTCAGAGATTTGGCAAATCAAGTTCATTCTACCTCACCTCCCACCAAAATTTATTTAAAAACAACTAATCCTACCCATACTACCCCTATTTTTCATGTGTGTATACAAATGCATAAATTTTACTACCAAAACATGCAGAAACAATCAGGATTCCAAATGTCTTTAGTAGCTGAACCTTGCTTAGAGAATATCTCCACTATCTAGAGTGACAACTCATGAGAGTTAGATTTTGTTGCATTGATCATATTTTCTTCAAGGTCTCCTTAAAAAATTCATTAGGAAGGATATCTCCATCTCCTCCATAAATAACGAGGCTATAAAAGGGTTCTCTTACCTTGGTTGAAAGGAACAACCTAAAATAGTGAGGATAGATCAAATCCTCTTGAGGGTGCTATCCATTTCTCCACATCTAAGTGACTAAGGGCCAGTTAGATCCCATCCTCGGCTACAAAATGACTCATCATGATCTATCTGTCTCTAAGCTTCCTGCTAAACCTGTGATGCTGCTCAGACTTTGAAGGAGAATCAATTTGGGTACCAACACATTACACAACCGCAAGGATCCATCCTTCTTCTTCACAAAAATCACTGGTGCACCCCAAGGGGATACACTATGATGGATAAGGTCTTTCTCCATAAGGCCCTCCAGCTGTAACTTGAGCTCGTAGAGTTCTAGGGTGGTCATCTAATAAGGTGCTCGTGAGAGAGGATATGCTCCTAGAACCAGATCTATATGAAAATCAATCTCACTTGGGGGTGGTAACCCCAGTAGCTCCCTTGGAAAGAAATCTGCAAACTCTCTCAAAATGGGATGATCATCTAGTGATCTTCTGATTTGTCACAGACTGTAATAACATACATCTAACAACCTTGTCACAAACACTTCTTAAGCTACATAGCATAGATGGTATGAAAAGAAATAGGTCTCGACCCCTTAAATCACCAACCGAACTCCCAAATCATCTACACAATATATAATATTGTGGTAATAATCCATCCTGGCCCTATTTGCAGACAACCAATCCATACCTAAGATGACTCCATATGATCCCAAAGGAAGGATACGGAGATCCGAGGTACTAGTGAAAGGTCCCAAATCCACTACACACTCCTGGACTAAGGAGTCTACTAAGATCTTGGCTTTGAAGCCATCTCAATGTCCCAACTAAGACATTACTTAGCCGCCACCATCCGCATCGCTCTACTAGAGATGGTGCAATGAAATAATCAAAAGAAGTAGAATCAATCAAAATGGAGGTAGGAATGCCACCAATGCTACTGTAGAAGTCTCAATAATTGTGCTCTAATGCTCTACCTAGCAGTTCTCAACCCTTTGCATAGATCCCGTGACTGCGTCCCATGTCACTAATAGTAGGCTCTAAGATCTATGTCTTACGCTTGTTATTATGGTTTTGTGGGAAGTCTCTCTAAAAATGTCCAGTAACACCATAACCAAAACAACCGCCTAATCCTCTCCCCTGAGTAATAGGTCCAGCCGGTACTCTAGAGGTTTGTGGTGTGGATCCTAATGATCCGGCTACGATCTACTAAGGTCTCTCGTGGCGAGCACTGTTGAGTGAACTCTATGGGCACCATGTGTCCGATGGGACACCTAGGATGAGGCCCCATACTCGACCTCTCGTGCATCAAACCCTCGTGGAGGTCTATAAGGTGGGCGGGACTAATGTTGTTCTTTGTGGTCTAAAAGATGAGTTTTCTGAACCCTTTCCACCATGAGGAAGAGGTACTAGCCCCCTCGATCTGTTGTCATGCATCTATTGTATGTGGCACTAGAATCGGTCTCTAGCATGTTGGGTCTTTCCCCGAGTATCCTCTGCTATATAGGCCTTCTTGACGGCCTCAGTTAATGTTTGTGGACAATGGATCCACACTACACCTCCAATGTCTAGATTTAGGCCCCAAACAAACGTATGGATCCGCACCTACTCATCCCGCATGTAATCAACATTATGGAGTAGATATAGAAATCTACACTCATACTTAGCCACTTTGAAAGATGCTGTTGAAGGTCATAAAACTCATCTATCCGTTGTTGTATGTTTAAACCTCCATGAAAAATATCTGCTCTAGAATCACTCCTCAAAGAGCTCCCAGGTAACTGTCTCAGAATCAACATGGAGCTTTTGATCCATTGTCCCCACTAGACACTAGCTCCATCCCTCAATAGATGGATCGCAACACGAGATTGAAGCATTTGCTCAAGCTCACCAACCAGGCCTCTCACGAAATCCACCTATGTCACCAAAATAATGTGATGGCCAAAGCTTCAGGATCTCCCTAATGTGATCTACGGTTATGGTGCGATGGTCTTTAGACCTCTCTACATGCTCATCCCTAAGCCTAGGGCTCCGAGACCTACCTCTGTGTCCTGAAACCCGGTCTCCCTATTCCCTCTATGGTGACTCTTCTCCGACTAACTCCTCATGAGAGTTATCTCCTCTATGCGCCTATCTCGTCTTTGAGGAGATGCACGAGACTCAATGGATGTCACCCTATCATGCCCGAATGAATGTGCCCCTATGGTCCCTCCGCGTAGAGCAGCATTAACATTCTGAAGAGTCTAAAAAATATGTGGTAGGATGGCTGCTACAATATGATCTGGTGGTAGTAAGTCTAGGTCTATGTGAAAAGACCCCTCGTCTTGTTTATGCCTCCCTGAGACAGGCGAGAGTTAGTTTATCATTCTAAGTTTTATTCGAGTTTCCATGTTTACTAAAATATGTAATTTCTAAACTAAGTTGTTTTCTAGATTTAAAAGTGTGCTAGGTTTAAAGTTTATGTCTCGAGTTTTCTAGTGTGCCCAATGGCCCCATATTTTGAACCACTACTCGATACCAAATGTAACACCCATAAAAACAACCCAATTGAGACCCAAGAACAAATTAGGATTAGTTAGGAAAATTATGGAATTATTATTTTTGTTTAAAAGAGTCTACAACTGAAAGTTACAAGACAATAGTTATCACAAGCAAGTTTTCAATCAAAATACTATTAATATCTTATAGTTTTATTAATATGATAATTATAATAGATCACAAGGTCCAGACTTAGGGTTAGATTAATCAATTAGGTTAAGAGGGTAATTTCGCACTATACCACTCTCTAACAGGCTTAAAATATTCAACTTGATTTTTCTCAAAATTAATGCACTCAAAACTTTCAAAAACATTCCCATTAGATAGGAAATTTCCTCACATTTTTGGTGATATAAATAAGTCCTCCTAACTCTTCATATTTCTCAAGTTATGGGCCGATGGGCCTTGGGGTGAAAATTTTCCCATGCGTAGGTCGGCAGGCCTTGGGAAGAAAATTTTCCAATGTGTGAACCGGCGGATCAGGGAGAGTTTTAGCATATTTTCCCTTTTGGAAAAAAAGCGTGATCTTCCTCCACGTGCCCGCGAGCCCGAAGAGGACACATGTCGGCATTTCAAAACTTTGGTAGAAAGTCGGGCCTTGGAGGATTTTAAGACAATGATCCTTTTGGCTGAAAGATGTTATGGATTCAAATGATCCATGTCTCCACCAATGCCCAAAGTACCACGTTTCAAGTGTTGATTGGTCGAGGCCCATTGGACTGGCAGGAGAATTTAGGAAATTTGTGACACCACATGACAAAGACATCGATAGGCTATAGGTGACGTGGTGGTGGAGGAAATGTAGAAAGGTTTCCCAAATTATTTAAAAGGTTAAGTTGACTATTGCGGGCTCCTGTGCGGATGCGGAAAACAACCAAAATGGAAAATGCGGGGTGGAGGGTTCGTGGGGGAAATTTTTCCAAAATTTTGTTTTTTGAACTTAGGAAATTTCTGACAAAAAGAAAGGCTTGCAGGTCAGTGAAGTGGCGAGGGAATTCATGCCTTTAGCATTTTTAACCAAAAGTACTAAGGGAAAATTTGGGCCCGCGGGTCCGTTAAGGAATTTTTTCTCAATTTTTTTTGATAGTTAGAATTATTTTTGACACCAAATGAAGCAAAACATCAAAAGTCCATAACTTTTGATTGGGCAATCTTTTTTTGGAAAATGAGGACCTTTTAGAAATCTCTCGGCGTCCTATTTGCAAAGTGTTGGTCATCAAATAGGACTTCACGAAGAGCAATAGTCGGGGACAATAAGTCCCTCCTCTTTAATGGGAGAGGTTCCCTTATTCGAGAAACGAACCTATTTACACATATACAAAACATGATTTTCTTGTGGTACTTGGATATTTACGAATGTGTTTTCTATAAGGATCATCAATTACAAAAGGACTGACGAATGAGAAAATGAGAACGAGCAGCGTAAAGGCACCATTTAGAATTATATATGACAGAGTAATTCTTTATGCATGCGAATGTACGGTGAATTGAAACAAGATCATTTGTATCATACTAATAAGATGAAATTTGAAAGACACAAAGTTCTATCAATAAAATCTGCGAGAATACAAAGCTTCTTAATATAATATGGAAAAATGATCTTAACAAGATTAAATGAAAATCTTAGGGCTAAAAGAGATAAGATAGACGAAGAATGAAAATCCCTTCTGTATTGATTTCTTTATGATTTATTTACACTTTCAGAAAATAAGCCAAGTTCTTCCGACTAAGGGCACTTCCTTACTCTCCATAGAGTAACAAGATCCATAAGTGCGTGTGAGAGTCAAGCCTAAGGCATGAGCTACTTTAGCAGGCATCACATTATCTGATGCTCCTGAGTCTATGATGCAATTGCTGAGCCTATGGCCAGCTATAAGAAGTGTCACATAGAATGGTTTGATTTTGTCATTGGGTGAGGTGACAGCGGCTACCAGATTAGGTTGTGGTGCAGAAGAAGGAGTGGGTAAAAGGCCTTTAGAGGTAGTTTTAGAATGGGAATTGACAAAGTGAATCATTTTAGCAAAGGCCTTAGGATGGGTTTGATAATATTCAGCTTCTGAGATTTGAACCTTAGTCTTTTTTAGGTGATCAATAATATCGAAAGACCCAGAAGTGGACGGGCTATCATCATTTGAAATCTTAGGTTTATCAACTTTAGGAGAAACGGAAATAACTTTAGTAGTAGAATTGACAGGACTCACCTTTGGTGTAGATGAAACGGGGATAGGAGATCCTCTTTTTGTAATTACGGGGATAGTTGTCGGCTGTTCTTTAGATTTCTTGGTGGGCTGCATCACTTTCTCCCTCTGATTTGTCTGCTCTCGAGTCATGACAACATATGATTCGCTATTCATGTCTGCTACTATTTCATCATAATCATCCTCATCATCAATGCCCTCAGTGGTGAAGAAATTAACTCGAGATCCCTCAAGTTCATCTGCTTCATCATCAACCTCTTCAACAAATTCCTCACAATCTTCATTAACCTCTTCATCTTCAGGTTCCTCAACTTCACAAGTTGCATTGATGGGAACTTTAATAGGAGGTCCTTCAAGCGCTAGCCTTGTTTGAGCAGCAGGCAAACGATTTCTGGGCTGAAAATTCCTCCTTGGAATGTCTGCATAGGGAGCATGCTGAGCCAATTGTTTCTTAATGGCAATGAGATCATTTGCAAGTTTTTGTACCAATGGATCAGTATTAGGTCCAGGGGTGGAAGAGGAGGAAGAAGCAGATTTAGATTTAGAAGGGTCTCTCCTCAACTTCCCTGACATGATTAAATCATCTTCGACACTAACAACAAGAGTTTGATCTTCAGCCAATGTTGCGAGATTAGCCCTTCTTAGTGCATAGCTAACTTCAGGTGATTGAGCATTTAGGAAAAAACATTTTTGAATTTGATCTACAGGTCGAGTATTTGGTGGAATTTTGTTAATCAACCTGTTGAATCGGGCCACAAATTCTCTCATGGGCTCTAATGAATCCTTCTTTATTTGAGAGATTTGGGCTAGCAAGGCATGCACGTCTTCTGCTGGTTTGAACCAGTTTTCAAACCTGGTTCTCATTGTGTCCCAGCTGGTGATAGCACCGGCCGGAAGGTGATAGAACCAATCAACAGCATTATCTTGTAAAGTCTCAATGAAAAGTCTTACGGAGACATCTTCATGTTCAACTCCCAGAACTCCGCATGCAACTATGAAGGCTGCGATGTGTTCATCAGGATGCACTTTACCATCGCCTTTGAATTTAGGGAAGTTCTTCCGGTTACCTTTGGGTAACTCGTGCAAAGGCTGAGGAAGGGCAAGGGGCCCGACACGATGACCCCAGGGCAGTGGTACTGCCATTCTTGGAAAAATGGCTTGAAGAGGAGGCTATGCAACACTAAAGAAGAATCAAAGCTCGAAGATTAGGACTGATTGACTCTGAAGGAATACCACCGTAGGGATTCTATCTTGGACAGGTGGAGTACTTGTTGAACGAGTCTTTCTATTTCTTGTTGAAGGGAAAGGAAAACCCTGCTGCTCCAAAAGATGAAATTGAGAATCTTCAATACCAAGGGCCCTTCTCCCTCGAGTAAAACGGAGTCGCCAGATCAAAGGATGATCAATAATTACAGAACTGGAATATGATTTCCCAGTGAGTCGCCAAAAACTGTTGGTCGTCAAATAGGACTTCACGAAGAGCAACAATCAGGGGACAAGAAGTCCCTCCTCTTTAATGGGAGAGGTTCCCTTATTCAGAAACGAACCTATTTACACATATAAAAACATGATTTTCTTGTGGTACTTGGATATTTATGAAAGTGTTTTCTATAAGGATCATCAATTACAATGAGACCGAGGAATGAGAAAACAAGAACGAGCGAGAAAGGCACCATTTTAGAATTATAGATGAAAGAGTAATTCTTTATGCATGCGAAGGTACAGTGAATTGAAACAAGATCATTTGTATCATACTAATAAGATGAAATTTGAAAGACACAAAGTTCTATCAATAACATCCGCAAGAATACAAAGCTTCTTAATATAATATAGACAAATGATCTTAACAAGATTAAATGAAAAGCTTAGGGATAAAAGAGATCGAGATAGACGATGAATGAAAAGCCCTTACGGATTGATTTCTTTATGATTTATTTACACTTTTAGAAAATAATCCAAGTTCTTCCCTAAAATGGTGAGGAGAGGCCATTATATAGTTTACAATTTAGTTACTCTCGTAACTACTTCTTTTAACTAAAGATTAGTTAAGGATTGCCAATCGCAATACCTCAACTTATTAAAATAAATCCAAGAAAAAGAATTGGAAGAGAAGAGAGGAATAAGGAGAAGAAGACAAATGCTTATGGTGGGAGGGACCCACTAACTTCAAAATCCTTTGCTCGAATCTCTTCAATGCCTTGGCTATGTCTGCCACGTGGGACCGACGTGTTGGTTGTAGGCGGGTCCAAAATCCGAGGCACTTCTCCATTTCCTTATCAAACTTTACATGAGTATGATAGTCTTTATTTGCTTCTTCAATAGCAGATTGAAGAGAGCAGATCTCCTTCATTTTCTCTTTGAAAATGGAGCTTTCTTAAACAGATTTCCTTTGACAAAATCTACGAATTGAGATTTGATTTCTTATAGGGAGAGAGACACACCAGAAGTTTCATCCTGAAGATGACAATGTATATCTTTGAAAGCAGATACAACTAGTGTTTTGAAAGCCTCTCCCTTCTGCCAACTATTCTTCAATTCTCCCGAAGCCTCCTCCAGGACCTTGATCTTCATGTTGGTAGTAATTCGGAGGGCGAAGCTACAAGCTATACTTGGGAAGGAATTGTAGAGGAAAATGGATACGCGCGCAGGAATTTAGATTGCAAAGGTTCGAGCAAAAGATAGCAGGAAAGCAGTGTGCAAAACGCATAGGGGGTTCGCTCGTTATATAGCCATTTAGGAGAGAGAAAGGCAATGAATGCGTATTTAATACATACCTACCAAATTGAATAAGCAAGATATTCGGGTAGAGCGGGAAAAATTAGCACGAATGGCACTTGGTTCATTTGGGACATGTGGGATGCGAAAGCGTGAAGTACGCGGCTCGGCCGATTCAGGTGAAGCGGGGAAAATACGCACAAATTCTCTTGGAACACGCGGGACAAAAGTACGCGAAGTACGCGGCTCGGCGAATCGGACGAAAATGGAACAATTGGTCCGGGCGAACTTGGGACATTTGGGACAAAAATTTCGGACAGGCCCGAAAAGAACAGACTTCGGGTGAACCGGCCGATCGGGGAACAGAGGGCCCAATTGAACTTGGGACATGTGGGACAAAAATGTCCGACGGGCCCGAAAAGAACAGACTTCGGGTGAACCGGCCGATCGGAGAACAGAGGGCCCAATTGAACTTGGGACACGCGGGACAAAAATGTCCGACAAGCCCGAAAAACACACAAAATGGCCGAAAAACACACAAAATGACCCAAAAACGTAGATTTCTCAATTTCTTTGGCATTTCACATTATCAGTACAACAGAGAAAACACTTAAACTCAAAATTTTAAATTTTCACTTTCTTAAGAGCAGGGGAATTTTGAGTGGACAAACACACAGGAACCATAATTTTTTTATTTTGATAATGTTTAAGGGGTAAATTTAACGAAAACGATCTCAGCTTTTTTAAAAGGAAAGATGGTAAATTTTAACTTATGAAATTTTAATTAGTTAATGTTCTTCCTCTCTCAACATTTCAATTAGATATGGAGAATTGTTCTTAGATGGATTTAGAATGGATTTGGAAGGTAAGTTTCTTTGATTGACTCCCAATTTAAAAAAACAACTTTGATGGAAAAACGACAGTAAAAGCTGTTTGAGCCTGATTTTTCTAAGTTTTTAAAGAAATTCCTTAAGTATTTTTATCCAATTGAATTTGTTTAGGGCATACTACTTCAATTTAATCATTTAATTTTTTATTTCATTATTGCAGGTTCGAACTGTGCATTTTTGGATAAATTATTTTCCAGTTTGAAAATACAAAACAAAGATCAAATTTTAAAGGATCTATTTTCCATTTTCATCTTCCAAGTATTAGAATTCATTCCAATTCTAATCTAATACATTTATTTGATTCAAATCAAACTATTCAGAACCAAAATGAAATTCTGATTTCCAATTTTACACATTTCAAAAGAGAGTTCTGTATTTTCCTCACACGCATTTCTTCCTTTCAAACAGAGATTTCAAATACATTTCAAACTCATATTTTAAATAGTAGTAGTTTCAATTGTAGAAAGAAATGCAAATTTTATTCAAAATACAAGATTTCCTTCTTTTACAACTTCTCTTTTCTATTTATTTTCACAATACAATATACAAAATACATCTCTTTCTTTCAAGATAGAAAATAGAGTATATCTTTCCTTTACATTTCAAAATTACAACTTTCATATTCAATACAACATATTTCCATTACAAAACATATACAAGTTCATCCACTTCAAGTGGGAAAGGTTACAATAAGATTTCATTTCAACAAAAAGGATCAAACTCTCTTTTTTTTTTTTTCTTCCTTTACTCTAGAACAACAAAGCATGTAGATTTATCATTCTTCCAATTCCCGATCACAATAAGAGTGGGAAAGGCAATGCTCTCCACCCAACCAAGACATCCAATGAAAAGGAGAAGCCATCCTTCTTCATTGGCCCCTGAGCCCCAACCATAATGCAATAGAAGATGTGATTCAACTCATGGCAACAAGGGCTTCCAAAACACACAAGAAACATTTTCACATTTAAAACATAGTCCAAGAACATAATGTAGATTACAACTACATTAAAGCATGACAAACAACACCGAGGCTTCATCAAGTAAGCCAAAGGAGAAATAAACTATGGGGGATGCTACTTATGCCTCCTAAAAGGGGAAATGGGTATCACCACGTGATTTCAAACCGCCAAAATATAGTATATCAAAGCCCTAACATGCCCTTATGCATCCCCAAGTACCCTTATTCCTCACATTTCCTTATGCCTCTACAACCTCTTATGGCACCCCATAACAAGTAAATAAATGCAAGCTATTTATTTTTAAGGTGGAACCCAAATCCCAACTCCTCCGCATTTATGACTCCCAAAACACTTGTACTTCCCAAAAAATAAACCCCATAGTCTTCTCCTACACCATTCCTAGGCCATCTACCCAACATCCCACAAACATGCCAAAACATTCACAACAATAACAATTTCATAAAAAAAAAATCATTTTGAGAGCCAAGATCCTACCTCTCCATGATGGAGTTGTTCCAAGTTCCAAAACAACAAGTTTTATCCTAATGCAAGCAATCAAAATCAGCCAAGTACAGGCATGAAACAATCTTCCAAAAATTCTTCAAAGAAAGAGCTCCAAAACAGCAAAATAATTCACCCCAAAAGGAGTTTCCAAAAGTGAATCAACCCAAAACAAGGAAAGAAATTCAAATTTTATAGAAGAGGGAAGAGAAGAGGATGAGGTGGATCCATGTAGGATGCCACATCACACATCCTAAACCCGAACCCAAAATTTGAGTTCATTCTCCAATGCATAATAAATAGGTGGGTGAATAATATGACATTTTACTTACATACTCAAATCCAACCCACACCCCAAAGGACTTAAATTAAACCATGTAAGAAAAGTGCAATTAAAACTTACAATTTGTCTTCTCAAAATGCATAATGAAAGTCTAAATTCAACTCTCCAACCATAGGTATGGTTGGTAAATAAATTTAAGAGGTATGGGACAAGTTTAACTTGTCCCACAAGCCTCCAAAAACAGCCTCCAAGGAAAAATTCGAATTTCCAAGAAGGTGGAGTGTTTCATACTCTAAAATCAACTTACACATCACTTACACATCTCTTACAACACTCAAACCAAGACCAACAACTCTATTAATTACATTCTCATGATATCTTTTAATTAATTAACTTAACAACATGATTACTCACAATATTAACACCACATTAAATAATTAATAAAAGGGGGTAAGTGCACCACATGAAACACATGCAAACATCAATAAAAAGGAACCAAATAAATAAATACACATAACCCTTGGTCACATTTAAAGGTGATCCCCCCATGGGAATCCTTAACACAATCAAACACCCAAAACAATACAAGTTGCCATGGTGACCTTGTTGAATTCATCTAGAATTCCAATGTGGTTGGTCTCCAATCCCCCAATGTTTGTTGTGATATTTTAACTCAGTAAAACATGAATACATCCTTCGGCCTCGTGGCCACATCGAACATCTAAAATAATATAAATAAAATTCTAAAATCTTCTAGATATATGAATCACAACAATATTCAAGCAATCAACAAGATCGTTTGTAATTTTACTCAACAACTATATCATCATCAAATAATTTCCATTTCTAGGTCTACCCACAATATTCAAATATCACATGTCCGAACAACATCCATAATATAACCATGTCAAATAGCATATCATATCAATATATGAAAATGTCTCTAATAATCATCATGCATCATACCTGAATCATGGTCAACAATAATCCATGATCTAACATCTAACATCATACTATAATAAAGTCCATAATCATGTCCATAATATAATCAGTAGTATCATGATCAATATCAAAAGGTGTCAAAGGGAAGTGGGCACTACGGAGGCTTCTGCTAGATCCCCTCTATAATTCAACTTTTCAAGCAACTTTCTAAGGCCTGGGACACGTGGAGGGCCTGCGCATGTTTGGGAAATACCCTTGTACTTTACTTTTGAAGAAGCGCCAAAGAGACAAGTGGAGGTTTCCTTTGAATCCCTGCCCATACGTAGAATTTTCAACAGCCAAAGAAACTTTCTTAGACCCTAGGCACGTGGCGCCTTCTGCTGGTCCTTAAAAAATTTTCAAAAAAATTGTTGGGTTGAGAAACGTGGTGAGCCCACAATTATTTAGGGTCTCGATTTTGAGCACCATATCGAGTTGCGCCAAGGAGACACGTGGAGGCTTTTGATGGCTCCTCTCTATACTAAGAATTTTTCAAAGGCCAAGGAAATTTTCTTGGGCCCAAGTCACGTGGAAGGCCCATGCTTGTTTGGGAACCCGCCTCTATGCTTCACCTTTGTCTTTGCACCAAGGAAACACATGAAGGTTTCCATTGACTCCTCTTTGCACTTGGGTGAACTCGGACTCATAGAGCGGGTATGGAGAATAATCCATGGCGAAACTCATTTGTGAGAGTCACGAATGCAGGCATTCATATGAGGGAACTCATTTATGATGGTTTATTCTCAAGGGTGAAAAGGATTGTTTGTCAGATCCAACAATACAGAGCCACCTGAAAATGATTAAAAAGGGATTTCTCACATGATAGAATAAAAAAATGATTAAAAGGACTATCAAAAAGTTGTGGCATGGCATCCCAGTCATGGTCGAGGGTTTGAGAAAAGTGACCAATTCATGATTTGTCCACAGGAAGCTTGGGTGTAAATTTGTTAAACATCACTTTCTGGGACAAATTGGTAATAAGTAAAGGATTCCTCGAATATTCTTATTTTTGGGGGAAAATTTGGGATGAGTGAGCGAGTGAATTTTATAAATGTAATGAGGATACTCTTGTAAAAGGTTAGGGGTTTAATTCTTACGAGAAAATTTGAGAAAGCCCATCTTCCTAAGAGACCATCCGAGAAACCTGTTAATCTCTTGTGTTTTAGATTTGATCACGTCAAGATGGTTGTGAGTGTACTGACCACTAACAAGATCTAAGACTTCAAGAAACTTTCCCTTATGATAAATATAATAGATCTCGAATTAATTTGTGTTGATCTTGGGAAAAATTGTGTCTTCTTTTATTTTAGAATGTTTTCAAATGGTTTTGATGTTCTGTTGTAATCTTATGTTAAAATCCCTCAAATCACACAAGATCTCATCCCTGTGATAGTTTAGTGGAATTTGCAATTTCATTATGAGAAGATCCTTCATCCTATAATGAGATAAACAATTTAAAATCACTTTACTATCATTTTGTTGATAAAGATTGTCTGTAAGCCTTTGAGTGTATCTTAGGCATGAGGAACCAGGGGTCTTTAATGTTTAATTGAGTCTTTAGCTCGAGCCTTTATGTTGAATTCTCAAAGATTGTGTGAAACCATGTAGATATGGGGCTCCATTGATGCACACCTTCTGGTTGAAGGAATATTTTTGCTATTCTGAAGCATTTTGTTTGTTAGTCTTCCAATTGTTGTAAAGGTTCTCAAAGATCTAGTGAAATCAACTTCATCTTGCTTAATCCCCACAAAATTTTCAAATAACCATGAATCCTACCCGAAGTACCCTTTTTTTACTATGTATCCATAAATGAACAAATTCTTTTGCCAAAATATATAGAAAAGCAAGCAGGTTTTAAGTGTCTTTAGTAACTTTGAACCTTGTTTAGAAAATATCCCATTCTTTAGAAGTGAAAACTCGTGAGATTAAATTGTGGCGTATTGATCATATTTTCTCAAGGTTCCCTAAAATTTTACAAAGAAGGATATCTTCATGTCCTTCACCAACAAGAGGTTAAAAATGGGTCCTCTCACCCTGGTCGAAAGGCATGACCTAAAGTAGTGAGGATAGATCAAATCCTTTATATGGTGTTATCCATTTCTCCAATGCCGAGTGACAAAGAGCCACTGAATCCCTTCCCTGGCTACAAAACAACTTATGATTCATCTATCTTTGAGTATCTTGTTAAATTTGTGATGTTTCTTGGCTACCAAGGAGAATCAATTTGATACCAACATTATTTTGGCGTTGTTGGGATTTATTAGCGTTGTCGGGGAGTATTTGAACTTTGAGACTTATTTTGTGGCAAAAACACCATTTTTGCACCATTTTTGGGGAATTATTAGCATTTACAGGATAATTTGAACATTAGGATCTATTTGTGTGGTAACAACACCATTCGGCACCATTCGAGGAGTATTTGGACACACGGGACATATTTGTGCTACAACACCATTTTGGCATAATTTTTAGGGATATTTAAAATCATTCTTATATTTGGCCCAGTAATGTCTCTTACATGATATAAGTGCAAAAGCGTTGTTTAAATGTCATCCTATGTTGAGATTTTTAATAATTGTGCGAAGTTACAAGTTCTGTGTGCAATATTTCTAGTTTCTAGTGGTTATTACACTAAATTTATATCATCATGATAAATACTGGTAAAGGAAGGTCAGATATACTAAGCTTTGTAGGAATTAAGTGTTGATAGATATTTGACAAGTCATTTATAGTGCATTTGCACAACTAAGGTGAAAATCCTTAGTGGCGACTTCGTGTTGATTTAAATTTTGATAAATACCAGTGCCTTAACTGTATTAAGTGAAATCTGTCACTAATATTTGCAAAGCTGGAAGGAAGAAGATATTTCTTCACTAAAGACCCTACCAAAAAGTTGTTTCTAGAATCTGGGAAGAGAAAATTAGAAGGAAAAAGAGTCTGGAAAATAGTTGGAGATCAGGAATCAAGAAAAGAGTTATCCATTGTGGAAAGTGATCAACCTGTGGTTGAGGATTACCATTCTTCTTCAAGTGATTTTGAATCAGGTAATCTTTATATAGAATTGAATTCTCCAACTAGAGAGGGGCCTTCATTTGTGTCTGATAAGTGTGCTTCTTAGTCTGTCCCTGTATTTTCCAAAGTTGATAGGTTTTCCACGAAAAGCAAAGTCTTTAGAGGACATTCATTTTGAAAATTATACTCTTGTGTTCCAAATACCCCTTGTCCCTCATCATTTTGTTTCTCCTATAAGATCACCCCTCAAAAGGAAATATGGCCCAACCTCCACCTAGACCTCCATTTGTTGTCAATACTTTTGGACCTATAGATTTTAGAGGTATGGCTGGATATCCAAATGTAGTGCCACAAGATGTTAGAAATAGATTGCCTAAATTTCAAGGGAATAATGCTATCACACTGTGATCAACATTTAAAACTTTTTTTCAATATGATGGAAGACTTTGAGATTGAATTTGAGGATGTGTATATAAAACTATTTATTCATACTCTTGAGGAGGATGCACGTGACTGGTATAAGTATTTTCTAGATAACTCAATAGATTCATGGATAGAAATGAAAAATGATTTTAGATTGCAATATGGGGATAAGATAGATCCAGGTTTCTTTTGTCTGAATTTGAAAATATTAAGAAGAATCCTAATGAATTTGTTCATGACTTCAATACAAGGTTCAATAAGACCCTGAATAGGCTACCTGTAATCCTGAGGCCAAGTGATGTTTCCTATCTGATAAAATATTTTGATGCTTTTGACAAAAAGGCACCTATTATTTAAGGGACAAAAACCCAGGAAATTTGAGGCAAGCCTTCACCATGGATTTTCAAATTGAAAACAATATCAAAGTAGTTGGTAAGCCTCCTAAGAGGGAAGGTATCAAGTTGATCAATCTAGAGAAGCCTTGGTCAAGTAAGTCTATGGATCTAGAAGAGGTTGTAAAAACTTTGGCCAGAGTGTTAAGGAAATATCTTACAAATTGGCCAGAGCAGAGAAGGGGATTGGACAAGGTTCCCAAGGTCAGCACAAGCCATAAGGTCAAGAAAGATTTTCAAATCATCCTAGAGGTGATCATAGATCAGATGATAGGGGTAAAGGGCCCGTGGGATAGGAAATAGACAACCCCAACCCCGGGAAAATAGATTGGTGCCTGATCCTTTAGCTGCCTAGAGTTGCTACTATGGAAGAGGTCCATGATATGGAGTGGTGTGATAGATGTTTCTGCCCCATTCCCCATGTGATGAAGACAAATAAGTTGAGGAAGCTAATGATGATGAGACAGATGATGATGCATGCATGATGGATTGCTCTACAAGTTCACAAGTAGGAGCAACCTCAACTGAGCTGATAAGTGCTAGAACTACTATTGATTTTGGGATTGCATTCATTGGGTATTACCTCTTCCTCCCACTCATACTTTTGAAATTGATATGGTACAAGATTTTGAGTTTCCTAATAATGATTTTGAGTACTTAAGGGCATTAATGATTAAAAATTATGATGGAGGAATTCCTTCAGAAGAGGACATAAAATTGTTAATGAATGCAATAGTTGCCCAAGAAAAGGAATACAATACTAGGAGTAAGGTTTCCAAAGGGTAGGGCCTCAAGCCAAACCAAAAATTCCAATTCTTACCAAGTATCCCTAAGGAAACCCCTAAAAATATGCATATGGCAAAGGCTTTGTCACCCCAAATAAAACTTGTGTTCCTCCCCATGCTCAGATTGTGAAAAATCCCATGCCATCAGATGAATTTGTAAACCTTCCTCCTAATACTTGCCTTACCCAAATATGTTCCTTGTGACATAGCCCAAATCTTGAGTCAGATCAAGATTACTATTCCTATTGTTGAATTTCTTAGAATCCCTGAGCATAAGAAGAGGGTGTTTGAGTATTTGGGGCTTAAGGAAGAAAAGGTCACCAGGGTAAAAATGTAAACAATGTAGAGGTTCCTCCTACCATTGTAGAATTAGAAAACCACAAGCATTGGAGGAATTGGGTGAACCACCTGAGGTTTATTTGGGAACTTCTCTGGTTGAGTCTCAGCTGAATGTGGATCCATTTTTCACTACTCTGATTATTAAAGATAGGTTGTTACATAACTGCATGTTTGACTCAGAGCTCATGTAATGTAATGCCTCTTGAGGTCATGAATGAGTTGAATATCAAAGTAACAAATAGCTTATGGGAAATTTATTTCCATGGATTCAAGAGAGGTGCCAGTAGTTGGATGTGTCAAGGGTTTAGTAGTGCAATTGGCAACATATCCAGGAAAGTACTTAACTTGAATGTAGTAATTGTGGATTGTCTGCTAAGTGGGGAATGTTATTATCTAGAAAGTGGGTAGCTAGTGTGGGTGGAAGTGTGAAAATGGACATGTCTTATGCCACCATACCAATTGAGGGAAGCCTTGTGAAGTTATATGGTGAGAAGAAAATGTTACATCTCATTGAGGACCCTAACAATGCTTCTTATGAAGTATTGTACACAAATGTCGATGTTGGTAACTTCGTGGGCTATGCTGATTGTAAGGAGCATAAAATTGATGAGTGCAAGTATCCGAGAAGGTTGGTTCTCCTTGGACTTTAATGTTTGATGGGATTGTTCTAGATCTAGTAATGGTGTTGGTATTGTCTTGATATCTCCAAGCCAAGAGGAGTTTAATTTTTCTTTTAAACTCAATTTTGAGTGCACAAACAACATTGTTGAGTATGAAGCACTACTCTTGGGTCTAAGGATTGCATGGAAATATGGTATTAGAGACATTGTTGTTAAAGGAGATTTAGATTTGATAGTCAAACAAGTCAGAAAGTTGTATGCTATAAAGAATCAAAGAATGAAACAAGTATAGGCATGCAGATTGGGACTTCATTGAAATGTTTGACTCTTTCAATATAATACATCATGATAGGAGCTATAATATTGTAGTAGAAAAATTGGTAGTATTGGGATCAAAGTTTGAAAATTATACAATGTCTCCCTATTGTGAATATGATGTTGAAATATTGACCAGGCCATCTATCCCTGACAATATCAAGCACTGAAGGTATTTGAAGATGATGCTCAGGTCCAAAGGTTTTTGTAAAATAAAGGAGAATTTTCCAATCAAAGTGTAGACTAGGAACCAATGGTTTGTGCAATGAAGGAAAGGAGACTTTATTTGGTAAGGACATTATTCAGTTGAAGACTAATACTATTCCTAGAGGGTTGGTTGCACTAGAATCAAATTTTGATAATGTTGATTGCATTGTCAACATAGACACATGTCAACCTGAGAGATGTTGAAGAATATGACCTGGGCACAAAGGATAAACCTAGGAGAATATGGCTAGGCAAACAACTTGAACAGAGAAGAAAAGTAGTCATATGTCAATTGCTAAAAAAGTACCAGGACTGCTTGGCTTGGTCATATTCAAAACTGAAAGCATACAGGGAAGACCTTTTTCAACATGAAATACCCCTGGAAGCTAATGCCAAGCCATTCAGAAAAGACAAAGACCAATTAATCCCCTCCTTTCCTCAAAAATGCAAGAAGAATTGAAAAATTTAAGGGATGGAGGAATTATATAGCCTACAAGGTACTCCTCATGGGTAATGAAACTGGTACCTATAGAAAGAAGAATGGGGACATAAGGTTGTGTGTGGACTTTAGAAACTTAAATAAGGCATCAATCAAGGATAACTATCCCTTGCCAAATATGGATAACATGTTGTAGTTAGTTACAGGTTTAGAATTGTTATCTACTTTGGATGGTTTTTTTGGGTATAACCAGGTAGTTGTGAAGCAATCGAAAGAATCAAAACTACTTTCACTACCCCATGGGGTACTTATGTGTATGTAAGGATGTCATTTGGCCTGATGAATGATGGAGCTACTTTTCAAAGAGAAATGGATGTAGCATTCTTAGGATATATAAATGACTTCATTGTTGTGTATCAAGATGATGTGACAGTTTTCTCTAGGAAGAGAAGTGATCACCTGCAACATTTAGAAAAAATGTTGATAAGATGCAGGGAATATGGTATCTCATTGAACCCTAAGAAATGTCATTTTGGGGTTCAAAAGGCAAAGTTGCTTGGACACATTGTGTCAAAAAAGGAGTCATGATTGATCCTGAGAGAGTGGAAGCCATTAGCAAAGTTCCTATTCCAAGAACCAAAAAGGGAATTCAATCCTTTTTGGGAAGATAAATTTTATTAGGAGGTTTATTTCCAACTTTTCTGAATTGACTATCCCAATCACTAATATGTTGAAGAAGGATCAGAGTATCAAATGGGAAGAAGCAATTATTCAAGCCTTTACTGGGATTAAGGAATCATTGAAGAATGCCCCTGTTTTAGTAGCTCCTGATTATAAGAAGGCTTTCCAAATGTTTTCCTTTTCTTCAGAGAATACCATTGCATCTGTCATGTTACAAAAGGATGATGAAGGAGCTGAAAGGCCAATTGCTTTCTTTAGTAAAGCACTACAAGGGGCAGAACTGAAGTATACTATCATGGAGAAACATGATTTTTGCTTTGGTTAGAGCCACAAAAATCTTCAGGCCCTATATTTTGAGTTCTAAAGTCATTGCTTATGTTCCCCATACCATGGTTAAGGATATCCTATCAGAGATGGAAATTTCAAGCAAAATATGCTGATGGGTAAATAAGTTGCAAGAATATGACATGGATATCCAAACTACAAAATTGGTTAGAGGTCTGGGCCTAGAAAAGCTTATGGCAGAGAGCAACCTACAAATAGTTGAGGTAAATGAAGTTGAAGAAGAAAGGTTGAATATCCTTGAAAATTTGATAAATTCTGAATGGTACAAGGATATTATTTTTTATCTCAAACATCTATAGTGCCCTGAGTATTTAAGTAAGAATAAAAAAGAGCACTTAAGTTAGCCTCCCTAGAAATACATCATCACTGATTATGGGTTAGCTTGGAAGAACCCTGAGGGAGTTCTTTTGAGATGTATCACTGAAGATGAAGCCCAAAAATAATTGATGATTTCCATGGAGGAGTTTGTGGGGGAATTTTTAGGAAGAGTCACAACTCATAAAATCTTAAGCGTTAGTTCTGGTGGCCAACTATTTTTAAAGACACAACTCTACTGGTAAGAAAGTGTGAGAGTTGTCAGCATTTTTCAAGAAGATTGAAAGCTTCAGGGCTCCTCCCTTTGTAGCCTATATCAATTGAAGCCCCATTTAAGTAGTGGGGAATGGAATTCATTGGTGAGATTTCAGATTCTTCAAGTGCAGGCCACAAGTGGATATTAGTGGCTACTGATTACTTCACCAAGTGGGTGGAGGAAATCCCCACCAAGAAAGAAACTCACCAAATTGTCATGGACTTCATTTTAAATCATATAATCTGCAGGTTTGGAGTACCTGCTAAGATAGTTGTTGATAATGCTATGAGCTTTTGAGCTAAACCTTTGGTAGCCATGTGTCATGAATATGGGATCAATTTAGCATATGCTTCTAATTACAATCCCTAAGGCAATGGACAAGAAAAATCAAGTAATAAGAATATGTTGAAGATAATCAGAGAACCTTGGAGTTAAACAAACGAAAGTGGGGTGAGCAATTGAAATTTGTTGTTTGGGCTTGATAGAATCATTGTTAAAAGGGCTACTAGAAAAATCCCATTTGAATTGGTATATGGAACTCAAGCCCTACTTCCCCTACATATGTAATTATCTTCTTACCAATTTGTCCAACAATTAGAGGACCAAGAGGTCAATTCCTATGATGCTTGTATAAATCAAATTGTGGAATTGGATGAGAAGAGAAGAGAGTCCCACCAAAGACATGTGAATTTCAGGGAGAAATTGAAGAAGCTATTTGATAAAAAGGTGAATCGAGAGCTTTCAGTGTGGGAGATCTGGTGCTACTATGGGATAACAAACATGAGGATAAGGGAAAGCATGGAAAGTTTGATGCATTATGGATGGGCCCTTATTCTATTGACCTTCGGATTAGAGAGCACACCTTTTCCTAAAAGACTTAGATGGGGAATTACTTGAGTTTCCTATTAATGGCAAGAACTTGAAACATTTCCTTGACTGATTTCTCATAATTAAGACATGCACCATTGTATAGTGTATAGTCTTTTGGTTTCATTCTACTTTCATGTTTTCTATTTTGGTTTTTCCTGGTCCCTGGTGACAGTTTTTGTTGGTTTATCAATTCATCTTTGAGGATTTAGTTTTTATTCAAGATTGTTTTTGAATCATTTCCCAATGGATTTTTGGCACATGGTATTTTGTTCTTATGGCACTCATAGGGAGTGCCCATCCTCAAGTCAGAGATGATGTTGGTGCTCGATTTAATCTTTCCCTGTTTGTTCAAAAACTTCTCAGTCCACTTGGTTTGAAGTTTTCTCTGTCTCCTATATTGATGCGTGAAATATTTTTCCTTCATTTGGTTTCCATCAGAATCCTTTCCTTTGGTCGAGGATCACATTATGTCAGATATTTTTTTCATTTCTCTATCCATGAGTAAGAATTTGTAATTTGGGCATGTGAATTGGGTTTTCCCTTCCTTCTATTTTTCCACCACATCATGTTTTCCCTATCAATTTTTGTCCCAATATCCATGGAAACATGGTCCTTTTTGATTGGATGTGGCCTGGTGGGTCTTTTTGGTGAAACTTGTCACTTTTTTCACATTTGTAAAAAATACCAAATTGGCCCCATGGCCCTCGATCACATCTAATTGGTTAATTAAAAACATGAAGCGAAGAGGAAAAGTCTTACTTTGACCTCAAAGAAGGACACGTGGCATTTTTAAAGTTAAAAGTGAGGGAGGCGGGTCGCTAGAACATTTTGCAACTTTTTGCCTTTTTGTACGAAGGAAAAAGTGAAATGAAATAAACCACAAAACTGCTGGGGCCCAAATAAAAATTTAGAAGTGGAGAGGCGAGGTCACTGGGAATTTTGAAACTTAAGGCCCACTTCAACTCAAATCTTGTCCATGTGAAGGGTCGGTGCTCATTTGAGGATCCGCCTTTGGGTCCTACCCTTAGTTGCACCAAGAGACACATGGAAGTTCATTGGCTCCTCTCATAATTAAAATTTTCAAGAAACTTTCTAAGGCTGCAGGACACATGGAGGGCCATGCCTATTTTTGAACTGCCCTATACTTTACTTTTGAAGAAGTGCCAAAGGGACATGTGGATGTTTCCTTGGATCCTTCCCATACTTAGAATTTTCAATGGTTGAAGAAAATTTCTCAGACCCTAGGCACATGGCACCTTCCACTTTGGTCCTTAAATTTTTCAACAACTTTTGGGATGAGACACATGTGGTGAGCCCACGCTTATTTAGGGTCTCCACTTTTGAGCACCATATCAAAAGTTGCACCAAAGGAGACACGTGAGGTTCCGCTAGCTCCTCTTATACTAAGACTTTTCAAAGGCCAAGGTAAATTTTCTGGGCCTATGTCACGTGGGAATGCCCAGGTTTGTTTGGGAACCTTCCTCTATACTTCATCTTTCTGGGTTTTCATGAAACTCAAAAACATGGAGGTTTCTAAGGAAAACACGTGGACTCCTCTTTACACTTGGCCAACTTGGACTCACTGCAACATAGGTATGTGGAATAATCTGTGCATGGATACTCATTTTTGAGAGGCATGAATGTAGGCATCCATGCGAGGGAACTCATTTCTCAAGGTGTATTCTCGAGGGTGAAAAGGATTGTTTGTCAGATCTAACTATATGAGAGCCACTTGAAAATGATTAAAAAGGGGATTTCTCACATGAAAAAATAAAAGAATGATTAGAAGGACTATCAAAAATTTATGGCATGGCATCCCAAGTCATGGTTGAGGTCTAAGAAACATGATCAGTTCATGATTTTTCCACCTAGCAGCTTTGGGTGTAAATTTGTTAAACATCACTTTCTGAGAAAAATTGGTAACAAGTAAAGGATTCCTCAAATATTCTTATTTTTGGGGAAAATTTGGGATGAGTGAGTGAGTGAATTGTATAAATGCAATGAGGATACTCTTACAAAATGGTCGGGGTTTAATTTTTATGAGAAAATTTGAGAAATCCCATCTTCTTGAGAGACCATCTGAGAAACTTGTTAATCTCTTGTGTTTTAGATTTGATCATGTCAAGATGGTGTGAGTGTACAACCATTGACAAGATCTGAGATTATTCAAGAAAATTTCCCCTGCTGATAAATCTAATAGATCTCGAATTAATCTGTGTTGATCTTGGGAAAAATTGTGTTTGCTTTTATTTCATAATGTTTTCAAATGGTTTTGATGTTCCTATTGCAATCTTATGTTAAAATCCCTCCAAATCACACAAGATCTCATCCCTGTGATAGTTTAGTGGCATTTACAATTTCATTATGAGAAGAGCCTTCATCTGTAATGAGATAAACAATTTAAAATCACTTTACTATCATTTTGTTGATAAAGATTGTCTGTAAGCCTTTGAGTGTATCTTAGGTGTGAGGAACAGGGGTCTTTAATGTTTAATTGAGTCTTTAGCTCGAGGCTTTGTGTTGAATTCTTAAAGATTGTGTGAAACCATGCATGTGATACGGGGCTCCATTGATGCACACCTTAGTTGAAGGAATATTTTGGCTATTTCGAAGCATTATGTTGTTATTAGTCTTCCAATTGTTGTAAAGGTTCTCAAAAGATCGGGTGAAATCAACTTCATCTTGCTTAATTCCCCACCAAAATTTTCAAATAACCATGAATCCTAATCGAATTACCCCTATTTTTGCTTTGTATCCACAAATGAACAAATCAAAAAAAATAGAAGCACAAATGAACCTTGTTAAAAAAAATTCCCCATTCTTTAGAAGTGACAACTCGTGAGAGTTAAATTATGGCGTATTGATTATATTTTCTCAAGAAAAGCAAGAAGGATATCTTCATGTCCTTAAGAGGTCTTATAAAATGGGTCCTCTCACCCTGGTTGAAAGACATGACCTAAAGTAGTGAGGATAGATCAAATCTTTTTATATGGTGCTATCCATTTATCTTTGTGTTTTGTGTGATAAATAAGAATAGATGAGCATCCATGTTCCTATGTGCGAGTCAATGCTTGTGTTTCCCCCGTGATGATAATGATTTGTACCATTGATGCTATTGTAGGAAGTGTTCTTGATCAAACGAATTTGATGGTTGATGTGAACTAGTTGAATGATTCTAATTCATGTATTCATCTAATAGGTTAAATGATCCCTGGATGATGTAGTTCCCACAGTCAGTGCTGAGCATCAATACCATGTCTAGGCTACAGAGTGGTATGTTGCTTGGTTTAAGATGGTGTTTTTCCGCATGTTCACACAAAGGGAGAGAATGTATGGAAAATATTATAGTGCTCTCTTTATTTAGATATGTGCATATATTGTAATATTATTAATATGAGTTATATTGTAACTCATTAAAAATATAGTTTTTAAATATTTTTTCAACAATATATTTTTGTTATATTCGTACATCTATTAATGAGTTGTTTGGTTGTGTGACTTATTGGTTTTAGGAAGTCGGTTTTATATTTCCATGGCTATTTATTAGCCTCGGTATTGATTGTAATTATGTAGAATATAATATCAATTTAATATTTCTGTGTGACAAGCTTGCTATACCAATAATAGTGTCACATTTATTAATGTAAAAAGTATAATAATTTTATATAATATAGAGAGGAAAATGATATCTCTTTGCAACAACTTTTGGGTCACAAAGTAATGACACATTAAATATCAATAAGTGTAACACCCACAAAATCTGACATTCTAAAACAACATTAAACCTTAATAATTATCTAGACGGTTGATGTAATTTTTTTTGTTTTAAAGGATTCCAAGGACACAAACCCTAAAATTCATCTAGTTAATTCCTGCCAACAATTTTCTACATTTCATTAAAAGGGATCAGTCTAGATTAATAATTAAATATTCTTGATCCGTTTCTAAGGTCGATACATTTTCAATCTGTTATAAAAGTGTCCATTAATTTATTTTACTAGGTTTACATAGTTTCCCCTTCTCAAATTAATATCCAGGACCCACAATAATTAAAACCTTAACCTTAGTTACCTTAGTTCCCTTAAATTACTAGCTTTAATGTTTCCATTGAATCATTTACTAAAAACATACTAGAAGAGTTACATAATTAACTTAACATACAAGGGTATTAAGTGGCCCCATTCACCCATTTTCACATACATTTAAATTATTTAATAGTCCATAATATTCATTCTTACCTAACAATTGTAGGGTTGATTCTTAACCCTTGGATCAAATCAATTGTGGCCACTAGATCTTAGAGTTCCAAGCTAACCCTAACCATCCTTATGGAATTTTATTAAATCCTTTTTCTTTCCCTAGCCTCCTCATTTGGTCTCTTTTCTTTTCTTTAATTTGCAGGTTGGAGGAGTGGATGCCATGAAAGCAAGGAGGGAAGAAGCCATGGAGGAATTCACTAGAATCAAGCTTAGTTTAGTTTAATTTATGGATTTATTATGGAAATGTCTTTTATTATTGGATCGTAGAGGTTTCCACACTAAATTTGGAGAAGTCATTTGGTAAATTTGATTTTTGGGTTCTCTATTTGGGAGAAATTGTACCTTTAATTAATATATGAGATTGAATACATTTAAATACCAATTTGAGGTTTTACATACTTAAAAAATGATTTTGTTCCCTTATAGTTTCTTGGTAATTTTATTTTTATATTTGTAGACTCATATTTTTAATTAAACCTAGTTTAAAATTGCTCGATCCACGGATTTCTATTTTTGGCGATAGTGATGAAACAACCACCGAAAGAAATTTGATGGTCCTGGGACCAATGCCTTACCTAGGTGATTATTCAAAACCACTTCCTTGCTTGGGTAGTGATTAAGAGACCACCAATCTGATCTGGACGGTGGTTGAGAGGCGCCATTTATACATAGAGAAGTTGTCTTGTTCTTTGAAAATAGAACCATCAAATCTGTATTTTTCCAAAAACAAATTTTACAAGAGTGATTTACAGTTTATCCTTAGCTTAAATTTATGTGCCTAAAGTCTCTAGTTGAAAGGTTACACCATTTATTCATTCCATGCTTAAATTACTAAATTTAAAGATTTTCTATTTCAATAGTAACAAGAAAACAACTACAAGATTATTTTTCCAACAAAATTGTTTCCAACTCAAAGGAAGAAATGAAACTTAATCTATTTCTAAGTATTATTGTTTTCCTTTCCACAACAAGAATGTATTTTTTTACAAAGTAATGTTGAAATTTTTTTCACTCGTGCAAAACTGGGCAACTTGAATCTTCGTTACGATGGATGACATTGGTGAAGTGAACCTATTGTATATATCTCCCCCCGGGTAAATATAGACAAACAGAAAGATATGGAAATCAAAGAAACTCAAAACTTGACATTTATTTGTGCCACCAGTCGCCCATGGTGCAGCGAAGAAGGTGTCAACATGTAAAAATTTCTGCGCTTGCATAGGTTGGAGGCGCAAATCAGAAGGTGTCGACACGTAAAAAGTTACAACCTGGCGTAGGTTGGAGGTGCAAAGCGTGAAGGTTTCGATAAGTAAAAATTTGTGCCACGGTGTACGTTGGAGGTGCAAATCACAAGGTTTTGACACGTAAAAGTTGTGCCCCGGCACAATTTTGAGACACAAATCACAAGGTGTCAACATGTAAAAAGTTACACCCTGGCGAAGGTTGGAGGCGCAAATCAGAAGGTGTCGACACCAACTTTTCAGCACATATGGTGCACGTAAGTGTATGTTGACATGAGGATGGATGCGTCGAAGCGCATCTTCGGGGAGGCGCAACATTTTGAGCGTTGACACCACGACATGAAGTAAACACGACCAGATATTCAAATGGCCATAAATTTTCACAGGAGCTTGGATTTACGCAAGGTTGGAATTTTGGAAAGCTTACAAGGGTTTGCTAGGGTTTGCTAGGGTTCTCACCTACCACCATAATGAGATGAATTAAATACAATTTGGAGGTGGTTTGGGTAGATTTGGAATTACTCTCTCTTCCCTCTCTCATTCTTCCTATAAATTGTAAGGAGGAGCTTCTTTCTAAATGTTGGACATACTTGTTTTGCTCCTACCTTCTTCTCTTTGGCGGGAGAATTTGTGGAGTTCAAACCTCCCATCTAAAACTTTAATGCAACTTTGCCTCTTGGCATTTTGTAGTTTATTGTATCAATATTTGCAGCAAATAATGCATGTCTATGGATGATTCTCAACCCTCTCTATGTTCATTTGGATCCTCCTAATCTTTAACCGCAAATTTGGTTTTCTATGCATGATCTTGCATTACATTTTAATGGTTTGTGTTTCTTGGCATGATAGGTGTTTCTTCATTCCTCGGTGCATCACCTATGTTAGTTTAGGTTTGTTTTTACACATCTTCTTACCCTGTCTCCTTGGAAAGTTAGATTAGGTCTTTGAGTAAACCCTCTACATTTTTGTGTGTACATCTAAATAGAGGAATAGGAACCGGCCTTCATCCGGAGAGCTTTCCGATTCATAAGGTCCTTCACTTTGGAAAAGCTCCATGTTATGCAATTTCACCGAGAGTCTCAATCCATCAAGTTGTAGACATTCAAGGGTGTTGTGATTCGCTTTAGATAGAACCTAAACTAGGGAGATTGTTTTAGTTTAATATTTTTTTTTTTGGATTAATTAATGACTATATGAAATTTGCAGCTATGTGTTACATTACAAAACGTAACAAATCACATAGTCTAAAATTTCATGTTTATCTTCAGCAAAACAACACAAAGGACTGAAGGATGATGTGTTATCTTGATAAAGACCAAAAATCTAAAATAGATGAAGTGTTAAAGTTTTGAAAACAATTAGATTTGCATATTAAAGTAGTATCAAAGTTCATTACTAAGGTTACAGGTATTTTAAAGTTCTTTCCTTCATGATTAAATACATTCAATTATGTTATTGAGTTGTTTAATTCATTATACAATCCATATACAAAGCTGAAATGCAGAAGGAAGTACACAACTCAGTTTCAGAATTCAATGTTTTATTCATAAGGAATTTCAAATGTTTCCCACACAAGCCATGGGATGTGACTCAAGTAAACATCATAACTACTGAAATAGAAGGTGCATGTGCATGAAAATAAAAGCAAAAGAATATGAAGGAATCCATCATTTCCTTATTTCTTTTGTCTCCATTTTTCCACTTCTAGTTCCAGATTCTCTTCCATCTTCATCCTTGCTAATGGTACCCAAATTGATTCTCCTCAGAAGCTAAGAAGCATCATAGTTTTGATAGGAAGCTTAGAGGAAAGCAGAGCATGTTGTGTGTCATTTGGTAGTCAAGGAAGAAATAAAACTTTCTCTTTGTCACTAAGATGTGGAGAAATAGGTAACACCCTTAAGAGGATTTGATCTATCCTCACTACTTTATGGTTGTGCCTTTCAACCAAGGTGAGAGGACCCTTTTGTAGCGTGTTATTTGTGGAGGAAATGGAGATGTCCTTAATTACAGAGTTATTGAGAGGACCTTGAAGAAAACATGATCAATACAACAAAATCTAACTCTCACAAGTTGTCACCCTAGATAATGGAGATATTTTCTAAGCAAGGTTCAGGCTACTAAAGACAATGAAAACCTAATTGCTTCTGCATTGTTTTGGTAATAGAAATTATGCATTTGTGCACACATAGGAAAAGCAGAGGTAGTATGGGTATGATTGGTTGTTTTTAAATGAATTTTGGTGGGAAGTGAGGTAGAGTGGTTTTTGACTTGCCAAATCTTTGAGAGCTTTCACAAAAATGGAAAGCTTGACAAACAGAATGCTTCAGAATAGCTAGAATGTTCCTTTAACTAGAAAGTGTGCTTCAATGTAGGCCCAAATAAGCACATTTTCACACAAACTTTAAGGATCCAAAATGAAGGCTCAAATTGAAAGACTTAATTAAAGACTATCAACCTCTGTTTTATCACGCCTAAGATACCCTCAAAGGATAAAAAACAATATTAATCATCATGCTAGGAGTATAGTGATTTTAAACTTGTTTATTTCACTATCATATGAAATCTCTCGCTGAAAAATGAAATTGCAAGTGCCACCAAACTATCACAAAGCTAAGATATTGTGTGATTCACAAAGATTTCAATGTAAGATTATAATGGAATATTTGCGAGACATTCAAAAATGAAGAAGACATGATTTTGCTCAAAGTAAAACACCGATTTACTCAAATTTGATTAAATTTATCAGAAAGGGAAAGTTTCTAGAACAATCTCAGAGTTTGTCAGTGGTTGTACACTCGCAACCACCTTGACATGATGAAATTTAACACAAAAGAAATAAAAGGTTCCTCGTAGTCTCTCGAGAAAACATGAGATTTTTCAAAACCTTTTCTCTTAGGAATTATATTTAGACCTCTAACACTCCAACATTCCAACCATTTGCATGAAAAATTCATGCAATTTATGATATTTTCACTTACAACTGATTTTTCCCCCAAAACTGGAAACATTCAAAGCACCTTTGTGTTTTGTGACTTAATCAGTTTACAAAAAAATTGTTAGGTGTGCAGAGGGAAAATCTCTCCAAATATTTCCAACATTCAATTCTTCACCTGGTAAGTCATTCTTCATCCTACGCACCAACTACTTTCTCCCCCATTTTGTCAAATATGGTTCTTTGCATGCCAAAGAAGGAAAAATTGGGAAATTGGATCAAGGCCAATACTGAGTACATCTTAATGGAAAAATATGTTTTTAGATTTTTTCCCACCAAACCAAGATATCAATAGGTATTTCATGTGCCAAGGAAAGAAAAATCAGGTCGAATTTGACAGTCAATGATTACATATTTAATGGTGAAAGATGTTTATAGACCTTCCCCACCAAACCAAGATATTAGATTAATGTTCCTCTTCATTTGGCATGCAGGAGACTCCAAGAAATGATAAAAAACCATAAGAATACGCATCCCAGGAGCTTTGGAGAAAAATGGCAGAAAATTAAATACAGACGCATAGTTTCCATTGATCTTTCTTTTGAATTTTGACCGTTCATGTGGGAGATCCGAGATAAGATGGGCTGGGGTTTCCTTTTACTTTTTACACCTTTTGGAAAAAATGCAAAATTTCTCAATTTGCTCCTCCCTTTTGCCTTTGAAAAATGGGCCTGACACATGTCGTAATGTGGCTTCCAAAGAAACCACAAGTAAATTATGCTATTTCACCTCTTTTTTGGAAAAGGGAATTTTTTTCAAGTTTTCCCCATAACTCCACCCTTCCACTTTTAGTTTATGATGTGGGTCCCAGTAGAACCACACTTCCTTTTACACTTTTACTCCTTTCTCCAAAAAGGAATTTTTCCAAATTTCCCCCAAAAGTCCGCATCTCCACTGTTGACTAGAGAAAATTTTGACTATTTTCTATCAGGATTGCGGGTCATTTTGATGATTTTAGTCTTTTCAAAAATAAGGGTAAAAAAATCCAAGTTGTCCCCGATGTCCCACCTCCCCACCTCTTGAATTTTCAAACCACCACACGTCCGGTGCACATATTGAGATAGTCCCAAAAAGTAGAGACCCTGAATGAGTGCGGGGTCACCACGTGTCCCAGTCTAGAAAAGCTTGCTAAAAAGCTTGAGAGTCCAGTGGGAAGTGCCATGTGTCCAAGGTCAAAGATGTTCTTCTCTCGGTTGTTGAAAAGTCTAACCAAAAGTAGAGTGAGTAGAAGCCTCCAAGTTTCCTCATGGAACTTCTTCAAAACAAAACTCAAAGGCTGGTCCCTAAACATGTGTCGTCACTCCACGTGTCTCAGGCCCCTTAGGAAGTTGTTGAAAATTCTAAGGAAGGAAAATCTGGTGGAAAACTCCATGTGCCTTCATGGAACAACTTCAAGATGGCCCCAAAAGTGGAGACCCTGAATGAGCGTGGGTTTGCCACGTGTCCGAAACCTTAGAAAATTTCTTTTAAAATTTTAAGTCCCTAGCAGAGCCGACAGAAACCTCCACCTGTCCCTCTATCGTAATTGTTAAGGTGGGACCATAAGATAAATCTTCAAATGAGCGCTAGCACACCATGTTTCCATGGCCCACCAAAACAATATCAGTTGCATGAAAAAATTTTCTAAGTTTGGGCAAGGCAGTGGAATCCTCCATGTGTCCTCCCAGGCGCAACTCCAAGGCCAAACAAAAAGGTGAGTCTTCAAATGAGCATTGTTCCTCCACATGGATAAGTTTTAGGTTAAAAATTTCCACAAAGTTTTAGAGTGCCCCACCGAGCCGCGTCTAACCAAAAAGGGCCACATTTCCACTGATGCAGAGATTTAAAATTTGACAAGAGAAACACACCCATCAAGCCGTAAAAATGCAGGGAAACCATTGTTTGAGCCCGAAGATGAAATTTTATTTAAGGATGAGCATTTGGAAATGTTGCAAGGTTCACACATGACCCCCGAGCTATATCTATTCACATTTCTTCAAGCAACCGAGACAAAATGGCAGGGACAACAACACATGACTGCGGAAAATGGAGGGGAAGGAACTACCGATTTTTACGTCCAATTGATAAACACCTCTAGATGGACAGGGAATAAATCAACAAATTAAGGGCTTTTAAATGACCTTCAACCAAGGATGAACCAATCATGGCAACCAAATGGAAGACGAAGCCTACAAGTACCAACACAGGGAGACAAAAAATGTTACAGAGGCCGTAACCGAGGTATTTTAATGATAAATGGGGTGAGCCTAATTTGAGTACCAACACTTGTTATTTAATAGACTGCACTATACCTAAAAATAAACAGGAAAAGAGACTGTCAGTCACGAAATCATGATTAAATCATGTTCTTGTACTATCAATCTTCGTGCAAATGAAATTCCTCATATCAGGAGGTATGATTATAGAAAACATAAATTCATAGTAGATAAGTAGCAGTATTCTACATCAGTACATATGATTCTCACAATCATTTAAAAGAGAAAAGATAAAGATAATGTTTTCTAACTAGTTTATGTAAATGTGTAGGTAGAGGTAAGACGAAGGATATAAACACCAAGTGTTTTGTTTACATATCAGAAAAGTACATTTATTTCAGTTCAGACTAAAGGCTGAAAATAAAAAGATGTATCTATACTAATCCATAAAAGAAATGCAGGTTTAGTGCTGCAAATTCTAACAAATGGAATGAGATAAAATTGCAGCCGAAATGGAATGAAAAGGAAATATGAGAAAATTATGACATGTCTTTGCCATGTAAATTGGATATTTTACATCTTTCCCTCATGCTATTTCACAACTAATACATGTCATAGGTGTGACAAAAGATAAACTACTGTATTGATCAAATATTAATTTGAATAAGGAGAAGTATTCCAGAAATTCAACTCATATGAATAACAAAGAAGGGCCTAATGATCAATTTCAAGTTCATATTGCTCTTTGCCTTTTCTCAATTCAAGTAAAGCTATAACTATGTTGATGAAAAGAAATTTAAAAGCCTCAAGAATAGAAGGTAAAACTAATTACAACATATTAGATTTACATCCACAATATCATAAATGGAGTTTTGATCATTTATGTGTGTAATAAAAGAGATGGCAAGTAAATGACTACCAACTTTCAAAGAAGTATGAGTACACAAGATACAAACTAGTGCAAGTAAGGAACTTGAGCACCGAATATGGTAAGCATGCATTTTAGTTAAGCAATTTCAGAGCATAAGTGAAGACATAAAATTAAAAGAGGTAAGCCATAGAGGTGCTATCATATTTAATTCTAAAATACAAGTACGCACTCTA
This sequence comes from Taxus wallichiana var. yunnanensis, assembly GCA_018340775.1. Classification (NCBI taxonomy): domain Eukaryota; kingdom Viridiplantae; phylum Streptophyta; class Pinopsida; order Cupressales; family Taxaceae; genus Taxus; species Taxus wallichiana. Next base: position 219,923,059 of record CM031235.1, read on the forward strand.
AAAAATCAATATTACAATATCCCGAAATGTAACATTCATGTTTCCATTGTAAAGGAAGCAACATACTAAAAAAAATAGTCATAGAAGCCATGCAATCAATGGAAGATTCAAGATACAAACGTTTGATACATGGTAGATTTTTCAGAAAACAAAGTACAACTTTTCAATTTTCAGCTATAGGCTTATCCATCTGTGTTTGTCATTTCTATACATTAAATATTCCATAACGGGTAAAGTACCTTAAAACAATTTTAGGGGTCATATCGAAAGCTTCATGATTTATAGTTAAACAAATGATAAAGATGCAAGTATCTAATTGATCATTTCGAGCTATGTGCCTTCAAGAATTTAACTTTAGAAAGTGCTTCCGGTTCAATACACAAGTGAATGGAATATCAGATTAAAAAAAAGTTTTCACAGAAGTTACAAACTACCTTAAAGAGTATCAAGTATCACAACTGAATGGGATGAAAAGCCTCAAGCTTACAAAAGAAGATATTTTCTCTTTTACAAATCCAGTTCAGGTTTCAAATCAATCAGGAAGGCAGTCATTCCAAGAAAATATTCTACATCATTAAGAATATAAAAATATCAACCAAGTGTTTCAAAAGGTAACAGATGCATCAAAATTGTAGAATCTAAAGTGTTTGAGCATCATAAGAACTGCCAGTTTGTAGAATCGACAAGAAATAGGAACAACAAAGCTTTATAGAGAAGGAAAAAGCTGAGCCATTCTGATCAAGATGTAATTATAGCCTATATTTCTCCGAAAAGGAAATGAACATCAAATACAACAAAAGATACAGTTGCAAAGGATCTTCACCAAGAACATTGAATGAAACTTATGATGTAAAGGATAAAAACACATAGTTGACTCGAGTTAGTTATTGTATTAAATGATGAGCATCTAACATTCATATGAAACACAAACTACCAGTGCAAGTGTTAGATAAATTGTGTATTTTTCAGACTTCAAATAAAGTTGTAGGAATGGACATCTATGGATTAAAAGAAAATTAGGCTCTTAACTCAATGTAACAGTTGTTACATATCAATACGAACCAAAGCTCTATTATTTAAAATAGTACCTCGTACAAGAAAAGAAGAGCTTCGGAATAGATTCTTTATCGAGCTATGAATCCATTAATAATAACAAGTGAGGCATGTTCAAACAACTCGGAATGCCAATAAAAAAAATTTTTTTGCCATAATTTATAGCCAACACAGCAATAAGGATGGATGGGACTTTCTTCGGCATTTTATTATGAGTACAAGACCCAACAAAGATGCAAAAATGAAGAAAATACATAATACCAATTTGGCATAAGGAAATCACAAGTCGTGGCATCATTATGAACTTATCAGTTTGAGCAGAAAGAATCCATTGCAATATTTTTGAAAGCATTGAAAGAAACACAACACCTAGATCTCAACCAAGTTCGAGTGCATGGTAATAGGTATCAATAGTATAGAAATACAACCATATTCTGAGGAAAGATTACGTAAAGCTCATAGAGTAAATAGTCTTTGAACTCGGGGCTAACCCATAGCTCACAACAAAGTACAAGGAAGTTTCATAATTTAAAGCTTCGCAAATAAATGGCTGCCAAATGCCTTAGATTTGAAATAGAAATATGCACATTCAGAGTAAAGAGAATGATGAAGCCGAAAACTCAAATACCCACATCAAAAAATATACAGATCTACTGAGATTTTTAATGAATAATTGAAATGATATGAAATTACCGATCTTTGTTATCATCAAATCCACAAAAACCTCATTAATATTAAGCTGAGAAGAAAATGATGAATACTCAAGCAATTTTAAAGCTCGAGAGATCAAGGTTGCACAAGAAAATGCAAAGAAACACAAGGATTTTGAGGAGTCAATGATAATAAAGTTGAAATGACAAGGGAAAAGTAGTTATAGAGTTCAAAGATGAAGTCTTACCTTCTCAACAATGGAAACTATGTAATGCATAACAGAAGGGGTAGTATACAAAGCTCAAGTCCTTCTTTTCATTTCTCATTAAATTCTCCATAGTCAAACTTAAAACAACAATGAGACAACAAAGAATATTGTGTAGAACTCAAAAAGGATAGAAATGGAAAAATATGCGAGTATTCGAGCCCACAAAGCCTCAAAGAATGACAACATGCATGCGTAGTGCCTCTGAATGCAGACAAAGTTCTTCTATATGAATAAACTGAGCTCGGAAGCTACAACAATGGTGGCGAACATCAACCAAATCTCACTCAAAACTTTATAAACAAAGTAAAAAAAATGAAAAGACAGATGCACAAGAGCTCAAGACCGAGTTACAGAGGAAACCAAGCTCAAGAAAGATCAACAATGGATTCCTTGAGAAATTTTTCCAAGGCTTCGCCACTCGAGAATGAGAAAATGATAATGAGAAAAGATAAGATCGATAGGTTTTTAATCAAACCTAAATCAATTGAGCTAAATATTGATGGTACTAAATAAACAATATAAATATCAATGGTAGCAAATGATCACCCAAGATGGAACCATTACGCTTGATAGGGATTAAAAGATCCACAGTGGAGATCAATCAAGTACCAAATGATCTACAATCAATAATCAATGATCAACTTCAACATAGACCCCTGAGTTACTCTCCATTTAACTAGGGGTTAGCTAATAATGCTACCAAAAATGCAAAGGGGTGAGTCACAATCGGATGGGGCAACCCACATCATTTAAAATAAATCATTGCATTGACCTTGGTTAAGGTCTTATAATATATGCAAAATAATCAAATACCGACAACAAATTACAATGCAATGATAATAAAAAAGGTGGCCAAGTATTATAGTTTGGAAATGTTTCAAAAATTACCCCATGATTATTTTAATCATAATAATATGCCAAAGAAAGGGGACTCAAAGAATAGTCAACCATGATTATTAAGTGCAATGAATCAATGGTGTCATAGAATTATTGAAGGGGGCCAATGTTTCACATCATGCCTTGTTCGAATACATTGAGGATCAAGACCTATGTTTTTGAAATCAAATATGTATGTCAAGTTTAATAATCAATTGATTATTATTCAACTCATATTATATGCCAAGTCAACAAAGAAGGTCAAATCAAGTTTGAAGACAAAGTGTTCACATCACAGGTGATCCCCATAGTGAGAGGTTTAGAAAGAAAACAAGAGCATTATGCGCACAAGTGCAATTCTTCATGTGACCATAATAAGGAAAGAAGAGTTCAACATCGTAGTACAAAGAACCTTCCAAGGCCTATTACCTTGTTTTTTACAAAATAGGAATATTATTTGAGTGAACATCAAAAGTGGTCCCCAAAGAGAAGGAATCCATGGGTGATTTGCTTTTTTTTTTGCAAAGTATTGCAAATAAAGAAATTATTTTTACTCACACACAGGATTTATTCTTGCATGTACATCCAAGGGTAGTTTAAAGTGACAATTTTACAATTGTAAGTGGATCAAATTGCAAATGTCACATTAAGCGAGTTGAAGATAAGTTGCATGTATTGGAGAATACTTGCTCATCAAGCAAAGATTTATTATTAGCCAAGTTATTTATCCCATTTCATTTTAAAATAGAACATTCAACCGCAGTAGACTCGAGTTGTTTTTGTAAATAAGGATATTAATGCCGAATTGTATTAGCATGCTTATTTTTGCTCCTTTATTTATTCATGATAAATGATAAAATTAGGATGCATGGGAAAGTAAAAATTTAGTCTATTTTTAAGAAGGGTGGGATGAATCCTTTTGCTATATATTGTGTGTTTTGGAAAATCACAAGGGAGGGATTTTAGGACACGGGAGTGCTAAAGAAAATTTTTCCAATTTTGCCTTTTGAATGAGAGATTGATTTCTACCTTTCCAATTATTTGCAAAGTGTCATTTATACTTTATTAATTCTTGTGAATATCAAATTCCCGATTGATCATCTTACCTTGTTGCAAATTTTGTTATTTATGCATAAATATTAGTGTGCATGTTTATCTTAGCAGTATTTTTGTGAATCATTCCCTCAATACATAAAGTGTTATGCCTTAGTATTCTGCTGAAAACTATTGGTTTGTACATCCGAATCCATTCTCGAGATATTTATGCATGTACTCAATCAAATCCCTCAATAAGTTTGGTGTATCACTATAGTTTTTCAATTCATTTATAGTCATCATTTCACCCTTAAAACCCCAAAAATTAATTTAGGATACATCAAAAAGGATCCGGCCTTGATGATACCAAAGACTCACGTCAACAATAGGTATACCTACATACCCGAGGTGTTTTCATTGTATCTACCAAAGAGAGAGATACAGAGAAAGCTTAGAATCCTTGTAGTCATCTCTCTAAAGGGTGCACTTTTGAGAGAATTAGATACGTGAGAAAATTACAACAATTTAGAGAAGATTCACAACAAAGAAAAGTTACTTTTAGATCCAATAAGATGCATAACAACTTATCCTAAAGATTAAATTTTTTATTTTGCAACTCCGTAAGGCTGATTTGAGATCAGTTTTGTAGCATGTTCCATGCCTAAAGGGACTCAAGGATCATCGGTAAGAGGAATTATTTCGAGTTTATTTCTTTACCTTGAACTCTATAAGAAGAAGAAGAGTTGGTAACAACCTAAATTATAATAGGAATGGTTCAGATTCCAGTTTTTCTAATGGTTATTCAACCACGTAGGAATTTTATGACCTTTAATAATGGCAGCCCATTAGTAATTCAAGTTTATCATGATATTCCTAATGCTGCGATGAAATTTTTTCCTTCATTCACTGGTGAAAATTAGGTTACATCTACAAATCACATCAAAGATGTTGTATCCCTATGTGTAGTCCATAATATTACTCCTGAATATGTAACTTTAAGAGTTTTATCTGCATCCTTTAAAGGGAAAGCCTTACAATGGTATAGAAATTTAGAGATTGGAAGCGTAAGAACTTGGGATGAGTTAGGTGGTAAATTTATGAAACATTTTCAAGATAATTCAGATTTTTTATCCCTCATAGAACAAATGTCTGAAATTAAAAGATCCCCCCATGAATTTATGGCCAGTTTCAATATTCATTTTTCCAGAATTTGGGAAAGAATTCCAGTTAGTGTCAAGCCTCAAGATGACCATGCTTTTATTTATTATCTTAGAGCCCTAAACAATGATATTTCAACTATGATTCAATCTATGGGAGGTGACACTATCCCGGTAGCTTATGATATTGCTATAAAGGCTGAAAAAAGTCTTATTCAAGACTTTAAATCAGCACCAAGGCCTTCAATGCCTTTTTACTAGATTTGGAACCTATTTCGTACCCTATTACCATTATAGAACTTGTTATTCTAATACCATCGATGATGTGTTTAAATCTTTACGACTATGGGAAGCAATCTAATTTCGATTGAAAATAGACTTCCATTACCTAGCAAGACTTATCAAGCTCCCTATCAAGTAAAACCAACAAAATCAACAACCTTATCAATAGAATCGGGATTATAGATAGCCATATCAATAAATGCAGTTTGACCCAAAGGGTCCTAGTTTGAATAACACTTTACTCCCAATTAAAATGGCTACGTAAGAATGGTTTCAACCTTGTAATCATCCTCGTAAAGTCTGTTTATTGCCGAAATGTGGTCTTGAATATAATCCTTGTTACAAAACCTCAACCTGAGACATTGTTCATGCCTGAAATGGAGGGTGGGAAACAAGAAACTCATGTTCAGAAAGCACCTAAATAGAACTTGGTCAGTTTTAGTGAAGATGATTTTATTGCAGTTACTACTAGGGCCCAAGAAAAGGCCCAGGAAAGTCAAAAGTTTCAAAACAGACTTGTTCTGCCCATAGTCATAGATAAAACAACAACTATAGGCCAAAAATCAGCTAACAGTTCTGTTGTTCCTCATAAAATAGCAAGTGTTTCAGCTGGTAAAGAACAACAAAAATAGTCACAACTTGATCCAAGAAGATTGTTTATACCTCAGATATCAAAAGTAGTTGAAGCAGAGTCAGTTTTCGCCAAAGCCTTTGCTAACATAGTGGAATTTTTTCCAAAAATATTACTTTTTTAATATCAGTTGTTGGTATCAAAATTGATTCTCCCTTGGAAACCAAGGAACATTACAGATTTAGCAAGACACTAAGAGATAGACAGATCATATTATGAGTCATTTTGAGCCAGGATGAGATTCGTCGGCTCTTTGTCACTTGGGAATCGTGAGAAATGGATAGCATCTTCATTAAGGATTGGATCTATCCTCACCGCTTTAGTGTGCCTTTCAACCAGGTAAGAGGACCCATTTTATAACCTCTGTCGATAAAGGAGAATAAAGATATCCTTATTTGCACAAAGTTGAAAGGAGACCCTAAGAAAATATGATGAATGCACCACAATTTAACTCTCACGAGTTGTCACTTCTAAACAATGGTGATATTTTCTAAACATGGTTAAGGTTACTAGAGACATTATGGAATCCTAATTGGTTCTACATATTTTGGCAAAGAGAATTTATTCATTTGTGGACATACAGGAAAACAGGGTAGTTCAGCAGATTCATTATTTTTGAATAAATTTGGTAGGAGATTAAGGAGGATAAACTTAATTTTTTTAGATCTTTGAGGACCTTCACAACAATTAGAAAAATAAATGACAGAATTCTTCATAACAACTAAAATATTCCTTCAACTAGAAGGTGTGCATCAATGGAGGCCCAAATTTGCACTCAAGTTTCACACAATCTCCAAGAATTTAACACGAAGCCTTGAGCTAAAGACTCAATTAAACATTAAGACCCCTGGTTCCTCACGCCTAAGATACACTCAAAGGCTTATAGATAATATGTATCAACAAATGACAATGAAGGGTTTTTAAATTTTTATCTCATTATACGATGAAGGCTCTTCTCGTAATGAAATTGCAAATGCCACTAAACTAACACATGGATGAGATCCTCTCGTGATTTAGATGGATTTTAACATAATATTGCAATAGGAGCTAGAAAAGACACTTGCAGACATTCTCCAAATAAAGGCACACAAATTTTCCAAAGATTGACATAGATTAATTTGAAGTTGATTAGATTCATCAACAGGGGAAAGTTTCTTTGAACAGTCTCAGAGCTTGTCAATGGATGTACACTTGCAACCAACTTGACATGATTGAAATCTAAAACACAAGAGATCAATAGGTTTCTCATATGGTCTCTCAGAATATGGCCTCTCTCAAATTTTCTCTTAAAATTTAACCTCAAACCTTTGCAAAAGTATCCTCATTGCATTTATACAATTCACTCGCTCACTCATCCCAAATTTTCCCCCCAAAAAGAAGAATATTCGAGGAATCCTTTGCTTATTACCAATTTATCTCAGAAAGTGATGTTCAAAAAATTCATACCCAAAAGTTTCCAGTGGACAAATAATGAATTGATCATGTTTTTGAGCACCCTTGACTAATGACTGGGATTCCATGCCACAACGTTTTCACAATCCTTCTAATCATTATTATTTTTTCATGTGAAAAATCCCCATTTTAAACATTTTCCGGTGGCTCTTTATAGCCGGATCTCGACAGAAATCCTTTTCATCCTCGAGGAAACACATTTTTCATCTTTTACACCTTTAACCTCCATCATTTCATCCTTTTCACATTCTTTCCTCTATAACTTTGCTCCGCATCCAGCTTCTCTAGTAATTCATGTTTTTGCAAGTGCCCGAGTAATTCCAACTTTAGAATATCAACCTTTACAATCCTTGGACTCATAAATTAAACTCTAAACCCATTCAATTGCACTTTACTGCATAAAAACGACAAGGAATTTCATCAAAAACAATGAAAAACAATGCGTATTCGCATCTCCAGGAGTCTTGGAGAAAAAATGGCCATAAAATCAGATGCAATGCACAACAACCATCGATTATCCCCTTTCTCAACTTTGGATTAGAGCCATCCACATGTTTTCTTGGCACAACTGTAAAGGGGAGGTACAGAGGCAAGTTTCCAAACAAGCGCAGCCTTCCACGTGCCCTGGGCCCAAGAAAAATGCCTTTTGGCCTTTGAAAAGTATCAGTATAAAAGGAGCCAGTGGAAGCCTCCACATGTTTCATCGGGTGCTCTTTTGATATGGTGCCCAAAATCGAGACCCTAATCAAGCAAATGCTCACCATGTGTCTCATCAGGAAGATTTGTTGAAAAGGTGTAAGGACCAGAAGAGAGGCGCCATGTGTCTAGGGACCGAGACAATTTTCCTTGGCCGTTGAAAATTCGAAGCAAAGGAAGTGTGAGCAGAAAATTCCATGTGTCTTCATGGCACTCTTTCAAAAATAAAATTTAGGGGTAGGTCCTGAAATAGGCGTGGGCCCTCCACATGTCCCAGGCCTTAGAAAGTTGCTTGAAAATTTTAAGTATAGAGAGGAGATGGTGGAAGCCTCCACGTGTCTACTTAGTGCAACTCCTAAGTTAATATCTAGAGGTGGATCCTCAAATAACCATTGGTCCTTTACGTGTCCATGGTCCATCAAATCTGCATCACCCGCATAAAAATTGCTAAGTATGGGTAGGGCCGGCGGAAACCTCCACGTGGCTCCCAAAGACAATTGCAAAGGTCAAACAAAGAGGTGAATTTTCAGATGACCGCACGCCCTCCATGTGGACAAGACTTGAGTTGAAGTAGGCCTTAGAGTTTAAAAATAGCCCACCAAGCCACATCCAATCAGAGAGGAACACATTTCGACAGATGCTAAGATATAAATTGACAGGAAAACACACTCGTCAAACCGTAAAATGTAGGGAAATCACCATTTTCACCCGAAATGAATTTTTCTTTAAGGAAAAAGAATTTGGAAATGATATAAGGCCCAAATGTGATCTACCAAGATGCATCCAATTAGAAAGGACCGCGTTTCCATAGATATTGGAACAAAATTGACAGGGGAAAACAAAACGGATGTGGAAAAAATAGAAGGAAGGGAAAAATCGAGTTTACGCCAAGTTACAAATTCTTTCACATGGACAGAGGAATGGAAAACAAATTCTGGACTTAAAGTGATCCTTGACAAAAGGAAAGGACTGATCATGGAAACCAAATGAAGGAAAAATATTTCACACATCAATATGGGGAGATAGAAAATATGACAGAGCCCACAGATTGAAGAATTTCAAGGACAAATGGGGCGAGATCAAATTGAGCACCAACATCGGCTCCAAATTGGGGATGGGCACTCCCTGCAAGTGTCATGAAGGAACAAATAGCAGACCAAGTGCCAAAAATAAACCATTGGGCAATGGAGTCATGAGCCAACCCTCCAGGAACAAACTTAGAAACCAACAAAAATGACCGCCAAGGACCAGGACGAACAAAAATAGAAAAACATGAAAGAAAAAAATACAAAAAGACTATACAATGTACAATGGTGCATGTCTTGATTATGAGAAATCAGTCAAGGAAATTTTTCAAATGCCTACCATTAACAGGAAATTCATGCAATTCCACATCTAGGTCTTTTAAGAAAAAGCTATGTTCACCCATTCAAATGTCAATTGAATAAGGGCCCAACCATAATGCATCAAACTTTCCATGTTTTCCTTTATCCTCGTGCCTGTTATCCCACAATAGCACAAGATCTCCCACAATAAAAGATCTTGGAGTCACCTTCTTATCAAACAACTTCTTTAAATTCTCTCTAAATTTTACATGCCTCTGATGGGATGCCCTTCTTTCTTCATCTAACTCAAGAATCTGATTGATGCAAGCATCATAGAGACTAACATCTTCATCTTCTAGTTGTTGAAGAGATTGAAATGAAGACAATTGCATATGCGGGGGCATCGAGCTTGAGTTCCATATACTACCTCAAATTGGCTTTTCCCAAAGAGCTCATTTAACGTTGATTTTATCAGCCCAAACAAAAACTTCAACTTCTCACCCCACTTCCTTTTGTTCAACTCCAAAGTTCTTGTAATTATCTTGAATAGATTTTTATTACTACACTCTACTTATCAATTTCCTTGGGGATTATAATTAGAAGCATATGTCAAATTGATCCCATATTCATGACACATAACCACCAAAGGTTTAGCTCGAAATCTCATGGCATTATCAACAACTATTCCGGCAAGCAGTACCCCAAATCTGCAAATAATATAATTTAGGATAAAATCCATGATAATTTGGTGAGTTTCCTTCTTGGTGGGGATTCCCTCCACCCACTTGGTGATGTAATCTGTGGGCCGTAGTATCCACTTATGTACCGCACTAAGGATCAAAAATCTCCCCATTAATGAAGTCAATCCCCCATCGCTTAAAAGGGGCTTCAATTGATATAGGCTACAAATGAAGGAAGCCTGAAGCTTTAAGTATTCTAGAAAAGTGTTGGCAATTTTCAAATTTTCTTACCAACAAAGTTATATCTTTGAAAAGATTTGGCCTTCAATAACCATCCCTTAAGATTTTATGAGTTGTGACTCTTCCACCCTTATGTTGACATACCATTACATGCGCCAAGGCGTAAAATTTTCAATGTCGACACTCTGTGTCATGCGCCCTTACGTGCACCAAGGTGCGAATTTTGCTATGTCGACACTCTATGTCATGCGCCTTTACTTGCGCCAAGGCGCGACTTTTGCTATGTCAAGACTCTATGTCATGCGCCCTTTACGTGCGCCAAGGCGGGACTTTTTGCATGTCGACACCTTCTTACCTACACCATAGGTGCATCCATTTTCGTGTTGACATCCTCTCGATGTGCGCGCTCTTACTCGCGCGCAAGGGCGCGACTTTTGCATGTCGACACCTTCTTACTCGCGCCATAGGTGCATCCATTTTCATGTCGACATCCCTCTAATGTGCACCTCTTACCTATGCCAAGGGCTGTTGGTGACGCAATAAATATCAGGGTTTGAGTTTCTTTGATTTCCATATTCTTCCGTTTGTCTATATCTACCCGGGGGAAGATATATACAACAAGAAACACATATAATAAATGAGCACGACTAAGATTGAAGAAACAACTATGGTGGCCAATAGACTAGATAACGCTCAAAGAACCGTAAAGTGCCGACTATGAAACCCGACATGAAAGAGAGTTTTTTTGCGCAGAGAAGGAGCTCCAAAATACGGTGAAAGCCGAGGTCGCATGTAATAAAATAATGGCGTCGGGAGGAAACTTTTCTAGGGCTTCGCCAATACAAAAATAATCCAAATGAATGTGCTTTAGGGTCGAGTTCCCTTTACCACCCGAACCCAAGAAGTGGGTTAACCCAAACTCAACCACGTCAAAGATCGATGGCATAAAAACCAAGGACATAAGATCAACGTCCTCAAATCAATTGAAATGATCAATATAAACCACCTGGGTAAGATGCCACTACCCACATTAAATTCTAGTCAGAAAACCCTAACGTAGGTTATGGATCGATGAAATCAAACACAAAGGTACAAGGATTGACGACTTAAAATTGGCCCCAACAATCAAATAAAACTCAACCAGAGTTACAGAAGCCACCGACCAAGTCACCAAGGGGTGAGTCACCGTGGGGAAGGGAATAGCCCACGTGTCCAGCAAACATATCATTCCAAATGACTTTTAAAAGTCTAAACCTTAGTGCATGCTTCAAATAATTTTAAAGGGGCAAACCAAATCATATACCATGATCACCGAAAAGGTGAGTTTTATAATATGCTAAGGCCAACAACTCAAAGGTGGCAGACCATATGGTATGGTCATTCCAATAATCAAAGGTGGTCAAGCATTGTGTGGTGGCTTTTATAAAGTGCCCCTCATGATTTAAAAAATAGTATATGCTAAGTCCAAAAGTGGCCAAACCCAATGAAGACAAGAGTTCACAACCACAAGTGGTCCCCACTTCAAGGAGCTAGGTTGATTTGTAAAGTGTCACTCATGTGACCATTTTTAAAGGAGATGTCAATATCATAACATGTGCACATAGCAGTGGTCCCCACGAAGGAATTATTTTTACAAATATTGCTAAGTATTGTAATTATTTTTCTCACATACAGGGAGTTTTATTTTGCATGCCTTCACAACAAAGTGAGAATAGAGAAGAAGACAGAGTTGCATGTTCATGGAAAGAGACTTGCCTAGCAAGCAACCTTATTTTTAGCAAATTATTCATCCTTCTTTTCTTAAAAATAGAACAGTCAACTTTAGTTTGACTGTAATGTAAGTAAGGCTAATAATGCCTATTTGTAATTACATGCTCTATTTTTCCCTTTATCTATTATTAAATAAAGGATAAAAATAAGATGCATGGGAAAGTAGTACAAGCCTTGGGCTATTTTTAGGAAGAGGGTGAATTTTATTTTTGCAATATATTCCATGCCTTTGCAAAGCACAAGGGAGGACTAGAGGACTTTTGGATATATGAGTACTGAAGCAAATTTTTCTAGTTTTTCCCTCAAAGAGTGAAGTATTTTCTACCTTTCTAAGTTATTTTACATTCTTTTGTATGTTCCTATTAATCTTGTGAATGCAAATTCCTTGATCAATCACCTTACCTTGCTGCAAATTCAGTCTTTTTTGCTTAATTTTAATGTGCATGTTAACATATTAGTACTGTTGTGATTCTTCCTCAGTACAATCAAGTGTTTTACCCTTAGATATTCTCGTGAAAAACTATTGGTTTGTGCATCAAGAATCCTTCCCAAATCAGTTGTGCATATACTCGTTAAAGCCCTCATACAAATTTGGTGTATCACCTTAGTTTTAATCATTTTATAGTCATCTTTTACTCTCAAACTCCTAGAAATCAGTTTAGGATACACTAATAAGGAACCGGCCTTGATACCAGAGACTCACCTCAAAATAGGTATACCCACAGACCTAAGGTGTTTCCATTGTATCTACGAAAGAGAGAGATCAATTGTGCAAGCTTAGAAAACCTACAACCATCTCTCTACAGGGTGCACTTTCAAGAGATAACAGCGGCATGCTCACGAGACAATGAATCGATATGCATGTGAATTACAATTTCTACAATAGATCTATAGCAGATTACAAAGCAAATTAAAAGTTACTTTCGGGAGCAAGCTACAGCAATTTATTCTAAAGATTCTAGGATCTTTTGGCGACTCTGTGAAGATGATTTAAGACTGAAGTGTTACAGCAAAGATGTTCCATGCCTAAAGTGACTACAAGATCATCGATAAGAGGAATTCCTTCTAAGTTTTTTTCTTTACCTTTGAATTCTACTAGAAGGAAAAGAGTTGGTAATACTTTACCTTATAAAAGACCTAGTTTTGGTAACCCTCCTCCTAATATTTGTTCACCACATATCAATTTTTCAATTAATATTCTAGTTTTTCAAATGGCTATCCAACCAAAAAGGAATTTTGTGACCTTTACTAATGGCAGTCCATTAGTAATCCTAGTTTACCATGACATTCCTAATGCTGCCATAAAAAGTTTGTGATCATTCACGGGTGAAAATCAGGTTACACAAACTAAGCATATTAAAGATGTTGTAGCCCTATGTGCAGTCCATAATATCACTGATGAAGATGTAGCTTTAAGACTTTTAGTTGCATCTTTTAAAGGGTAGGCCTTGCAATGGTATAGAAACCTAGAAATTGGAAGCATAAGAACTTGGGATATCTTAGGTGAAAAATTGTTGAAACAGATCCAAGATAATTCAGATCATTTATCTCTCATTAAACAGTTGTCCACTATTAAAAGATCTCCCAATGAATTTATGTCTAGCTTCAATATCTATTTTGCAAAACTTGGGAGAGAATTCTAGCAAGTGTCAAGCCTTAAGCTGATCATGCTTTCCTTTATTATCTTAGAGCATTAAATAGTGATATCTCAACTATGATTCAGTCAATGGGTGGAGAGACACTTCCGGATGCTTATGATATTGCTATCCGAGCTAAAAATAGTCTTATTCAAGCTGGAAAATTAGCACTAAGGACATCAATGTCATATTTGGTAGATTTAGCACCTATTCCTCAACCTATTACAACCATTCAGATGATGTATTTAAATCTTTGTAGATTATGGGAAATAAGTTGAATTCGATTGAGAACAAAATTGCATTACCTAGCAAACCCTATCAGGCTCCTTATCAACCCTATCAACAGAATCAACAAAACAGGTAGCCCTACCAACAGAATCAAAATTATAGGCAACCTTACCAACAAAGGCAGTTTGACCCAAAGGCTCCTAGTTCATCTAACGCTTTAGTCCCAGTTAATATGGCTACAAAAGAGTGGTGTCAACCTTGCAATCAACCTCATTCAGCTGTAACTTTCCCAAATGCTTTTCTGAATTTGAATCTTGTTACACAACCTCAATCTAAAACATTGTTTATGCCTCAAATGGAGGGTGGGTAGCAAGAAACTCATGTTCAGAAAGCACCTGAACAAAATTTAGTCAGTTTTAATGAGGAGGATTTCATTGCAGTCACTACTAGGGCTCAAGGGAAGGTTGTTGAAAATCAAAAGTAACAAAATAGGCCTATTATCACTGATAAGAAAACATCTACAACTCCAAAGTCAACTAGAAACCCTGTTGTTCCTAAAAAACTAGCAAGTGTTCCAGTTGATAAAAGCCATCAAAAATAGCTACAGCCTAATCTAAGAAGACTGTTTATACCTTAGATATCCAAGGTAGCTGAAGCAGAATCATTTTTTGTTAAGCCCTACTCTAAGACAATTTAGTCTATCTATAAAACAATTACTTCCTTTAACATTGTTGATGTAATGAAAAAGCATAATGTTAACATCTCAATGTGGGATGCTCTAAGTATTCTTGGATAACAAGATTTACTTTGTCATGAACTAGCTAAGCTTTAGATTTCTTCAAAACAATGTAAAAGGAAGTTTAGAAGATAGACATGGTCCTTGGAGTGTTTGAGTAGGACCACATTAAAGAAGTTAAGTGGATGGTTCAAAAAATTATGAATGATCATGACATCAAGAAACCACCACCATTTTATTTATCACCGATTATCGATGAAAATCGAGTTCATAATTACATGGTGGAAAGTGGTGCAAGTAGCACAGTTATGCCAAAAGTGATTGTAGAAAAATTAGGTTTACATTACGAGCCTACGTAAAGGAGCGTCTTATAGCTTGATAGAACTACAACTAATATAGTTGGTATAATCAAAAATTTAGAAGTGACGTTATGTGCTTGCAAAAATGTTTCTATTCTACAAGATGTTACTGTTGTAGACTTACCTCCATACTTTACTTTATGCTTATCTAGAGATTTTACAAAGCAAAAATAGGAGGTTATCTCTCTTTAGATTGGTCCTTCTTATTTTTCACTACTCGTTATGGTACTAAAGTTACTACCAATTCCGAGCCATTGACAAAATTTCACATTGAGCCTCACTCTTCAAATGCAGTGGCTAATTATTTAGCCTTAGATTAGTCTAATTTTGATGAGGTAGCTCATGTTTCAGTATTGGATGGTGTTTCTAACATGTTTATGGATGAAAAAATAGGGAATAACATACTCATGATCCTTTTAAGGAAGTTTAAGAACACCTATTCGGTGTGTATCAGATGCATGAAGAGAATACACCACTTCCCTTGTTGTCCAAAATAGAAGAATTAGTAGAAGGGATTTGGAAGCTTCATTTTGATGGAGCTAAGAACAAGAAGGGATAGGGAGTAGGTCGATGCTCACTTCCCCAATGAATGAAAGGTATTTATCACCTTTCAATCTCTAATTTTCATGTACTTCAGTAACGTAGATGAATACGATGCTTTAATTCATGGCTTACTTTGGGCCAGAAAGAAAGGTACTAGCATTCTACAAATTTTTGGTGACTCTAAGTTGGTTATTAATCAAGTAAAAAATTTCAATGTTTGTAAGAATCCATTAATGAAGTCTTACAGACACAGATTTTCAGACTTAATGGAAGATTTTGATGCTATTAATATTCAATCTATTCCTAGAGCTGAAAATAAACATGTAGATAGATTTGCAGTAGTTGGGGCTAGTTTTGAAGTGCTGGAGTAGATTGAAAATATGAAAATCCAGCCTCATATAAAGTTACTTGCTAGACCCTCGGTTTACCTAATAATGATTTAAATTGGCAAGTTTTTGAAAGTGATGAAAAATTTGTAGGTTTTTGCAGCAAAGAAGACATTGAGTTTTCTGCATTTAATCAGGATAAATTATAACACTTATATGATGACCAGATTGTTTAGTTGAAGAAAAATAAACTACCTCGTTGTCTATGGACATTAGAAGACATCTTCAACACTGATGATCAGTTAAGAAAGGTCAAGACTAAAATGTCAACTCACGCTGACAATTACGAAGAGATCTTGGTTGATGAAGGGAAAAAGCTATTTCTTGGGAAGGTATGTTCCTTAACTAAAAAAATCATTTATTAATCTTTACAAAGAGTTTAAGGATGTTTTTCCTTGGAAATACCAAGATTTGAAAGGATTTGATCCCGTTTAGCACAACATATAATTGAGTTGCAGAAAATTCTAAGCTCTGTTAGGCGAAACATAGGCCCTGTGAATCCAAAAATAGAGTCTCTAATGAGGAAAGAATTATCAAAGTTGATTGAGTCAAGTATTATCTTTCCATTTAAGAATTCAAGTTGGGTAGCCAATCTTGTTCTGTTAGGAAGAAGAACGGTGAAATCGCAGACTATGTGTAGATTTCAGAGATCTTAATAAGGTTTCACTAAAAGACCATTACCCACTCCCAAATATGGATCAGATTCTAAGAACACTCTCAAGTTTAGATAAACTATCTCTTCTAGATGATTACAATAGATATGATCAGATTTTAGTTCGAGAAGAAGATAGATACAACACAACTTTTACCACCAAGTGGAGTAATTATGCTTATAAAAGCATGCCTTTTGGTCTTTCAAATGTCGTTGCAACGTTTCAACATGCAATGGACATGGATTTTCACAACTTATTAAATAAATGCATCTTGGTTTATTTAGATGATGTTACTATATTTTCAAAAGATTATGAAGAACATCTAATGTACTTAAGGTAGAATTTTCAGTTGTGCAGGTAATTTGGAATATCTTTGACTCCACTAGAGTCTATATTTTCAGTACATCAAGGCAAGCTACTTGGTCATATTGTTTCTAAATAGGGTTTAGCAATTGATCCTTTGAGGATTGAAGCCATATCACAGCTATCATTGCCTCATCATAAAAAGGCATTACAAATTTTTCTTGGAAAAATCAACTTTGTTAGGAGATTTGTTCCAGATTTTGCATCATTGGTTAAACCACTCACAGCTATGCTGAAGAAAGAGAAAACTTTCTCTTGGACCAGTGAAGGAAGAGAAGGATTTGAAGCAATCAAAGCAGCTATCTCTCAAGCTCCTACTCTTGTAAATCCAAATTTCGATAAAGATTTTACAATGTATGCACTTGCAGGAGCTAAAACAATCTCAGCTATATTAACTCAAGTCAATGACAAAAATATTGAGCAGCCTATTACTTTCTTTGGACAGAGCTTGCATGATTATGAAATAAGGTACACATTTCTTGAAAAGCAAGTACTTTCAAAGAGTCGAAAACTAAAGAATTTCAAGTATATGCTTTCGAACAATAAAATCCACATTCTTGTTTCTCATCCAAGTGTGAAAGCATTCTTACTAAATAAGGAATTGAATGAGAAAAGAGAAAACTGGATAACAAAGGTCATGGAATATGATGTTGATATTTAGGTTGCTAAGATAGTTTGAGGGAAAGGTTTATGTGAGTATCTAATTGCTGATATGGAAAAATAGCAAGCTGCAGAACTAGGTGATTCAAAATAGCACGCTAAAATTACATATAAGCAATCAGAAATTATGGTTCAACTAGAAAATCAACAACCTGATCTCACTCACGAGATTCAGGAATCAATATGGATGACTGATTTGGTTAATTATCTACAGCATGACACCTATACGAAAGGTATGGACAAAAATAAATGAAGATATTTTAGATTACAAGCTATACCTTATATCTTCATTGATAATGTGTTATTTAAAAAAGATATCAATGGAATCTTGCTGTGGTGTGTTGATTGTGATAAAGTTTAGAAAATACTATCAGAATACCATGAAGGACCTGCAAGAGGTCACTTCTCAGCACGTACTACAACTTTAAAAATTATGAAAGCTAGTTACTATTGGCCTAGAATATTCAAAGAATATTTTGAATGGATTAGAAAGTGTAAAAAATGTGCTTTCTTTGTTGGAAAAGAACGTTTAGCTTCATTGTCCTTGTAGCCTATTTCAACTTATCAACCTTTTATGCAATGGGGTCTTGACTTTATTGGTATGATAAATCCACCATCATTACAAGGAAAAAACTGGATCTTAACTACTATAGATTATTTTACACGATGGATTGAAGCAATAGACTTGAAGGATGCTAATGAAGCCTTGATACTATCCTTTTATGAAGAAATAGTTTGCAGGTTTTGTGTTCCAACAAATATCATATCAGACAATGCTTTAGCATTCCTTGATGCAAAGATAACAAATCAGGCATCAAACATGGAATATATCTAATTTATTCATCTAATTATTATCCACAACATAATGGCTTAAGCTAAAAGAGTACTAATAAGAATGTTAAGGATCATCGAAGAATGCTCAAGGATAATCAAAGAGCTTGGCATTTGATGTTGAATTCAGCACTTTTCGCGACAAAGTGAATCCTAAAATATTAGTTGGCAATTCACCATACAAACTTGTGTATGGGAAATAAGTAAGAATGCCTATTTCGGTTGAGTTACTGCATTAGATTTGTTACATCAAATGGAACTTCTTGAGAATGAACCATTTCAAAAAAAGTTATGCAGAGAGTTAATGGAATTACAAGAGCTAAGAGATAAATCCCATTTGAATATGGAGAAGAATTAGAAACAAATGAAGAAGACTTTCGACAAGAAAGCCAAATTCAGAGTCTTCAATGAAGGAGATATTGTGTTAAAGTGGGATGCTGATTGTGTAAAGTCAGGAAGACACTCAAAGTTTGATACTCTTTGGAGTGGTCATTACATGATTTTAGATTGCAAGGAACACAATGCTTTTCAGCTTTCAAAGCTAAATGGAGAGGAACTTCCCATTCCTGTGAATGGTATGTTTCTCAAAGACTATTATTGAAAATATTATAGTGATTGTTAGAGTAGGATTTCCCTTCAAGAAGTGCAGTGCTTGCACATTGCAATGTTTTTAATTCAATAAGTGCATTCATGCACGTGATCTATTACCAGATCCTTTCCCAGCTTTAGTTGTTTTGGAAGGGTTAGACCTTTCGGAAAAGGCAAATTTTGGTTACATGGTTAGACTTCATGCCCAATGGACAAGAGTAAGGCACTAGTCTTTAAGCTAGTAGGTAGCTTTCCCCATAGGATCACCAAAAATAGTGACAATTTTTGCACTTGTGCAAAAATGGGCAACTCAAAACTTCATCGTTACGATGAAAAGTATTGGGTGAAGTATACCTAAGCTAAGGAAGTTTCTACGTTCTTCGTTATTGTTGAATTAATTAATGATTAAGTGAAATCTATAGTTATGTGTGCTATCTCAAAATGGAACAGATCACATAGTCTACAATTTCATGTCATCTTAGCAAAAGAACACAAATCTGAAGGACAACTGAGTTGTCTTGATGAATACGAAGAATTACAAATTAGGTGAAGTGCTGAGTTTTGAAGCAGCAAACAAAAATGTAGATTACAGAAAATCAGAGTTCATTACTGAATGTTACAAGTTCTATCAATGTTCTTTCCTTCATGATTAAGACATTCAATTATGTTACTGAGTTGTTTAGTTCATTATACAATCCATACAGAAAAGATAGAATGCACAAGGAAATATATAACTCATTTATGAAATTCAATGTTTTATTCACAAGGAGAGTCAAATGTTTCCCACACAAGTTGTGGGATGTAACTGAAAAGTAAAGAATAGCTACTGAAAAGAAAGGTACACATGCATGAAAGATAAATCAAAGGAGTATGAGTGAACCCATCATTTCCTTGAGGTTTTGGTTCTTTGATTGAAGAATCTTCATTATAGAAGCCATTGTTCCGGAAAAGAAGAAAAGAATTAACTATCAGTTATGAGCTTAGGGATCAATTCATATTCCTACACTATCCTACTTCGTTCATATGAATATTATCCTAATAGGAGATGCATTCTACTTGAATAAAAAACTACATGCATGCTTTATTCACTAAGAAAGAAGAAAGAGAAAAGAAAGAAGAAAACATGGACATAAGAGAGGCCAAAAAGCCTAATTATTTTCTAACTATTTTCCTAAGTGTGCAGGTACAAGTTCCAGCCAAAGAGAAAATAGACAAGTCATAAGTGCATGAAATAAAAGGAAGAATGTAACTCAAAGTTCCAATAATCTGTTCTGAAATGGAACAAGTTACAAGTGTGGAAGAGAGACTAACAATAGAAGCACATGTTTTAGTTTGCAACAAATAAAAAAGTAGAATTTGAAAGTGATGTTTGGCTAAAAGAGAAGGTCATAGTTGAAAGGAATGAAGACAAGATTCTAGAAAAAATTAATAGGGCTTTGCCATGTAAAATGGACATTTACAACTTTCCATCATGTTGTTTTAACTACTACATGCTTAAAGGAATGATTTAAATCAAGTAAGTGATACAGAAAAACAACAAAGCATGCTATGATCAAGATAACATAACTATGATGTCTCATTTTATTTACCAATCCAGCTTCAAACATGAAGTGTTATTCTCGAATCAGAAAATACAACTACTATACGAAAATAGATGGAAGAGAGATTCTAAAAATTTTTGACAGGGCTTCGCCATGTAAAATCAACACTTTAAATTTTTCAGTTGCTATGGGAAAGGATAAATTTCAAAGCTAGTTGCTACAGGAAAGGATAAAATTCAAAGCTAGTTGCTATAGGAAAGGATCAATTTCAAAGCTAGTTGCTACGGGAAAGGATAAAATTTCAAATTAGAAAAAATAACTTATCCATCGATTATTATACAATAGCTTTAGAGATCAAATTGAATGCCTGATTTTAGTTCCAAAATTAGAAGTCATTCAGAATGAATATAGAGATGCTACCATATCAAAGAAGTACAACTATCTATGTAAGGGAATTGATTAAATACGAGATGTAGCTACGGGAGTTGTAGAAAGAGTTCTAGAAATAATATGTTATGCATAGGTTCAAAATAAAGTATAGATTATTTTTAGAAAGTCAAGAATATTGTTACAGTCAAGCATTCAATAGATGTGATTTTCATAAAACACTCATCTCACGGAGAAATTCAATGTTCAAGTAATCTCAATTTGAAAATGATTAAAGCAAGTATTCTCAAAAGGGTGCTACAAAATTTCAAAGAATCAAGTTGATCCTGAAACAATGAATTGTAACAAATAGAATCTCTAGAATACAAATTTGAGCCAAATATTTTAGAATAGACCTGAAGTAATGTACAAGAACTATATTTGTAGAAAATCATAACCATCTTCTACAATATTCTCAACAAATGATGAGATAACAGTTGTTCTGAAGTTAAAGCACGAAGAACTTATACAGAGAAGAGGATGAAGTATAAGTATTCAGAATGAAGAAAATACTCTATGTCCACCACAGTAAAACAAAGGAAGATACAGGAAAAATAGAAGATCTGCGAGTACCCATGACATGGAAGTAAAAATCCTGGCAGTGAATGAAGACCCATTAACATAACAAGAAATCATAGAGGATCTTGTACAACAAGGAGATTATTATCAGTATCTCGAAGATTCAGAATGAAAAAACTCGAAGATTCAGATCCAAGAAAGATAGGACCGAGGTTTCTAATAGATATGCCAACAAATAGGCTATTCATTTACTATATATCCATACAGTAAAGATCAAAGCACAAGTCTGAATACCCATGTTTTAGAACATGCTAATCTACAATTCTAAAATACCATATACAACTCAAGATGGCATTCAAAATAGGAAGAACATGGATTTAAGGAGTATGCCTTCAAAACCACAAAGTTTACAACAAGCTAAGTACCAAATTTATGTGTTTTCAGAGAAAAATATGAGTACTAGATTGAAACATACCGGTTCTAAAGAAAAATTTAGTAAATATTCGAAGTAAGGTCGCAAAATCAACAGACCCATAAATCTTCATCTCAGAATAGTTTCCAACTCGAAACAATCAAGGTCAAGTCCCGAAGGTCACAAGAAATGAAATGAAAACAAATATCAGTTTTAGAGGTCGAAATGGTCATGATGAACCAAAATACCAGCAAAACTCAAGGGTCGAAAAGCTTACCTACCTCATTAAACGGTGATGCAAAGAAAAAAACGAGAACATGGCCGAGCTTCAAGATTAGCAACAATGGCGGCCACTATAGAAATAAGACACAAAAACGAGCTCTGATCTCCCATCACCATGTCAACGTCTGATGAAGTAACACAAACAATAAATGAGTAAGGCCGAGCTTGAAGAAATGACTATGGTGGCCAATAGACTAGATAAAGCTCAAAGAACCAGAAAGTGCCGACCATGAAACCCGATATGACAGAGAGTATTTTGTAGAGAAGGAGCTCCAAAATACAGTGAAATCTCGAGCTTGAAAAATAGAATAATGATGTGCTTTAGGGTCGAGTTCCCTTTACCGCCCAAACCCAAGTAGTGGGTTAACAAAAACTCAACCACGGTCGAGAGATGACAAAGATAAAAAAACAGAGGACACAAGATCAACATCCTCAAATCAATCACAATGATCAATGCAAACCACCTAGGTAAGATGCCACCACCCACATTAAATTCCAGTTAGAAAACCCTAACCACAGGTCATGGATCGATGAAATCAAACACAAAGGTACAAGGATCGATGGCTTAAAATTGGCCCCAACAATCAAAGCAAACTCAACTAGAGTTACAGAAGCCACCACCAAGTCACCAAGGGGTGAGTCACCGTGGAGAAGGGGACAACCCACGTGTCCACCAAACAAATCATTGCAAATGACTTTCAAAAGTCTAAACCTTAGTGCATGCTTCAAATAATTTAAAAGGGGCCGACCAAATCATATACCATGATCACCGAAAAGGTGAGTTTTATAATATGCTAAGGCCGACAACTCAAAGGTGGCAGACCATATGGTATGGTCATTCCAATAATCAAAGGTGGTCGAACATTGTGGGGTGGCTTTTATAAAGTGCCCCTCATGATTTAAAAACATAGTATATGCTAAGTCCACAAAAGTGGCCAAACCCAATGAAGACAAGAGTTAAACCATAGGTGGTCCCCACTTCAAAGAGCTAGGTTGATTTAGAGTGTCACTCATGTGACCATTTTTCAAAAGGAGATGTCAATATCAGAACATGTGCACATAGCAAGTGGTCCCCACAGGAGGAATTATTTTTGCAAATATTGCTAAGTATTGTAATTATTTTGCTCACATACAGGGAGTTGTATTTTCATGCCTTCACAATAGGATAGAATAGAGAAGAAGAAAAAGTTGCATGTTCATGGAAAGAGACTTACCTAACAAGCAACCTTATTTTTAGCAAATTATTCATCCTTCTTTGTAATTAAGGCTAATAATTCCTATTTGTAATTGTATGCTCTATTTTTCCCTTTATCTATTATTAAATAAAGGATAAAAATAAGATGCATGGGCAAGTACAAGCCTTGGGCTATTTTTAGGAAGAGGGTGAATTATATTTTTGATATATATTGTGTGCCTTTGTAAAGCACAAGGGAGGACTGGAGGACTTTTGGATATATGAGTACTAAAGTAAATTTTGCCAGTTTTTCCCTCTGAGTGTGAAGTATTTTCTACCTTTCCAAGTTATTTTGTAGTCTTTTGTATGTTTCTATTAATCTTGTGAATGCAAATTCCTAATCAATCACCTTACCCCCTGCTGCAAATTCGGTCTTTTTTCGCTTAATTTTAATTTGCATGTTAACTTATTAGTCTTGTTGTGATTCTCCTCGTCACAATCAAGTGTTTTACCCTTAAATATTCTATAGAAAAGCTATTGGTCTCGTGCATCAAGAATCCTTCCCAAATCGATTACGCATATACTCACCAAAGCCCTCATACAAATTTTGTGTATCACCTTAGTTTTAATCATTTTACAGTCATATTTTACTCTCAAACTCCTAGAAATCAGTTTAGGATACACCAATAAGGAACCGGCCTTGATACCAGAGACTCACCTCAAAATAGGTATACCCATAGACCTGAAGTGTTTTCATTGTATCTACGAAAGAGAGAGATCAATTGTGCAAGCTTAGAAAGCCTGTAGCCATCTCTCTACAGGGTGCAATTTTGAGAGATAATAGTCACTTTAGTGCCTTTTCTATTGCTAAACACATTCTTCACGTTGGTTATTATTGGCCAACCCTAAACCATGACTGTTGTGACTATTTTAAACATTGTGTGAAATTCCAGCAACATGCTAATCTTCATCACACACCTAGTCATGCCTTATAGGTTGCACGAGACCTTTGTCCTTTCTCTCAATGGGGTTTGGATCTTGTCGAAGAGATCAATCCTCATTCTTCACAACAACATCAATGGATTATAACCACTACTAAATACTACACTAAATGGGTAGAATCCATTACCCTCATTTTTAAAAAGTCTGAGAAAATATGTGAATTCATCAATCATCACATCATTTATCGCTTTTGTGTCCCTCACCGCCTCATTACTAATAATGATAAGCAATTCAAAAACAAAACCCTACAAAATATTTGTGACACTTTTGGCATTCAACTCAATTTATCTACACCTTATTACCCACAAACAAATGGCCAAGCAGAATCAACCAATAAAACCTTGAAAAATATTCTTATGAAAGTAGTTGACGATACTAGGAAGGATTGGCATACACACATTCCTTTTTCCTTGTGGGCTTACCACACTAGTATTCGCACTTCGATTGCTACCACACCTTTCTCTCTAGTCTACGATACCAAGGTTGTCTTGCCTCTCGAAGCCTAGATTTCATCTCTCTGCATCTCACTACAAGACATTCTCAATGACGATGACTTACGCCAGGACCGTTTATCAGAAATTGCATTGTTAGATTAACATCGTCTCAATGTTCTTGATCAGCTCCAAATATACCAAAAAACGTATCAAGAATTCCTATGATAATCATGTCCATGAGCAAACCTTCTAGGTCAGTGACCTCATCCTAAAGGAAAATAAACATGTAACCAAAGAAGATAAAAGTGAACTAAGAAAATTTTCCCCTAATTGGCTTGGACCCTATATCATTATTCATACCTATGGATCAAGTGCTTATCGTTTGTCTTTAGTCGAAGCTAAAACCAAACTTGAGCCCCTAAATGCCTTGCATCTTAGAAAATTTTATCATTGAAATCAAGTCCCATATCACCTTTTGTCTATTTACCGCTCATCCCTTGAGCACTATTAAACTTCCATGTTCACTATTTTGAGGATCAAGGACTAAACAAAAAACATGTGATTACCCATCACCTTTCAGCCTTATCTTCAATATGAGTACCATAGCTCTACTCATGGCATGATTCTCATGGATACTTTTCATCATTTCAAATATGGAATCCCATGGTCGTTCATCACTTGAAACCTTCTCTTTCATAGTTAACCTCTGTGTAATATGGTTTTTTCTTCTAAACAAGAACCTAATCTTCCTCTATAGTCTTGTCGATACTTAAAATGTCCAAAAGAAAAATGGGATTTAACTCCTTGATCAAACTTGAGCAAAAAGATGACTCCCTCAAAAGGGACATCTCTTCTCTCTATCTCACCGCTATAAATAGACTAATCCCTCAAAGGACAGCTATATAAAGTCATTGCAAAAATATAATAAAATATTCAAAAGCTTCCCACATTGATCAGCTTCACGAAGACCTCAAGGAGATAATATACTCATCCCATATAGACTTCCCACATCGATCAGTCTATCAAAAATTAAAACAAAAGAATAAAATAATAAATTTTTCGTCATGGACTTTCCTATTTTTGATCATGGGTTTCCTATCAAGTAAACATGTTGTCGCACACTAGGTTACATTGAACCACCCACTTTCACCTCATTGCCTTTTAACCCTAATTTTCTATCCACTCAAGGGACTTGCCGCAACTGTGACATTTCATGATCATGTGACTTTCTTCACCTTTAGAATAGTCCAATATGCAACGCCTTTAGGGTCCCACGTTCATAAGCCAATCTTCGGTATGATAGACTCATTAAGGTTCTTATCAATTAGGCAGCTCTTTTACCACCTCTTACTATTCACCTTCCTCATCACTTATTGATTACCCTATACATGACTAGACCATCGACACCTATATTTTAAGAGATTTCCCCTATCACCTAAGACTCAAGCATGCCTATGACCTAGACTCAATCATGCCTAAAACCTACCAACCCATTCATGTAAATCCATCATATTCTCCCCTAGCTTATGGGAGAACTACATCAGCCTGAGGCCCCTTTTCGCCAGGTATATGTAGGTAGCACTCCTATGGTATGGGCCCCTTCGAGGTTAGCTCGGCCACTCTTTACCCTAACCCATTTCCTCCCACATGTTTTTCTATCAACATTTTACCGTAATTAATTTCCATTGTTTTATAACACTTGGAAAATTACATACATCATAAAAATATCCAATCAATCATTTCATATTTCCATGATATAAAATATTCCGGAAGTCTACACCATAACATACATATAAGTCATCATTTATTTCCCATGTTACAAATAACTTGGACATTCAATAAAAATTAAAACAAGACTCCATCGTGCTTAAAAACCGACTCGAGTGCATCATGTCTAAACCGACGACTCCATCATGCCAAAATCAGCATGACTTCATCATGCCTAAAACAACTTCGACTCCATCATGCCTAAACCAATTTGAATCCATCATGCCTAAACCGACCGACTCCATCATGCCTAACCCGACCGACTCGCCATGCCTAATCCACCTAGTTTCCACCCATATACATATAACAATGGAAATTTTACAACACAAGTACATCATCCATAACCATCGATCTCACCATCTATAAATAACAGTTTATGTATCCATCAAATATACACTGATACAACATAATACAAGTATCTCTCATGTATAGCCTCAAAAATTTTGGCCTCATTTAAGGCATCCCTTAATCTAGGCATTGGAACTATATGTGGGGGTACCATAGGTCTAGAAGCAACTCGCGAGTTCTATCCTACTACTTGGTGGCCTCAAACCTTGTACATATGACCCCTGCCTTCCTCCATGTACTATGCAACCCTATCCATACACTTGTAAAATTGGACCCTGTCCCTAGGCCTATGTGGGTTTCTATGTTGTGACCTATGCATGTAGGGCCACAATCTAAGCTTTGTCGTGTGGCCAACTGACCTTGAAAACCTTCTATCTCGCACCTGTAAGGTAGTCACCTATCCCTCATCACCATCCCTACCCTGTGTAGGTACCTACCCCTGTGATACCTAGGCCTCAAGGGATGGTAAATGTGCCTCTAATGTGGCAACCTGTGCCTCGGATCCTATCATCTTCCCCTGAACTACTCCCACCGTGTCAAAGGGTAGTGACCTACCCCTGTAATGTGTCCCTTTGAACCATAATCATGGCTAGGTTAGGCTACCTTGGCCTCGGTGGTGTTGGCCATAGTTACGTTGTCCACCACTACATGTATTTTTGTCACACCCCAACGTCATCAATCCATTGGTCCACAACCTACTCCTCCCGCCCCGTCAATACCATTGGCTATGGTAGAGGCATAGGCCTCTCCATGTCATCTTTCATGTACTATGGGAATGGTGGAGGCACATCCTGAGGTAGCCCAAGCATTCATCTGGCCCTATCCATGGGTATCATCTCATGCTCGTCAACACAGTGCCCCTGTATCTATATGAGAAGTTGTGGCTAATCTATCTCAACTTTCGTATGCCTATATGAAGAAAAGCCCACATATGGTCTCCAAATGATGTCCACTCTAGAAAACCCCTCTAGTACGCGCCTTTTGTATGGTACATCATGTGTAGCCCTCTCAACCATGTGCTCTCCAATAACAGGCATCCAATGCTTGTAGCAAACTCAAACCAAGCCCGCATCAAATGCATCATGTTGGGGCATACCAATAGGATGCACACATACAATGTGCTCATATGCCTAGCAGTGAAGAAGAAAGAAACAACACAAACTAAACCTCCATAACCTCGCATAGGCCCATAGCTCCCTTTATAACTACACAAAGAATGTTGGTGCGCAAGAAAAATGGATCCTATCCTCCATCATGTTATAGATAACCCCCATCGTGCTCTTGTGAATCTCCCACCCTCCACATCGGGTAACACAAATCAGCACACCGCCCCATGATTAGGACAACCAACCTCATATCATGAGGATGGGACAAATACATGTCCCCATAGCTCAAGATTGCACTATGGAACCTCATCTCTGCCATCCCCTCTCCAAATACGCCAACATCAGCTCCTTTGATGCCTCTGAGGAAATTGAGTAAACCTAATCTCCCACTATAGGTAGCCATAGGATCCTATGTACATTCTCCAAGGTGACTGTGATCTCACCCGTCAGTAAATGGAATGTGTTGATCATGAATCCCATTCATCGATGAGTGCAATCATCAAGTGAGCTCTCAAACTATATTCCTATAGCGTCGGACTCTAGTCAAGCTAATGTCCATTAGATTCCTCCACTCCTCTCTGTGGTCACTCTTGACTCTACCACTAACAACAAAGGTGAAACTTTGTCCTGCATCCACAGTTGGTCCCTAGCCTACATCTAACAAACCACATCCTTGTTACACCTTGACCATACCCAACATATCTCTTAACCAACCAACCTATTCCCAATACCCTTACTACTTACTACCCTAGAACCACATCCCAACCCTAAATACTTCCCGTTTTTCCCCCATCCATATTTCACATCCCTCAACTCGTACCTATTTGAACATATTTCCTACCCATTCCCACTACACTGTCTTTATCTCTCATTACATATATTTCCCTCAAATCTTATCTTGTTTATTGCCATATTTTCCCCTAGAGCTGATCAAAATTTTTCCATAATAACTCGACATCGGTCACTCAATACTTTGATGTCGGCCAAGGTTGACCAACGCCAACCAAACCTTAACCGTCATCACATCACTTTGTCATAGCGTCATTATCCGCAAAACCCCTACCATATTTTCCAAAATTCACAACTACCTAAATACCTACTCTAACCCACCCAAAATTATCGTAGCTTCATTCCCAATCCTATTTAACCTCCATTAGACCTTCCAACCCCTCATTCTTCATTTTTACCCACAAATTTCAAAAATTAAAATTACACCCAAATTTTAAACAAAACACAATTTCAACAACAATATTTTCAACCAAATTCTTAGATCGGTCGAATCCTACCTCCTCTCGGTTCCGCCAAAGATCGTGGTACATATTTCCACCGCGCCATTCGCCCACCTGATCCCTCTCCTACCTCCGCCATGCCTAAATAAACACCTCACCCCGAGAACAAATAAAATCTCCCGAACCGATCGATGGACCCACCAATCGAATGCCAATCACCCACCTGCAAGGCTCTCCAACTTACCTCTCCATCTTGTTCTTCCACTTTCAAACTTTCCACCTCTCCTCTGTCATTTTCTATAATTGGAAAATGACAAATGATTCCATAAAAAGTGGAATTTTCCTTTTTTAGCCCCAATTCGACATGACCGATGTCATTCATATTTGTGCCCTAGACAACCAACGTTGGTCACCATATAACTGACATTGATCAAACCTTATAGTTGTTTGTTAATACTAGGATTCTTTTTCGTGCAACCAATTATTTCTCAAACACCTTTTATCATTACGGACACCTATTGAACCTTACCTACAAGCCCCAAACCACCCATACATTTCCTTACATCTCAAGATTTTATATTTTACCTATACCTTGGCCTTACCCGTGTCATGACCTATTTTCCTAAACTTGACCTACTTGGTGTGACCATTGACCTTATGCACTCGTTGTAACTTTAATGTTGTTACCTATGTTGTTTTAGCCTAACAACCATACCTTGCCTATTGTCATGTCATTTATCCTAACCAAACCTTTGGTGTACCGGAACATACCTAAATGTTCCTACACCTAACCTACATTGTGTTTCGCACCATATCATATACCTTGGATACCTGAATCACTTCACCCTTGTTTGGATAAACCTATCGATCTTGGATGATGTAGATTTTACAAGCTCTTCAACATGGTACCATGTTGCAGATCTATACATGTGCGTGCATTTGATTTCCATTACCCACACCCAATTTGACCTTGGCCTATCACCTTTTACCCGAGTTGACCATCACCCTTTCCCATAGTATTCATACCCTTCCCCACCTACCTTCATTTCCACCAACTAAACATTTGTCAAACCACTCACCGATTTCGTATAACACCTCATCGATCCTGGTTTCTGTGGGGATCACCTTCACCCACACATGGGGCAATCACTACCTATTTTTTTTAGTTTCGCTTACCAATACAAGCTACATGACAAAAAGGGGAAAAATGTAGACACGAAATTTGGGTCACACTCCCCATCTACCCCATATATATATATATATATATATTTAATTACCTATGATTAAATTCATGCCCATTCTCACAATATTCATTATTTAATTACCTTAATTTAACTAATTTCCACCTCACCTAGACACCTTACCCCACCACATCACCGAGACACTTCATCATAAACCTATTCATAGCATGTTACCTTTAACTAAGACTTAGTCCTAAGTACCTTAATTAACTAAGACTTATTTAAACCCTAAAATGACATGCCTATTCTTCTTCTAACCACATGTCAGCTTATCTAAGTGCAATACTCCGTTTTGATCCGCGACAATGGAAAGAGCTTGCTAAAAATAAGGCCAAGATATTTCATTTTAGTAAACCTAGGATTTCCCACCCTAATCGAAATTGGTCAACTGAATCCAACTCTAGTCACCCTAA
Source organism: Taxus wallichiana var. yunnanensis (assembly GCA_018340775.1). Lineage (NCBI taxonomy): Eukaryota > Viridiplantae > Streptophyta > Pinopsida > Cupressales > Taxaceae > Taxus > Taxus wallichiana. The sequence continues at coordinate 219,954,053 of CM031235.1, forward strand.
ACCATCGTTGGTTACCATATATTCACTTTGGTAACCTTGTTTGAGAGGTTGGAATAATTATTCAAGTTTGGAGAAGAGAGATCTACATGCAAGCACGCACCAAAGCACTCCTGCACATCCAGACATCTTGAACCAACACCAAGCACTGATATGAAAGGAAAGCATTCATGGTAACATTATGCAAAGCACACCATTTGCATCACCGATGATCAGTTTCATCCAACCAATGACCTGGTCTACAAGTACAAGTACAAGTATAAGTACAAGTAAGTACATTTGGATCTGAATTCTTCCATACTTTTTTAGATCAGTTTCTTTATCTTTATTTGGGAGTTATAGTCTCCTTTTCATCTCATCACCTCTCATCTTCCTACCAATCCCTTCACCTAATCACCTATAACCTCTAAACCCTCCAATACTTTACTCCATAAATCTCGACTATTCCAAACACTTTTATCAACCTCACCATTCTTTGTCCATTCTCTATGCAATCATAGGAATAACCAAAACCAAACATCATTGAGATTCTATTAGCCCGACCCTACCGATGCCGGTTGACCTAGCAACCGTCATCGGTCTACTCTCAACTAGCGTTGGTCATACGGCATCGATGTTAGTCTTTATGTCAGTCTATATCCTATAACAAGAACCTCATAGCATTTACCCACCTAACTAAAACTACTCAAAACTTGACCTCGACCTCTGTAGCCACCCTATTTACTTGTCCGACTTCTATATCTAATAGTAACCTAATCTGTTAGATTATATTTTCTTATTTTACTTGAATGAAACACCTAAATCATATCAACTATAGTAGGAAATTATTGGTTTACATCATTTCTTGCATTAATTTTTTTAAAACAATTGGATTGACAACCATCCTGGGAGGTATCACACTTCCCGGATCTAGCATACGCTAGGCCATCCATTGATATATATTGTTTAATATTTCTCTTTTGGTAATGTTTTTTATTCATGGGTAGTTCCTCCTATCCAAAAGGAAGCTCTCGCAATCAACATTGGATCAGAAATTAGAACGCACGCACTCTACCTTCCACCTTCACTCACGGTTATTCCTCCTCACCAATACCTTATCTTTTTGCTCTTACATACACATACTATTCGGTGAAGCACTTTGACCCCTACTAGAATTATGGTTAGACTTTTATTGTTTTAGAAACAATGTTCATAACGGGTTCTTATGGCTTCTTTTCGAATTTGACATGGTATAATTTCTAGCATGTTTATTTAGAAGTTTTTAGTTGTTTAGAGCTTAGTACCATTTCATTCAATTGAAGGTTCCTTTTATGATATTGTTAATGGTAGCATATTATGCTAATGTGTAGTCTTCATCATGCTCAATTCTCGTGAACCGACTCGGCCTAATAAATGTGCGAGATGGCTTTCATCATGAAAGCCTTTCATCATGAAAGCCTTGTAGAAAATTACATCGGTTTTTCTTTAGAAGTTCTTTTCTCGAATGCTTATTGTGCTAAAAGGCTCTGGAATTGTATTTCTACGGAGAAACTTTAGAAGGGCTCAATGCTTTAGTATTTTGTATTTGTGGAGTAATGTTTTCATAACCAACTGAAACTAAAACTTGTAAATATTATTGTGAACGTTCGATAAAAATTGATCACATCATTGTCATGAGTATTTTATTGTATTATAGGGATTTTGAAAGATAGCTTCTCTTGGATATGACCAACAAAGTACACTAGAATCTTTTTCCACATTTGGTTTGTGTGTCATGTTGGATAGGGAATGATGTAACCATGTCTAGTTATCATAAAAGGGTAATGGTAAAATTTTTGAGTTATAAATTTGTGTAGTAAACCCTTCTAGGTTATGACAATAATGTAATACTAGGCATAATAAAATGGTATGGTAACCCTTATAAAATATTTTTAAAAAAAGAGGTTGTGATATTATAGATGAAGTCAAGAGTCTTTAAGTGGAAAAAAAAGAAACTATATTCTTGTGTAAAAAAAGAATATACCTTACTATCCTTAAGATATACTAATAAAATTTATCCTTAGTGTTGATGAGGAGTAAAATGATATTAAAATGTAAACAATGTTTAGCTTTTGGGAGGATAACAAGGTTATAGCAAGTAGGGGTAATTGATCAAGAAATCATTAAATCTAACTTATCTGTTTTAAAACCTAATTTGAAACTCATTTGACGAACTTAATCAAGAGAAGCCTAGATGAGGCTTTTACCCAATCCAAATTGATTTATAAGTCTCAATGAACGACTGGTTAATGACTAATGAGATCATGAAGATGAATTCAAATTGACCTTCTTCCACTAACTCTTGTGAAGGTACATTGTAATCCTTTCTTAAGTGATGTTAAATGTTTTGATCCTTGCACAAAGGAAGTTTTAGTTCCGAACCTACATGGTATTTCACCTCAATAAGAGCTTACACTCGTCTCCTTGTGCAATGGAGGTATGAAACGAGAGTTAGTAGCTTGAGTTTGGATAAATAGCCTTGTGAGAAATTGAATACCTCTTTATTAAACAAATAAATTAAAAAATTAATTGACATATTAAACATGATCCTTATTCAGGAATTTTTATCTTAAGCTAAATTTTCAACAGTACATAAAAGAAAAAACTCTAGCTCTATAAGAAGGATTCTACGAATCATAACATGAGCCTTCTAGAACTTAAGTTAAGAATTGAAATATGATTATATAGCAAATATGTAATCCTAAGGATTTCACCATGGGAAGACCCTAAATGTAAGTGTGCACTGTGGTTGGACTATTATGTTGTGCTTTGTCAAAAAGATAAACAAATTGGTCATGATGGGTGTCATAAGTTCCCTTGTTGCCATGTGGGTCAATGTTGTGTCATGCTTATCGTGAGTTGCGTGTAGTCCTTTGAGACCACCTGTGGTGTCGTATAAACTTCAAGCAAGTAAAAAAAAAATTTATCTGATATTTTTTCATGTTTTCTTTATGTGTTTCTAAGTGGGCGTTACATTAATCTCCATAAGTGCATTCTTTAAGAGGTGTACAAAGTGTTAGATTGGTTTTGTTCGAAGCACTTGATATGAAATTCATAATTTATGAAATCACATAACTTTTCATATCGTGTTTTCTTATTACCTTCCTACCATGCTTCTTACTATCTCTTAATTACCATGATATCCTCGGTGTTACCACATTCCAATCTTTTTATAACACTTTTGAATAATCTTATTATAATTGTTAGGAAAACATTATTTAGTGCTTCACATGCGGGTTTGTTGATTTACGGTGTGGTATTGTACATAATAGATTTGGTTGATTAACAACTCGTAGATATTTAATATGTAAATAGGTTTGGTGGTTGTGTGAACACCCATAGAATAGGTGTGAGAGATTCTATGGTGGTTAAATAGTTGAGAGTTTATAGAAAGCTTGATCTTAAGAATAGCATCTCGTAATCCTATATATGTGTAAACTCTCTCGAATGAATATAACGAAGTATTATTACTGTGTATTCAATGTAAATCTCTAGCTGCTCTTTCATCTGGTATCAGAGTAGAACATCTTGAGATGAAAGAATCAAAATCCTAATTGTGGTTAGGGGTAGTCTCGATTTTTTTTCTGCCCCATATATGAGATTTAGTAATTTATTCAAGCTAAAGCTACTGTTTAGTTACAAGAAGTTTATTTTGCTATAGATATGCTTTATATGCATTTGTATGAAGCGTCCAGCAACCATATTCCATCTTTCAATACTTATTTCTGATACTACTGGTTGGTGCCATTTGGGTTCACGTTGTTGTCGACTGACGTCGTGCATTGTTGGCGTCATACAGAACATTATATTTCCGATAGTTAAAATTTGGATAAGAGACACATCTATCTTCTTCATGCACAACATCATTGTTTCATTCCTTCTGCATTGTATAACCTGCTCTATCTACATACTCACCGCCAGTTTTGTCATCTTCTGTTTGACGAGTTCAATAACCTTCACTAACCCATTGTGGATTCATGGGCATCAATTTAATTCTGAAGTAATCTTCTTGATGGGTTGAGAGGAATGAAGGACGTGCCTGGTTCATGCAATTCATTTTGACTGATTGTATTTTTGAAGTAAGGTTTACATCGGATCACTTCTTGATGGTTTGCTAATCAGTCATCACAACCAATCGTTGATAAAACAAGCTCTGTGGGTGGCTATATCTAACCGTGCCGCTCGGAAGATATCATTTCTTATTCTTTGTCGACCATTGTGAAGTACCCTACGCGGATTCCCTTCAACACAGATCGTGTGGAACAATTCTAACATTGGCGAGCTCAATACAATGGTATTAAGATTTTTATTTTGTCCATGGATCACGTGTAGAGTATACGGTTTTTATTAGTCAATAGGTAAAATTATAATTGTATTCAAGATTGAGTCTGATGTCTTTAGGTCGTATATAGGTATTGCAGTCGATTAGTCTTACTTTGTAAGGCATTGGTAAGTAAAGTCCATAGATTTGTAATTAGTTTTGCATATCTCGTCACAAATTGAAGTCTAGGTGTCATTTATGCTTTGTCTAGGTTAAATTTTTTTATAATGATCATTAGTATATTCACTTACGTGGTCATTTTTTTGTTGTATTAATAAGTTTGTTTTGAAGTCATAGTTCTTCATTGTGTTCGTTAGATAGTCAATTAAAATCAAGTGTTATAGTAAAAAGTAATGTCTGATTACTTTTTAAATATTCAAATATTATCTTTGGTCATTTATTTGTATGTCAAAGCAATAATAAAGTCATCGTTTGTCATTATCGTAAATAAAAATAAAAAATTGTATTGTAAAAGAGTCTTTGTGTCAAAAATAAAGGTCCTTCAATAAGATATGACTACGGTCAATAGTCAGTTTTAGTATAAAGTTGTCAAAAGAGATGAGTTGTCTTATGTCTCATAAGTAGCATTCTTGTCTTTTTTGTTGTTAAAAGTGTTGTAAAAATAAATTAAAAAATTACCTTACGGACGTATTTTCAGTGTTACCCGATGTCTTGACAACTATTGAGCCTTGAAGCTAAATTTGCTGAGCTAGTAGCATGAGACTAGAGTATGGAGGAAAACGGAGGTTGAAGGTCATTCAACAACATCTTATCAGTCGCCAAAGATGGGGCCACACCAATGATTTGGTGGCATTTATTTTCAGTTTGTATTGTTCATGTTTTCAATAAATAAAAATTTCACATTGTGGGGGGAACATAACACCAATGTTCCATTTCTAGTTTTAAGTTTGTGTATGAGCAATAGATTTCAGCAGAATTTCCTATGTTAATCCCTACAGTGAGATGTGATGAGGGCTGAGAATAGTACTTGGCATATCATGATGTTGTTTTAGGTAAACCACTTCAAAACCTTCATTTTTATTTGTGTTAAAACAATTGTAAAACCACTATTCTTGGTTATTTGGTAATCCATTCGCAAAACCATCACTTTGTGGTTTGTGGTTAACCAATTACAAAAGCACCATTCTCGGTTTTTGGTCAACTGTTTGTAAAACCATCCTTGAGGTTTGTGATCATCTGTCAAAATCACCGGATCATGAGCGGTGAAAGTATAAGTCTAGTTTTCCCCATGTTCGCACTAATGTGAGGAATGTTAGGAAAACATTATTTAGTGCTCCGCATGGTTTCTTAATTTACGGTGTGGTATTATACATAATAGAGTTGGTTGATTAACAACTCATAGATATTTAATATGTAAATAGGTTTGGTGGTTGTGTGAACACCCGTAGAGTAGGTGTGAGAGATTCTAGGATGGTTAAATAGTTGAGAGTTTATAGGAATTTTGAGCTTAAGAATACGATCTCCTAATCCTATATATGTGTAAACACTCTCGAATGAATATATAGAAGTATTATTATTGTGTATTCAATGTAAATCTGTAGCTGCTCTTTCAATAATACCCTTTAACTAATTACTTTCATTCTTCTACATATTTTCTTCTTTCACTTCCTATGTCCACTTCTTAAATTTATATTGAATTATTCATGGTTAATGACATTAACCATGGTTGATTTACACATAGTATATTTCATATTCTATCTAGCTCTATGAAACATGGTCGATGTTTTCTAATAGAGACCTATTCCAACCAGATCCTAGATTGACCATTGTGGATGTCATCATTTGAGAGAGAGTGACTTTAAATTATATTCTCCTTTAAATCTAGCCAATATTTTTGTAATTTACCATACATTATCATGATAGGGTTTTCTTTGATCTCACTTGCAAATTTTTCATTTTTGTTGAAATTTATCTACCAAAAGCCCAAATCCACCACAATTTAGAACGGAATAATGCTTTTAATTGTACATGGAATGGTTTAGATTATAGGGTTCATTTTCTTTAGGTGATGCTCGTGAGTTCCAATCAATATTATAAAGTGTGGCTATGAACATAAGAAGCGTCAAGAAAATTAGGTAGATGTTAGCACGAAGGATGGGTGTTGGAAAGATGATAATGGGGACCAATGGAAGAAGGTAACTACCACTAATGATCATGTTCTAAGGAGTGAAATTACTTAACTAGGCTTTAGGACAAATTTTGTCACATAGTATTTACTCATGTGTTATTTTAAGATTACATATTTTATTTAATAATTTTTATTATATGATTACTTATATTAATCAATTTTGTAAATGTTGCAAATAAGTATTATGACATATTCAACTATTAAACATAGTTATATAATTAAATACAAATAGTAAATATAACTATGATCAATCAAGAACATAGAGCCATTGATTGATCATAGCGGAGAGAGTCTGGATAACCTTGTTTTATTTCACATCTATGATTATAACTAGTATGTTTTGACTTTTCATGTTTTTCTTTTGAGATGGAGGGATTGGGTATTAGATTTCAATCATGTAATCCATAGGATTACATGATTGAAATCTCAATACTCCGGGCCTTTTTGTTTTAACCTGTAAGCTCTTGCCTTGATTACTTGGAATACCATTCTTATTGAATATTTGGCTTCCTCCATTTTGGCTAGTGAAAATCTTTTATCTCGTGTGAAGAATTTTTTATTAGTGGTTTGTGCTTTGATCCTTTCTTGAAATAGAACGTTCCTTTCATGATATTGTTAAATGTTAGCTTACTATTGCAATGGGTAGTCTTAGCATGCTTTATTCTTGCGAACTAACTCAAATTAATACTTGTATAGATGGATTATGCGTGGTGATAAAGGAAATATTTGTAAAGGTTTCATTGGTTTGATTTATGAATTTCCTTGTATGAATGTCTAATGTGTTGTAAATCTTGCAATGGTGCTTGTAAAGGAGTTTGGAAGGCCTCTTGCCTTGGATTTTCTGTATTTGTTAAATAAAGTTGTCTTATCTTTTATAGCTAAACTTGTAAATGTTTTTGTGAGGAATAAATTCAATCATCACCTTGTTATGAGTATTCTTTTTGTGATATTATATCAGTCATGAAAATGTTGTAGCGTGGCTTGACCAATTTTGTTACCTTCTTGTTCTCAGCCAAAGTTCAATCGAATATTTTGACACCTTTGGTTTGTGTGCCATGTTGAATAGAAATGTTATACCCATGTTTTTTTCTCGATAAGTAATGGTAAATTATTCTTTCAAGTCATAAAACTTTCTTGTATAATAACCCCTTATGGTCCGACATCGGCGATTCTCGATATTTTTTTAGTGGGTTGGCAATCCTTTTTCTAAAGTTAATCAAAAATAAAATAAAATGAATACATAGATGAATAAATAAATAAGATAATAATGAAGTTGTGTTTTTGTAGATAAAATTAAGAGTCTTTAATTGGAAAGAAAGGAGTTATCTACCAGTGTAAAAGAATCCACCCTCACTAACCTTAAGCTACAGATTAAACTTTATCCTAAAACGTTAATTAGTTCTAAAAGTAATTTCATTGTTGGCTTTTGGGGATATAGTTAGATCTTAGTTAGTAGGGGAGTTTGATTAAGAACACATTAAGTCTAATGCTTCCATTTTGGGAACCCCATGTGTATCCTCTGTCGAATTTAATCAAGAGAATGCTAAATGAAGCTTTTACCCAATCTCGTTCAACTCATAAGTCTCTTTAAAAGACTAGATAATAACTAAAAAGATCATGATGATTAACTAAATTTTTCTTTCTCACCCTAACCTTTGTCATAGTACATTATAATCTTCTCTTAAGCGTGGTTAATTGTTTATCCTTACACAAGGAGGTTGTATTTTTGAACCTTAATGGCACTCCACTTCAGTTAGAGCTTACGATTGTCACCTTGTGTAATGGATTCCTAAATAAGGATTAAGTAGCTTGGGTATGAATAAGTAACCTGGTGAGAGATGGAAGGTGTTTCTTTTGTTCAAACAAATTTAGCTAGTTTTTCCAGGTCTTTAGTTGAACCTCATTCAAAAAAACTTTTCCTCGAGATAATTAGTCAATTGTATAAAAGAAATAAGTTCACCTTTGTAAGAAGAAATGCTCAAATCAAACCTAAATCTTCTAGATCGTAAATTCAGGTCTTGGAAGATGTTTTTATTGAATACATAACCTTAAGGGATTTTACACCGTGGAGTGTATTGAACTGTAACTATGTTTTTGTGGATTGGTCTTTTTCGTGGCGCCTTGTCATAAAGAAAATTGAACTGTTCTTGATGGGTGTTCAATGTTTCCTTGTTGTTTATGTGGTCATCGTTGTGTCAGGATGTTTGAAGAGTTAGTTGTAGCCATTGTGAGCACCTATTGTGTCATTATATACTTCGAACAAGTCAAAAACAATTATCTTGTACTTTGCTATGTTGTCTTGTGTGTTTGAAAAAGTGGCATTACAATTAGCAACCTCATGTCATGCGTCAACAACCTCTGTCATGCATCTATAGGCTCTACCCTCTGTGGTGTGTCAACAAAATTGGATTGTCGCACGTTAATAACCTCCTATTGTGTGTCGATAATATGTCATGCAAGTTTACTTGTCGGTCATCAACAAAATGCCTTTTTCACGCATCAACAAACTCTCCTTGTCACACGTCAACAAAAACTTCTTGTTGAGTGTCTGAGAACAATACTTGTCACCGGACTACAAATCAAATGAATATCTATAAAACTACTCTTTTTGTACAGGCATCTGTTGCTTTGCAAGTTTACCGTACTTGATAATAGATATGCCCCCAAGTGGTATGAGTGAGCTAGTAGTGCTCTATCCAGTGAATAATCTAGGATTATATAGGGGATATTTTCAAGGGTAGATGCCAAGCCGACCCTTAAAAATATTTAAAGTGTCTTGTTTAGGAGAGCAGAGATCACGACACTGTGCCAAAAATTCACTTTTTTAAATTTTTCTTAAATGGAATATTCGTCATATTACGAATATTCGCCACTAAAATTATGCATGTTTTAAGATTACATATTTTATTTATTAATTTTTTATTATGTGATTACTTATAATAATCAATTTTGTATGTAGTTATTGTAAATAAGTATTATGACATATTCAACTTTTAAACATAGTTATATAATTAAGCGCAAATAGTAAATATAACTATATAATAAGATAACAATAACATTTAATCATATTGAATACTTATATATAGCTAGAAATTAATATTTTTAGTATAATTTCCAAATTTAACTAAAATTATGTTTTATATATAATTGATGTTGTATTTGAAGTCATAAATCTAGTGTCTAGCTATCAGTTTTTAATTATGGATTTAGAATCATGTGACATGTCATAAGGTCAAAATGTTGATGGAATTACACTTATCTTATTATGATAGTTTAAAAGTCACCTTTAGTGGAGATTAAATATGCCGATAATGAAGATGTTCAAAGCTTTTAATATTTAATGAAGATTATTCTTTTGCCTAGTGCAAAGGCGCAACACTAGGAGAAAAATATTTCAGTGATATGAAAATTATTTTCTCAATAAGAATAAAAGAAAAATGTAGTGTGGGTTGAACAAATAGGACCAAGATTGTTATGTGGATGACTTTGACCAGTGGATAACCTTGCTTATGACTCCTTATCCAGTCAATATCTAAGTAATTTCATACATTTCTATCAAAGATAAAAAAATGTAAAATATAACTTGATGAAGGTATTAGAAAACCAAATAAAAACAGGGTGGAAAGAGGGAAAGATGTTGTCAAATGTCATGGTGAAGGTAAATCAGAGAAATTTCTATATTTATGTAATTCAATGCTCCCATCAAAAATAAAATGCAAATGTTGTAAAATAACTTGGTGAGATGGGATTGCATGAAGGATAACACAATTCCTTGTACCCTAGCTTTAACAAATAAACTGAAAATATGAATATGCAGGCAACATTACTCCCCCTTGATTTTAGCCAACGGCTCATCTTCTGCACATAAAAGTCTAAGACTCTTCTCGATTTGAAATACTGCTGCAAATGCCACCTCCCGCTCAAGATGACAGCAATAGCATTCAAACACATTTACACTGACTTGCAGTTTGAAGTCCAGAAGAAAAAGGAATTCAATCTCAGATCTATTCATTTCTTCAGTGCTGAACCCTCCAACTCTACCGTAGTGCGAGTTCTTGTAGTTTCTGTAGTACAAGATTCACATTAGTATGTTTACTTTTGAAAACCACAATCTGAATATTATGCTGTCAATTGTGTTCAGGAGACTTACAGGTCTTCGACGAACTTGGAGGCAACCATAACAGAGGTAATGAGAAGTCTGTGTACATTCTGAGAAGTAATTTTGAATTGTGGATGTAAATGAATAAGACGATGGATGTAAACATATGCCACCAAAAATACCGAAGGACTGCAATGGATGTATCGGAAAATCCTTTCCAAATAATGTTGGATGCTCATGTCAGGCACCTCCACTCCATTGAGGCACTCGTACATACTTTTACTAAAAGTAGGGGTGAATGAAAGTGCCGCTACTCTTTCATTTCTGCGCACAACTCTCTCCACAAGGGATGATAAAACTGATAACACGCAAGGAATAACTGAGGGCGGCCATGATTTTTCTGCCTTGTCGAAAGAATACAGATCGGACCGAATTCTTCTTGGAGAGATGAAATGTCTGCTAACGGAATTCATTTTTGCAATTCCGAACTGTGGATTTTGGCTTCTCAATTCGGAATTGGGTTTCTATTTATGCTCTTTGAGAGGCAAACTAGGCAATGACATAAGTACTGAACACTATCATCTCTCTTTATAGAAAGTTGTGCGAGAAGTAGATGCTCAATTTAGATTGTACTGCTACTGAACCTCGACGTGGAAGTCATTGTACAAATCCAGAAAAGGACCCCCCAGTTTTAGGAGCACGAGTTTTCATTGTTGATTTATATCCAGCAAAAACCTGTGAGCATTTGAGGTGGTGAATGGTGATTACTTGATGAAAATGTCACAGCTAAGCACTGCAACTCTATTCTGACATGAAATGGTTTTAGTTAATAGTTTATCGGACCATTAATTATATTCAGTGGGATCATCAATTATTCCAGTTACTTCGAAACACGTTAAGATAAAAAATCCTCTGTGCAGACCATTAACATAAAACTCTGAAGTAATTAACATCTCGTCTAACCTGTGTGATGAATGATTGAATCCAACCTAGCTCCGACAACGACAACGTAGAGATAGAATCTGACAGGTGACGTTGACGTCTCCTTCAATAAGTAAATGTAGTACTGCCCTGGTTTAAGTTATCTTTTGTTGTAATCACCTGTAGAATCCGTCAACGATTATGAAGTATGTCGCAGACTCACTCAATTTTTCCGTACCCGACCTACGTGAAATCTGTATTTATTTTCTGCGTGGTCCCCAAGTCCACGCCTGACGCCATCAGTTATTCCTTTTCTAAAGGCTGTCATATGAAAATTCTGTTCTGTAGGGGAGCTATCCGCTTACTCACCATTAGGTACCATGTTTATTTCCCGTGAAAAATGCGTTCCAAAATGTACTATTATGAAATATTCCTCAAATGCTGATAATTCATAGCTTATTTAAAATCTAGGGTTTATTTGATTGTCTTCGAAGATTAAATTTGTTGTCATTCCCACAAACGTCACAAAGATAACACAAAACGTCCAGAGGGCACAACAAGAAATAGATACCTCAAAAACAGAAAAAGGAAATGCCACGAAGGCAAACATAAATAGGCCCACGCATAGAAAATGTGCAGAGCCAAAAGAAAATGATTCAGATTGACAAAGCTAACCGAGTAACAGGAAGCTCAAAGCATCTTTTCTTCTCCTTAAACCTCGTGACATTTGTCCAATTCTCAAGCTTGGAAGGAAAAGCTAATGGAGAATCAAGGCGAGCACGATCTGCTCTCGGGTCCGAGTCGGAAGATTTAGACACATGAGATTTTTTAACACTACCGAGGGAGAAATCACGTCTCTCATAGTCTTTGACTACCGGGAAGAGAATTTTCTTTCGTTCCTGTGTAGTGAATGGTTGCCAACCTTTAGACCACAAAGAAACCTCTTTTTTCTTTTTTTTGGGTCTTATTGAGCAAGCAAGACTCTTGAAGGTGATTGGTTGGAATCTACTAAGATGGATGGATACATGTTTTAGTAGATTTAACTTTTAATAAATTGGACACGTTATTTTTTGCTTCAAGTTTTTTTGGAAGCCTAGCATAAGTTTAACACAACATAGTGTCCCACTTTTGATAATGTTTTTATATTTTTAATAGTGGTTACTTCAAACCTAGAGGATGATCTACCCTAAAAAGAGGAGGCGATGTGTGTGTGAAGTTATTCCGTAAAATTCAGAACCTAGGGACAAAGAGGAAAATTTATAAGAGTTTTTGATGTGCTTTGGAGTTACATGAGATTGTTAAAGGCATGAAAACTTGTTTATATTCAATAGGTCCAATTTGATTCGATTACTAGACAAGGATTGTTGTAGGACACAATTGGATATTGGCCGGATATCATCAAGACAATATCAACATACATAACATGAATCTTTCGTTTGCTCATAATCTAGAAATTATTGCTAAAGCATTTTCCTTGTCTTCGAATACACCCAAATGAAAAATACAATATCAACACGGATAACATGAATCTTTCATTTTATCATAATCTTAAGTATTAGAAAAGTATCTAAAGTGACAACCTACATATCAGTTGGCAACAAATCATGTTGTAGATATGATTTATCAAGTTTTGTTATGAAAATAAAAATATTGATCAAACTCAACCCATAGGTTAAATTATCTAATAAACACAACTCTATAATTGTTGACACCTACATAGCTTGATGAAACTCAAAGGGATTCTTTTGGCTTGTTACCAACATTTCAAACACCCACATAAGCACATTGTTTATAGTAGCTCATGTCACGGTTGTAAGGAAAATATTATAGTGCTCTCATTATTTAAATATGTGCATATATTGTAATATTATTAATATGAGTTATATTATAACTCATTATTAATAATATAGGTTTGTTATATTGTTTCAACAATATATTTTTGTTATACCCGTAAAGCTATTAATGGGTTGTTTGGTTGTGTGACTTCCTAGTTTGTAGGAGGTCGGTTTTATATTTCCATGGCTATTTATTAGCCTTAGTATTGATTGTAATTATGTTGAATATAATATCAATTTATTATTTCCTGTGTGACAAGCCTGCTATACCAATATTTGGTATCAGAGTGATTATGGAGCCTTGAGAGTTTGTACAGGAGCAAAGCCATTACTGTTGTAGGTTGTTCCAGTTGATGAGAAAATTATTCATGGAGAGTTTGTATATAGACCAGTTTTATAAATTTTAGTTGCAATAGTCTGGGTGATTTGTTCTCGTCATAGTCACAAATAGAAAATACAAGAGCTCAAATTGATTATCTCTCAGCATCAGGAATTCAGACCTCTTAAGTCTGCTGTTAACTTAGACGACTTGAGATGTTATTTTTGTTGAGCATATTTTTTGTTCGCTTAATGGTATATAAATTCATGAGCCTCAGGGTGTTGAAAGAATTCATAACCTTCATCTCTCTCACGTGATCAATCCATTCACGAAGAACAAAACCTGTTATTTTGGGCCTCGGTTTGTTGTTGATGTGTGGGATGAGTCGTCGGTGGAAGTTGATGCGATGGCTGCATGTTTGGAATGAACATATTATCTAATCAGTGTCAGATTGTCAGAAGAAGCGTACGCCATAGGTCATTCATTCTCTTCAAGATTTCCCTTCTGCAAAATGTGCCTTTATACAGGTCTATGTGTATATCCTAGGTATAATGCATATTTATAATTTCTGAGAATACATAATTTAGCACAATATTTTATCATCCCGTGCATTCCAAGGAAGATATTTAAGTTTGATGATATAATTCGGGCCAGCATAATATCTCTACTTCATTCAATATTCACCGTAAGTGTCAAAAACAAATCAATCTCTTTGGTTCAAGACTCCTTTTGTTAAATTGTGTGGTGGTCGTGTATTGGGCAATTAGGGGAATTGAATTAATTTGATGGAAAGGTACAGATTTCTTTGACAAAATGTTAAGTAATATTTTTTATCTGTTTGTATCGATGAAGATTGCAAATTGATTTGGTAAGTATGTAGTCGGTTATCTGTCGAAGTTATGATATATTTTTTAAAGTCAAGTATTTCTACTAGTATCAAGATTTTTCCATTTTTGTGGAGTTTCAAAATGGAAAAGATAAATTTAATTGAAAGATTTGATGGTAAAGACTTCCACATGTGGCAAGTATGAACCCAACTACAATTGATCGACAAAGACTTATGGGACATTTTTGATGGAAAAATTAAAAAACTGAATGATGTAGGAGAAGCAACGAAATGGGAAAGTAAGGATAAGAAAGCAATAACAATTATCAGCCTTGGTCTATCCGATGCATATTTGCATCATATTGATCTAACCAAGTCATCTAATAACATTTGGGTGACATTGAACAAGTTATTTGGATCTCAAGCGGGAGTGCAATAATGGCTCTAAAGCAAAAATGTTTTGGGCTATAGATGGGAGAAAATGACAATATGGTTCAACATATCAGTAAGTCTTGATCTATTCTAATTCAATTAGTAGGAAAAAAAAGCAAAGGTAGATGGAGAATATGTTAAAGCAATCTTACTAAATAGTTTTCCAAAAGAGTATTCGAGTATCGTTTTTACTCTTAGTAAGATCAATCCTAGTTTGGAAAATTTAATTTCCTCTTTGCTTGATGAGGAAATAAAAATCAAAAGGTTTGTAGACGAAGAAGAAACTTTCATGGTTGCGAAACAATAAAGCATCATTCGAAAGGTAAAAAGGTTTTTATCGTCAAAGAAACATCTTTTGTGTCATTATTGTAAACAACCAGGACATGGTTTTGTGAATTGTAATGAAGGAGCTCAAGATCTCTTAGATGATAAGTTGGATCAAAAGGCTTTAGCTGTTGACGAAGATTGGGATGATTATTCAAATCCTGCAAGTGACAATGAACATATTAATTATTCAAGTGATGAAGATTATCTCAGTATTGAGCATGTATCCTCTTATTCAAGGATGGAGAAAGGAGGAAAATCAACGTCCTCGAGTTTGTCACTACCTCGAGGCCGCAAACCGCTTTAGTGTGTTGGTGCTCGATTTTATCTCTCCCTTTTAGTTCAAAAACGTCTTAGTTCGATGGTTTGAAGTTTTCTCTGTCTCCTGTATTGATGCGTGAAAGCTTTTTCCTTCATTTGGTTGCCGTGGTCAGTCCTTTCCTTTGGTCGAGGATCACATTAAGTCCAGATATTGTTTTCCATTTCTCTGTCCATGAGGAAGAAGTTGTAATTTGGGCGTGAATTGAGTTATCCCCTTCCTTCTATTTTTCCACAGCCATGTTTTCCCTATCAATTTTTGTCCCAATATCCATGGAAATGTGATCCTTTCTGATTGGATGCGGCCCAAGGGGTCTTTTCGGTGAAACTTGCCACTTTTGTCACATTTTGTAAAAAATACCAAATTGGCTTGGTGGCCTTGATCACATCTAATTGGTTAATCAACAAACATGAAGTGGCAGGGAAAAAGTCTTACTTTGACCCTGAAGGAGGACACGTGACAATTTTTAAATTTATAAGCAGGGAGGTGGGTTGCCGGAGCGTTTCGTAGATTTTTACCTTTTTGTATGAAGGAGAAAAGTTATGAAATAATCTACAACTCTGTTGGGGCCCACATCAAAACTTAGAAGCAGAGAGGTGGGTCACCAAATCATTTTGAAACTTTAAGGCTGCTTGACTCAAAGCTTGTCCATGTGGAGGGCCGACGCTCATTTGAGGATCCACCTCTGGGTCCTACCTTAGCTTGATTTCGCCAAGGAGACACGTGGAGGTCAGAACACACCCGTAAAAACAACCCACTTGAGACCTAAGAACAACCTAGGATTGGTTAAGAAAATTATGGAGTAATTTTTTTTTAAAAGAGTCTACAACTAGGTTACAAGACAACAGTTGTCGCAAGCATGTTTTTAAGCCAAATACTATTAATAACTTATAGTTTTATTAATACGACAATTATAAAAGATCACAAGGTCCAAACTTAGGGTTAGATTAATCAATTAGGTTAAGAGGGTAATTTCTCACTATACCACTCTCTAACAGGCTTAAAATATTCAACTTGATTTTTCTCAAAATTAACACACTCAAAACTTCCCAAAAACATTCCCATTAGATAGGAAATTTCCTCACCTTTCCGGTGATATAAAGAAGTCCTCCTAACTCCTCATATTTCTCAAGTTATGGGCTGGCAGAGCCTTGGGGTGAAAATTTTCCCCAAGAGCGAGCCTGTGGGCCTAGGGAAGAAAATTTTCCCATGCGTGGAGTGCTGTGGGCACAGGAAACAAAATTTTCCCATGCGCAAGCTTTGCGGGCACGGGAAGAAAATTTTCCCATGTGCGGGTCCACGGAGGAGGAGATTTTAGTGCATTTTCCTTTTCAAACAAAAGCGCGATCTACCTCCGCGCGCCCACGAGCCTGAAGAGGACACGTGTCAGCATTTCAAAAATCGGAAGAAAATCGGGTTGTCGGAGGAAGTTAAAACAATGATCCTTTTGGCCAAAAGGCGCTATGGAATTAAATGATTTGTGCCTCTCTCGATGCCCAAAGCACCACGTGTCAAACACGATTGGTCATGGCCCGTCGGGACAGTGGGAGAATTTAGGAATTTTTTCCCAAAAAAAAAAAATTTCAAGCGCTAAGCAAAAGGCGATCCGTTCCTCTGTTGATGCCTTGTGACGCCACATGGCAACACCTGATTGGTGTGAGATAAAGGGGTGGTGGAGGAAATGTAGAAATGTTTCCCAAATTATTTTAACTTGGTTAAGTTGGTGTTGAGGCTCGCATGGATGCGGAAAAAAACCAAAATGGAAAACGTGGGGCGGTGGATCCACGGGGAAATTTTTCCAAAATTTCTTTTTTGAACTTAGGTGATTTTTGACAAAAAGAAAGGCTTGCGGGTCAGTGGAGCAGCAGGGGAATTCGTGCCTTTGGAATTTTTGACCAAAAAGCGCTAAGGGAAAATTCGGGCATGCATGTCCACAAGGAATTTTTCTCAAGTTTTTTTTGATTAGAATTAATTTTGACGCCAAATGAAGAAAAACTACACAATGCCATAAATTTTTATTGGGAGATCATTTTTGGGAAACCAAGGACTTTTTAGAAATATATTGACGTCCTATTTGCACAGGAACCATAATTTTTTTATTTTGATAATGTTTATGGGGTAAATTTCACGAAAACGATTTGTAGACTTTTAAAAGGCAAGTTGGTAAATTTTAACTTATGAAATTTTAATCAATTAATCTTCTTCCTATCTCAACATGTTAATTAGACATGGAGAATTGTTCTTAGATGGATTTATGATGGATTTGGGAGGTAAGTTTTTTTATTGACTCCCAATTTTAATAAAAAACTTTGATGGAAAAACGACAGTAAAACTGCTTGAGCCTGATTTTGCTAAGTTTTCTAAGAAATTCCTTAAGTATTTTTTCCAATTGAATTCGTTTAGGGCATACTACTTCAATTTAATCATTTAATTTTTTATTTCATTGTTGCAGGTTCGAACTATGCATTTTTGGATAAAGTATTTGCCAGTTTGAAAATACAAAACAGAGATCAAATTTTAAAGGATCTATTTGCCATTTTCATCTTCCAAGTATTAGAATTCATTCCAATTCTAATCTAATACATTTAGTTGATTCAAATCAAACTATTCAGAACCAAAATGAAATTTTGATTTCTAATTTTACACATTTCAAAAGACAGAGTTCTGTATTTTCCTCACACACATTTCTTCCTTTCAAACAGAGATTTCAAATACATTTCAAACTCAGATTTTAAACAACAGTAGTTCCAATTGTGGAAAGAAATGCAAATTTTATTCAAAAGAAAAGATTTCCTTCTTTTACAACTTCTCTTTTCTATTGATTTTCACAATACAATATACAAAATACATCTCTTTCTTTCAAGAGGCAGAAAACAAAGTATATCTTTCCTTTAGATTTCAAAATTACAAATTTCGTATTCAATACAACATATTTTCATTACAAAACATATACAAGTTCATCCACTTCAAGTGGGAAAGGTTACAATAAGATTTCATTTCAACAAGGGACTGTCAAAATCTCTCTCTTTTTCTTCCTTTGCTCCGAACAACAACATATAGATTTATAATTCTTCCAATTCTAATCACAAAAAGAGCAGGGGAAAGGTAATGCTCTCCACCCAACCAAGACATCTCTTGAAAAGGAGAAGCCATCCTTCTTCATTGGCCCCCAAGCCCCAACCATAATGCAATAGAAGATTTGATTTAACTTATGTAAACAAGGGCTTCCATAACACACAAGAAACATTTTCACATTTAAAACACGGTTCAAGAACATAATGTAGATTACAACTACATTAAAGCATGAAAAAGAACACCGAGGCTTCATCAAGCAAGCCAAAGGAGCAAGAAACTATGGAGGATGCTATTTATGCCTCCCAAAAGGGGAAATGGGTATCACCACATGATTTCAAACTACCAAAATATAGTATATCAAATCCCTAACATGCCCTTATGCATCCCCAAGTAACCCTTATTCCTTACATTTCCTTATGCCTCCCAACCTCTTATGGCACCCCATAATGAGTAAAGAAATGCAAGCTATTTATTTGTAAGGTGGAACCCAAATCCCAACTCCTCTGCATTTATGACTCTCCAAAACACTTGTGCCTACCAAAAAATAAGCCCCATAGTCTTCTCCTACACCATTCCTAGGCCATCTACCCAACATTCCACAAACATGCAAAAACATTCACAATAATAACAATTTCATAAACAAAAGAAAAGCATTTCAAGAGCCAAGCTCCTACCTCTCCATGATGGAGTTGTTCCAAGTTCCAAAACAACAAGCTTTATCCTAATGTAAGCAATCCAAATCACCCAAGCACAAACAAGCTTTATCCTAATGCAATGCATAATTTGCTTCGCCAAGATGTCCTACCTCAAGCCTCCATCTCGGGAACATAAATCTATCCTCTGTGCCTGAAAATACCATCTTCCTCTAAAAAAAACCATCAAACTTCCCCTCGAGTGATCTACGAGACTCGATCTCTGCTTGAACTACAATGTAGAATCGTCAAGAGGAAGCTGCGAAGAATCCTGCTCCACAAATTTGTGCTTACTTAGGTGGCCATAACCACAAGTCTCCATGTACTGAGAGTGTCTGCCACCACATTATCCTTCCCCTTCACATGATCTATCTCCATATCATACTCACAAAGTAAATCCATCCAATGTCGCTGATGAGCATTGAGATTGGGCTGCGTGAAGAGGTGACAAAGACTCAAGTGATCTGTTTTGATTGTGGAACTCCGACTGCCAAGCGAGAAAGTGCCTCCATCGAACCAAAGTGTGCACAACTACCGCAAGCTCAAGATTCTGAGTCAGATAATTTAGCTTGTAATATTTGATTTTGTGAGACTCAAAAGCCACTACTCTGACCTCCTCTATCAACACACCTCTAAGCCCTACTAAATAAGCATCCATGCAAATGAAAAAATCACCCTGTGGATCTCGACACTACAAGAATAGGTGTTATAGTGAGACATTCCTTTAGTGTACTGAAGGTCTACTCACACCTATTTGACCAAACAAACTTCATCCCTTTCCTCTTAAGGGAAGTGATGGGGTGCGTAATCTGAGAAAAGTCTGAATAAATCTCATGCAAGTAACTGCTAATCCCATCAAGCTACGCACCTCGAGTCACGGTAGGTGTTGCTCGCCAATCCATGATATCTCTAATCTTGGAAGGATCGACGACGATACCTTCCCCAAAAATGATATGACCCAAATACTACACCTCCATTTGAAAGAATGCATAGTTCTCCAAGTTCTGAAAAAGCTCTTTACTCCCGAGGACCTTTGAAGAACCTCATCGAAGGTTCCCCTCATGCTCCTCACATGTACGTGAGTAAATCAAAATGTCATCAAGGAAGAAGAACACAAAGTGATCTAAGAATCTCCTAAATAACCCATTCATCGGACTCATAAACACTGGGGGCATTCGCCAAACCAAAAGGTACCACTTTGTGAACTCATAGTGCCCATATCTCATACGAAAGGTAGTGTTATGAATATCCACCTCTATAATCCTCAACTGATGATAGTTTGAATTAAGATCAATCTTAGAGAAAACTGTGGCTTCTTTCATCGATCAAACAAGTCATCAATGTGCGAGAAGGAGATAATGATTCTTAATCGTTACCTTATTCAGTCGGGCAAGTAATCAATATGGTGGTGCTCAAAATAGTCTCACCCCATTTTTCCTTTACAATCCATCAATTTATGGCCTCTATCATATTTTGTTCCCCGTGTTGTGCCTGGGATGTCTCTGCTTTCTTTTGGTGCCATAATTAATTTTTTCCTAGGTTGAAGTTCATGTATGGGTCCATTTATTAATCCTCAATGTCTCTTACAAGACGATTGAATTGAACCTTGTTCAATGATTTCCTTATTGCCAATCCCAAAATCTTCGATATATTTTTTCCAGAGATGTTCTTTTAGAACAGTAGTTAATTTCCATAATCCCAGTCAGAACCGTTTCCATAGACATGTCAAGGGGAAAACCAAGATCTCTCATTAGATCTTCAGTATCAACATTTTCTCCTCAATTTGGTGGATCGAAGATGTGGCGGTTCACAGGGTTGAAAGAAGCATTTTAATTAATTCCTTCACCATGCAGACATGACAGGGAACTGAGGAAAACAATATGGTGCAGGAGCAAAGCGTTTGCGGGGAACACGTGACTGTGGGGAACACAATGCATAAGAGAATAGTTTTATCTAGGTAATCATCATCCACATAGGTCACGAACATCAAGGTATTCGGATGAAAAGGAGGTGCGCAGAAATATGAGCATGAAGGAACTCATTCCCTTTGTTTTAGAATCATCCACAATAGCTGCAAAGAGGAGAGGCTATGTCTTGCGGGGAATAAATGTTGAGATAGATAGTTCTTTCAATTCCACAGAGTCCACAGAAAAGACTCAGTAAATGATTTGCGGGACATTGAGTTTTGTGGAGAACACGAATGGAAACAGAACAAGTTCCTTTGGTTTTCAAAACATCCGCCAAAGATTCAAAGGGTGTTTTATAGATTACTGCGGGAATAAGAGACTTTCAGGGAAAGAGGTCTTAGGAAAGCAAACCCCCTTATCACTTTGTAATTTCAATGTACCAAAATAATGTCTTCATCTAACTTCTTACGTGGAAGGATTAAAAGATTTATTACAATAACAAATCTTTTAATTAATTTTTTTAAAATCACACTTTGCTTCAAACCTCTAACCTGCCTAATCACTTCTATTTTAAAATAAATAAATTGAAATACATGTTGTGAGTTCAAGTATTAGAATAATTCTGTGATGTGCACCATGGGTGGCCAAGAGGGATCACCTTAGCAAAGGGGAATTTTCCAATGAAGAATTTAAACTCAAAATTCATTTCGGGCTAGTTTTAACATAATAGATTCAAAATTGAAAAGTTTGGAACAGATTGATTTTTAGTGACAACGGTTGGCTCTGGCTGGGTACATGGCTGGGATTGGGCATAGCACAAATAAGTCATAGTTGGAAGTCCATAATCTCAGGATTTTAAATAGACTAGTGCCATATCAAGAAGCCAAGGATTAACACAAATACGGGGAAACACTCATAACACATTATTGTACCAATGAAATGCACACAAAAAGACATGTAAAGGAATAGGAAGGGAAACAAGCCAAAAATGGGAAAGTATGTACAAAGAAGAAAGAGGATATTTACAAGGAAGGGAAAAGATTGTACAAAATTTACACAATCCTAGAAATAGGTTGAGAAAAATAGGTACCTTTGTGAAACAACACATTCAAGGTACGAAACATCTAAAAAATGAGAATGACCACATGAGCATACAAATTTTATATAGGAGCAATATGTGGTCTAAAAGAAAAATTTGAAACAAGCGGGCCCTCCACATAATGACACCCCATAATGAAACTTCCCAATTTCGGTTAATATCCGGACATCTACTTGAAGACTTCAACTTTTCGACAACGAGAAAGTGGAGGAATAGAACTCTACACAGCTCGTATGAACCTTCTTTGTTTCCTTATTGAACTTTGGAAACCACTAAACTCGAAAATTTGGATTCACAAGAAATCTTCATCTTTGCATCACCAACTTCCTACTTCAACGAAGTGTTGATAATATCAATGTCAGGATTGTAGCAATCATCATAACATATCTCTTGAAACCCATGTAGTTTCAAAGGGTCCTCCTTGCAATCAACTTCAAGAGTAATTGAGAAGTGAGAACTAAAAGATTTGTCTCATTCATTTTCTTCTATTTCTACAACTTCCATCTTGTCCCTAGAGAAAACTCTGTTCTTTTTATAAAATCAGCACTCTCACTTTTAGTTTCCAAAATATATTGATCTTCGGGAACAAACTGCATTACTGATTTGTCTTCATGATTAGTAGGAAATTCAATAGTTGTGAGACTAGATAAAAATTGATCAACAATATCATCCTCTTCCTCTTGGTTACATTCCAGAGAATGGATTGAATGCAATCATGATCATGAAGAAAATATTATAGACATGGATTTTCATTTTCTGTTAGTTTTGAGGGACTACAAGAAGGCTCAGGTGTGTTGATCGCATCAAAAATATGATAGGAGGACGTGTGATCTCATTAACCTCTTTTTCCTCATAATTAGAAACTTATTTGTTATTAAAAGAACTCAAAACCACAAGAGGGTTATCAACAATGACCTTGGTGTCACCGACTTGGAATTCTTCCAACATACTAGAGATATTATCTTTGTCCATGTTTTCACGATGAACATCAATTTCAACCAACATAGGATCATCTCTTTCCAAACAAGGAAATTCAACCCCGATCTATGATATATCTTCCAAGATCTCAATTTCGGATTGGAATAGAGCCTTAATTTTTTTTTCTTCTTCATCACTTGGAGGAATATCAAATTGATATGCACTAGGTGGAGAAACAAGAAGACATTCATTAGTGGAGTTAAAGTAGCATTGAGGAATAAATACCTTGTAATTCGGAGAACCATTATGAGAAACTTCTGGAACTTGAATGTTTTCCTCCTCATTATAAAGTATATTAGACTCATCTAATTATTGTTATTAAATTCATTTTGCCTCCTCAAATTCCTACAAACTTCTGTATTGTATTTATACTTCTTTCATCAATTGTCTATATTTTTTATTATCTCCAATAGTTGTTTTCATCTTTATTCCTTTTGCAACACTCTCTTGTAATTTAAGCGATAAAGATTTAATCACCTGGATCATCGAGATGCAATTTTTTTCCAATTTATCCCTCCTTTCTTACACTGTTAGTTTCATTTTTACAGATAACACAGTGCAAGTAATGGCTTTATTTTTTCCAGATAGGATATTAGAACATTATGGAAATGTTGTCCTTACTTTCTTGTGTTCAACATGTTGCATAAATGTTTGACAATTCATACAACCGTAGAATTTCTCCGAAACTAGGACTTCTCTGGATTTTTTAGAGCTTGAAAATTGTTCAACGAGTTTGTGAATGTTTTCCTTTATTTCTTGTTCCTCCTTCTTTCTCATCTCATTCATCCTTCCATAGATGTTTGTGAATGTTTTCATTACTTTCTTGTGTTCAAAAAGTTACAAAAATTGCTCTGGACCTTCATCCCCATCACTATCACTGTCACTTGTTGACATGGACCAAAAAGTGGTTGTCATTATTTCTTCATTCAGGGAAGGTTCCTTAATCAAGGAAATGAACATCTAATGGAAAATTTTGTCCAATGGAATGCAGGTTCCTTGAGTAGAGTTGCCAAAAATTGTTGGCTAGATTTTTGTCATTGAATATGCCCAATGGAAGTGCATAAAAACCAGAAAAGCTTGATTAGGGAAATTAAACTTTTACGGGGTGAATTTTTCTTCTCTTTGTGAAAGGGAAATTTCCTTCGTATGATGTGATGTTTTAAATTTTTCGTAATTTTAACCAGAAAGCATAAAATGGTAGAAATTTTGGGAAAGTAAAACAAAAGAGAGGAAGGAGGAATGAGATGGGAAAGAATACAACCCTGTAGGTGTTGGGAAAGACAAATAAAATTGAGACAAAAAGTTAGGAACATATTTATATCAAGGACACACATATCCTTATTTGTTTTCCAAATTTTCCATACAAGGTTTGGTGAGAGAGAGAGAGAGAGAGAGAGAGAGAGAGAGAGAGAGAGAGAGAGAGAGAGAGAGAGAGAGAGAGAGAAAGGATAACTTCTCTATCTAGTAACAGGGAATACAATGAGAGTGAATTATAGACATCACAAAGTATTCATCTACTTCAGAATATGTTGATATGGAAAAATTTCTAAGTATCCTAATATTAGGTATAAATTTTGATCACACGGGAATTTATTACTTTGGGAAGAAGGAGAAACATTAAAAATTCAACCACAAATATAATGAAAAAGTTTGTAATTAAGAATAATTAACACAACAATTGAAAATGCATTGTATTCATAAAGGAAAATTGTCATACAAAAAGTTATAATAGCATAATATATAGATAAAATAGTTCCCTAAAGAGTCGAATAAAAATGTGAGAGAAGGAGAAGCCCCTTTACAATTACAATTGAGCCTTTTATAGGCATTAAATTCCCTAAAAGTAGTTAAGAACTACTTTTAACTCAACTTATTCCTAACCTACCCCAAATCCTCAAGTTGAATTAATTAATATGTTGAACCAATTAATAAATGTCCTTATCATATTAGTCTTCATGATCATGTCCCTATAGTCCCAACTTAAAACTCTTTCCCATTTTCTTTGACAACTATCTCCCTATAATGTAAATTAACTCTAGAACTCCTCATGATAGCAAAAATATTAGCCCATGGTTATCCAATTTACAACTTGGATCCTTTATATTCACAACCATAATACAATTCTATAAGCTGTCATAGTCCATTCCAAATTTTCACAATTTTATATGCAGATCCAATAATAAGATACTTGTTAGACTCAAACATTGCAAAGCATGTTATTGATTTTATATGCTCCATGAGTTTCTACACAAGCTAAAAATAAATTCCCTTGATCTCTCATATCTTAATAGAACCATTTGATTTCCCATTGTTTAGCTTCCCTTTGTAATGAATAAGGGTAAGGATTTCCCCATTTGTATTGTTACCATTCTCAATAATATGTTTATGATCCCTAGTTGTGATACTCGAGCCAAATCATGTAATGGAGTAGAGTGATCAACAACAAATGAGTAATGGAGTATACTATTTTTGTATAATCGCTACTTGTTTAACTCTACCACCTTGAGGACCTAATGTTTGTGAAGGCTTTTGAATAATGTTGATCCCGGTAGTTTATTGTACACCTCGACATTGGATAGGTTGGGACATGCATTGGAAAGTAGGTACCCAAGGCCTATTGCTATTTGTTTTACAACTTAAAGGAAAACGTGGCCCCTTACACAAACTATTTCCAAATGGTTTCGTCGATGTAAATTTCATCTCTTGAGCCCTCTCCTTCGGCCCATTTTCATGGTTTGCAATTTTTGTAATTTGTCACCCAAGAGTTTGTTCTTCCTTCTATCCCTAAATTATGGTTTTAGTAGACACAAAGTCATGCACTTTAGGCATTATTTAGTGTTGATCTCATATTACTATTCGTATGGTTTTTAGTGAAGAAAGTACTAATTAATCAACGTCCTTTGGCCATTTTTATTTTCTTTCTATTTTCACTTTGTCGAGCTCCTCGTATATTCATTCCTAGTTTTTTTGTCATTTTCCATCATTTTAGTCCTTACCGGGATGCTCGGACTAGTACTAGGGCACCCACAGGCATCCATTTCCTAGTCAAGGTTCCCTAATCATTTTCACAATTTACCTCCATCTTTTGGGTCTTTTCTAGCCGTCTGCGATTCCTATCCTTTTAGTGGTCGGCCATTTCGGGATTAATTATGAAGTTAGGATAAGAGATCCATATAAATAAAATATTATGAGACAATAATAAGGGACTAAGCACTAAGCACTCCCATCATCACCAAAGGTTACATCCATCAAAGGATACCTTTACATCCATCTAGTTCCATCGGAAGGATCAAGGATGGGTCATCTACATTAAAGTGCATTTGAGGGAAGTTTATTATATTCCATCCCACATTTTATTACATTTCTATACATAGTTATTGTTCGCTACTCTCACAAAGTGTGACTAGCATAAAAACACATATGGAATGATTGCACACAAACACACATATAACTACATTGGGTCTAAGATGTAGTATAATGCTCAATTAGTAAGTCCACCATTGTGTTCGCCGAGGATAGTTTGACCACTCAATATGCATCTTTATTTTTTTAGGAATTTTTGTCCATCTTGGGGTTTTGTACGTTGTTCCTTATTACAGGTATTATAGTGACATCGACGTTGTTCAACAAAGTAAGCGTGAAAAATAGAGAACACATGCGAAGATCCAATAACACCTCACAAGATGGTTTCATGATATTTCCACTAACCATGGAACCCATCTCATAGACCAGGGCACCCACGAGTGCCCCTGTCCCTCTTCGGGAACTCCGGCTCAGCTAGAGAGCTCGAGACTCTTGCTTATCACACATTTGTGTGATCATTTCCTCCTCTTCTTTTCCTAGTTCACACTAGGACACATTCTAGTACCTTCATCAAATAATCTAATCTCTTCCTAATCCTATTTTCTCATTAGGGTTTCACATTTCTAGCTAATTAGTTGTTTGGGTCATTTATTTATGCATTTATTTATTACTTATTATTTTTTTAATATTCGAATAAATTAATTTAGTCCTAGATTTTAGTTAATCATTTTGGTGAACCCAAGTTTGATGATCATACCTACAGTATCCTCACTCTTTTTCATCATAGAGTCTAGTTATCATGAATATCTCAATCACTCGATTATTTGTATATGCATCCCGATGTAAGGTATACATTCCAACATCTTATAGATACTACCCACATAAGTGTTGATATGCATCGCAGAATCGGTGTATCAAAATTTTATAGATGCATTTTCTCAACACTTATCATTTAAATCTAATCTTCCCACTAATTTAAACACTTTTATAATGACCCACCCTTGCATATTATGATCCTCATTCTCAATATGGGTATTAAGGACAATTTAATCAATAATGGATCTGAACTTAATCTATGTCCTATGTCACTCCTTGAAAAGTTAGGTCTTTTCACACTCAATGTTATTCCATCATACCTCTCACTCTATATATAGAAAGGTTTAATCCACCCATATGTACGAAACATTCTTCTTACTATTACTCTTGGACCAAAAAATCTCAACACCATTTTCTTTGTAATTGACTTTCCAGTCCCATATAACTATTTACATGGTAGACTATGGCTCCGTGCGATACAATTTCTTTCTTCTATTGTCCATCATTATGTCAAATTCATACATGAAGTTGTTTAATATATTATACTTCTTGACCATGGTGCATTCCAATCGTGACCAAGATCCAAATACTACCCTTCCTATTCCACACCCGGTACTACCGATGACGCTTAACCAATGGATGAATTTCCTCATGTTCCACTGTTATGTTATGGAGCCTATTTTCATGTGTGGGAGTGTTAAAGACTGTACACTAAAATTATTAAACACTCTTCATGTATTCTCGTTGGGGTTCAAGGCCAGGAAACCTCATAAAATGTGCCCAATATTTTGGGAAACATGCTCTTATCATATGGGCATGGATTTTTACCGTTTTGGCCTAGTGTTTTGGTACCCACAATATTATAAAATTTCTTATGTCTACTTATGTGGATTTGTTTATATTGTAGGGTTGATGTAACATTGTAGATGTGTGTGAATTTCAGAGTTTGTTGAGCATAGCTCCCAAACAGATATGGGTATTCTATTACTAGAGCGGTGACTTGTAATAAAATTTGAGCAAGTGATTCTTGGTGGACCAATCCCAAATTGAGTGAACCACATTAAATACTATTTCTTTATGTTGTGTTCTTTTTATTTCGTACTTTTATTTTAGATCTGAAATATTTTATGCATATTATTTTCTATTATTACAATTCTCGCAAGGATTTTTGCACATATTTTATCTCTTATTTCCTAGAAATTGGTATCGAACCTAGTTTGGTTTGCTCAAGTGTTGAATCATAAGGAAATTTTTAGCTTAAATGGGAGCTATGATGAGATGATAGAAGATCAACCATTAATAAATTCAATGGGAAGAATTTTAGTCTTTGGAAGATATAGATAGAATATTACCTTTATCAAGAGGATATTTATATTCGGTTGTCTAAGAGAGGAACAAACCATCGAGTATGACAGACGTGGAATGGGATTTTCTTGTTAGAAAGGCAATTGGGACGATTTGTCTCGTGTCTTACATCTTTGGTATTATTTAATGTTTCAAAGGAATAGACTACAAAAGAACGATAGATGGATTAGGGATGTTGTATGAAAACCCTCTACCTTTTAGAAGATATTTTTAATGATTTTTTTAAAAATTTGAAGATGTATTAGAACGGTTTATTATTAGATCATTTAAACGATTTTAATATGGTTGCAAATATGCTAGCTTCGATTACAATAGAATTTGATGAAGAAGTTAGGGATTTATTAATTCGGTGTTCTCTACCTAAGAGTTGAAATAGCTTAGTAATGGTGTTAAGCAACTTGGTTCAAGATAGCTCGAAGTTGAAGTTTGAGGATGTTATAGGGGTGATTATAAGTGAGGAAATGTGAAGAAAAATTTCTCAGGAATCTTATAATTCATGGAATTCTTTGAAAGTTGAAACTAGAAGGAGATAAAAGAATAGAGGAAGCTATGGAAACCTGAGAGATTGGGCAAGGTCAAAATCCAAAAGGGTAAAAGCACAATGTTGTGTCCCACTTCGTGTCCCAAAAATGTGAGTAAGAGGTTAGGTGAGATCAAAAATAAAGGGTGTTTGAGTGAACACCCTTTTCACATGAACCCCCTTTGCCTGAACTGCCACGTAGGCCAAAGAAATTGGTTCGCGTGCATGAGGGTTCGCGTGAACCCCTTTGGGTTCAAATAATTTTGGCAAAAAGAGTTATATATAGATATTTATATAGTTTTGGGTGGAATATTTAGGGTTTAGGGGGTTCAAGTGAAGGGGGGTTCATGCGAACCCCCTTCGCGCAAACCCCCTTATGTGGCACCTATGTGGCACATTTTGGCGCCAAATCCATTTGGAGGATAATTTTATGCCAAAATTTTCCACTTAGGTGCCACGTAATTAGGGTTAACGAATGAATAAAATTACAAAAATTTAACACAAAATACATAATTTTATTAGCTTTCTAAAAATATAATTTTAATTTTTGAAAATCTTTTTACTATTTATGTTTTATATTTTTCTAACATATGGTATTTTAGGACAATCAATTGTACACAATCAACCCAATTTGAAAAATAGCAAAATATATCAAAAAAATTTGAAAAAAATAAAATTACTATTTGTTGAAGTCTTCTTCTTACCTGTGAAAAAAAAATCAATTTTGATATTAAGCTTAAAATTTTGGCATAAACATTTGTACGCCATTTATTTGAAAATGTTTTTATTAAATAATTAATTAAAAACCAAATATAAGTCAAAAAAATATAAAAATTTGACAGCACCTCAAAATTTAAATCTTGAACATATATGTAAAATTTCATGGTGAAAAAATAAATTTTCATTTAAAAAAACCACCCGGGACAGTCATTCCTCTTTTATAACATAAGAAACAACATATGAATAAAATTAAGAAAACGACCATATTTTTTTCCATTTAAAAAAAAAAATTACATGTATTCTACACTCTAAACACAACATTTCGTTAGTTTTTGGAATTTCATGAAAATGTACGGTGTTGTTGCTATTACCTTTATAAAATCAATGAAACTGAAAATTCATGTTTATAAAGGTACAAAACATACCAAAAAGTGGAACATTTTATTGTGCTTTTACCCAAAAGCAAGATAGTATGTTGGCATTGTGGAATGTCTAGGCATGCAAAGAAGGATTGTTGGGAGCTCCATGACAAAAAAGAGACAACAGAAGAAAATATGGAGGAAAATGTGGCAAGGAGTAATGTATGTCGGGATGCTTTGATTCTTTCTTTGCACAATATTGTTGAATCTTGGGTTTTAAATTTGGGGCTTCTTTCCATGTTACTCCACATAGGCATTATTTTGTTGACTATGTTCAACAGGATTTTGGGCATGTTTTCCTTGTTGATGATGATCCCGACAACATAGTTGAAAAAGGTTTTGTTCGGGTTAAGATGCGGAATTGGAATACATGGCTATTGAAGGATGTTAGACATGTGTCTACTTTAAGACTATATTTGATATCTACAGGCGGTTGGGAAGTGATGGTTATATTGTGATATTTATAAACGACTCTTGGAAGGTTACTAAGGGTTCTCCTATTTTGGAAAGAGGTAAGAAGGTTGGAAAATTTAATTTAACCACTCATATCACTAATATTTTTAATCTTGTGGCTTAAAAAGCAAATACAACATTGTGGCACTATAAGCTCGGTTATATGAGCCATAAGGGCATGGAGATAATAAAGAAAGATTTTCTCGGATATACAGAAATAGGTTTGGAGTTCTGTGAGGACTACATATATGGGAGACAGAAGGGAGTAAGGTTTCTCAAGGTTGGTCCTCCAAATAAACAGAGTAAGCTAGAGATGGTACATTCTGATGTGTGGAAGCCAACTCAGGTATCATCTCTTGGGGGCTCAAGTTACTATGTTAATTTTATTGATGATGTAACAAGGAAAGATTAGGTTTATTTTATTAGAAATAAATATGATGTATTTGACTCTTTTGTTAAATAGAAATCCTTGGTAGAGAATGAAACAGATCTTAAGCCAAAATGTATTAGGTTAGATAATGGAGGGTAGTATTACAAGAATGAATTTGATGATTATTGTTCTAAGAATGGAATCCATAGGAAAAAGATGGTTCCAAGAACTCGCGAGAAGAATGGAGTGTCAAAAAGTATGAACAAGACATTAATGGAACGTGTTAGGAGCATGAGGTTACATGCAAGACTTCCTCTTTCTTTTCGAGAAAAAGCAGTGAACACAGATGTGTACTTGATAAATATCAGACCCTCAAGTGCCTTGGATGGAGGTATAATTTAGGAGGCTTGATATAATGAGAAATTTGGATACACATTTCTTAGATTCTTTGGATGTGAGGTGTTTTTCCATATAGACAAGGACGATAGCACTAAGCTAGAGGCTAAATCAGAAAAATGTACTTTCATTGGTTATGGTGGCAATAAATTTTGTTTTAAACATTGGAGTATTAAGGATGATCAAATCATTTGATCTATTGATGTGGTCTTTAATGAGAAAGTCATGTATAAGCAACTATTATAGGAAAATAGGGAAGAATCCAAGATAAAATATGTAGTGTTAGAATATCTTCCAGATTGGAAAGTGATACATGAATCAATTCCTGGGACCTCCTCAACACGAACCCCAAACTCCTATATTGAGGAGGTATTCGAGGGTAAGAAGAGAACTTGAACATTTTTCTCCTTCACTTTATTATTTATTACTCACTGACAGTGGATAGATAGAGAGCTTTGATGAAGCAATGCACAAAGAAGTGGGAGCAAACCATGTATGAGGAGCATTAGGCTCTCATGGAGAATGAAACATGGGATTTGGTGAAGCTACCCAAAGGAAAAGATAATTACGAGAATAAATGGGTTTGCTGATTCAAGGAAGAAGAAGGAGGAAAGAAAAGATACAGTGAACGATTGGTCATCAAGGGGTTTTCATAGAAAAAAGGTATAGATTTTGATGATATTCTTTCTCCTCTAGTAAAAATGAAATATATTAAAATTGTTCTTAGAATAGTGGAAGCTGAAGACTTAGACTTAAAACAATTAGATGTAAAATCTGTGTTTCTCTATGGTGATTTGGAGGATGAGTGTATATACAACAACTTGAGGGCTATGAGGTAAAAGGTAAATAGGAGATGGTTTGAAAATTGAAGAAGAGCTTGTATGGCTTAAAATAAGCTCCACATCAATGGTATATGAAATTTGATACCTTCATGATGGAGAAAGGTTATATTAGATGACATTTCGACCATTGCATGTATACAAATAAATTTAAGGATGGCGGTTATATTATCTTGTGTCTATATGTGGATGACATGTTGGTTGCAGGTAAAAACATGCAAGAAATAAAAGTACTCAAGAAGCAGCTAAGTGACTCCTTTACTATGAAGGATTTGAGGGAAGCCAAAAAAATCCTTGGTATGACAATATCTCGGGATAGGAAGGAAAAGAATTTGACTTTATCTTAGGAAGAGTACATTAAGAAGGTATTGGAGAGGTTTAATATGTAGGATACTAAACCAGTTAGGACTCCTTTTCAGATATCAAATGAAATGTGTCCTAAGAAAGAGCAAGAGAGAAATCAGATGTCCAGTTACCTTACTCATCGGTTCGGTTCAAGTTTGATGTATGCCATGGTGTGTACTAGGCCTAATATTTCCCATGCGGTTGGAGTAGTCACTAGATTTATGAGTGATCTAAGTTGATATCAACGACATGAAGTAAAGTGAATCCTTCGGTATTTTAGAGGGACCATGGAGAAAATTTTGTGCTACAGTGGATTAGACACCACTTTGCATGGTTATGTAGATTCAGATATGGATGAAGATATAAACAACAAGAGGAGCACGAAAAATTATATTTACATTGTAGGTGGGACATAAGTGATCTAGATCTCGTGACTACGAAAGTGGTGGATTTGTCAACTATGGAGGTGAGTATTTTTTTACCACAAAGGCAAGCAAAGAGATGATTTGGCTACATCAATTGCTTGAGGATGTAGGGCATAAGAAAGAGGAAGGGAAGTTACATAGTTATAGTCAAAGGGAAATACACCTAGCTAAGAAATCTTCTTTCCACTCCAGGATAAAGCATATACAATTTAGTTACCATTTTATTAAGAGAAATGTAGAGGAAGAGTAGTTGAAATTAGAGAAGATTCATACTAGTCAGAATGCTACAGACATAGACACTGGTCACTAGGGAAAAACTGAAGCTATGTTCAACTTTGGTTGGACTTCATGGATGAAAATGTAGGGTTGAGAAGATTTCTTCTTGGGGTTGGTCTTCAAGTGGGAAATTTTTATGTTGTGCAAATTACTAAACACTCTTCATGTATTCTCCTTTGGTGTTCGGGGCCGGAAGCCTTGGAAAACATTTCCGATATTTCAAGAAATGTGCTCTTCTCTAATGAGCGGAGATTTTTCCCATAGGTTTATGGGATGGTTTTAGCCCATGGTTTTGGTACCCATGGTATTGTAAAACTACTTAAGAAGTTGTGTCTTGATGTGGTTTTGTGCATATGGTATGGTTGATGTAACATTACAGATGTGTGCGAATTCAAGTGTGAATTTTGTAGAGTTTGTTGAGCATAAATCGTAATAAATATGGGTATTGTATTGAGAGAGTGGTGGTTTGTAATAAAATGCGAGCAAGTGATTCTTGGTGGATGCAGCCCATATTGGGTGAAACACATTAAATATTGTCTCTTTATGTTGTGTTATTTTTTTATACCTGCACTTTTATTTCAGATTTATAATATTTTTGCATATTAGTGTTGATTGTTGAGATTACGTGAGGGTTTTTTCCACATATTTTATCCCTTATTTCCTAATGACCACCACTTAAAGGTGAAATTTATGTGATAGATGTAGTATCTTCTATGCAACCTTATACTATTGTTGCTATCATTCCTTATAAGGGTCTTTTCCATTGTATGGACATCACTCTATCACCTACATCTTCACACGTACCCCTCTCCTAGCATGCCTATAATTTACTTGCACTATTTTCATGAATGATTCCTATTGGTAACATACTCCATATGATCGAATCCTGGTTAATATTGCTACCTCCAAACTCTTACCAGCAGAAATCAATCTTCAGATTGGTGAAAGGCTCTAGGTACAGAGGCTTGACTATGAGAGACTTGCCTTCAGATGTCGGCGTTGCTTCCAAACTGGTCATGTTACAAATGATTGTGAACATTCCAAATGAAAGACCAAAGCTGCGTGGTGGAAGGATTCTCTTCCTGAACATCTCACAATTGACTCAGATCCGGCTGAGGATTCTAGTGCCCCCTTGCAAGTTGACTCACCCGTCGTGGCTGATTCACAGGCCAACATTGAGAAAATTCCTACAGACTGTGGTCCGCAGATTGCTGATTCAGTGTTTAAGGAAGTTTTGGCCCCCCTTCCTATGGGTCACATCCACGTCAAATCCATTGCAGATGCTTCGATTGCATTGGATGCAGGAAATCCTGAGTGGACGGTGGTGGATCGGAAAAAGAAGGGTAATGCCAAATCTAAACCCCCCACCACTCTCGGACAAGGTTTGATTCTTGTCGTTGTTAGTACTATTATTGTTACATCTGGGCATATGGCCATCTGCACAGTTGTTGGGCAGCTGTGATGTTGTTAAGTTGTTGTTTTTTAGCTGTTTTTGAAGCAGTTGTTTTGTTTTTGTTGGCTCTTGGCAGTTTTTTGTTGTTGGGCTTTTTGGGATTACATTTTGCTTTTGAGCACTGTTGTAAAAGGGTATAGTCCCTTTCAAAAAACTATTTACCAATAATTAAAAAAAAACATACTCCATATGATCCTACTTGTGATTGCACTATTTTATGAAATGATTGTCTAGATCGACTTGGTTTCACTTTTGAGAACCTCTATCCTCCTACTCATGCTCCTCATCTTTACTATGGCTTTATCACTATTACGCTTCTTATGGCTTACGTGTCTCCATTCCATCTTATAGCTTATATATCATGTGTTCCTCTCTCTTCTCCACTCAAAATAGGGAAATCATGGATTGATTACATTAGGGGCACTCTAGATCCTAACCATACAAACATATCTTTTCCCATGCCCTTTGGTCATGTCTTTATTTGTAATAGTTCTTTTCTTGGTTATTCACAAAATCTCACTCATAGGTATGAAAACGGTTGTCCACTTCCTACATTCACTGATGCGGAATATGCCATGGCTATGTACAATTTATACCTCAATGGATCATTTCATGATCAACCAAAAACTATTGCTTATCGGTCTCCAATGTTTATCCGTGCACGACTTTGACCCCAAACCGATGATCTCCTACATCATATTACATTATCAATTCTTCATCTTCCACATATAGGGGATATAATGCTAACACAATTCCCCCTCACCTTAGTATTAACACACATCTTATCTTTACATTATCATACATCCATTTCATAGAATAGGCATACCCATTCACATTGTAGCGTTGACCATTTTTGATGACACACTCTTGTGCTTCAGTTCACACTTGACTATTGAGGACATACTACACATTATGTTACATTTATTCACACACCTCACATCATTTGTTTTGCATCTTGCATACTACATTCCACATTTAGTCTATATCTTCTTGACCATTTCACATTTACAAATCATATATATTTTACAAACTATACTAGAGCTCATCACATATGTGTCACACTCCTATGATCTACAAATCTTGCATGAAGTACATCCTAATCATTACACATACTACATAATACACATATTCACATTTCTCATCCATCTAGACACATTGCATTGCATATTATTCAATATTACACATCTTAGACATCATATGGTCATCTATTATCATTATGCATACTACATTGTATTTTACGTGATACACTCACTACCCTATAGCACACTTTAGTTCCTTGATCCATACTCAACTACCGAGGGTTTACAAATCAAATCAACATTATCATACTTGCATGTTCATCATTCGACCTTCTATCATGCATTATCCCTAGGTCGAGTGACATATAGTATCGACTAAATGGTCACTTATTCTTTCATCTTATAGTTGTATATGCTATAGGATATATCACCACTCCCTCTATTCATCTAGTAGTGATATATGATTTAGTCTACATCATAACTCCTATTATCATATTTTTGTGTTATACACTTTGGATACGGGGTCACATGCATACATCATCTCTAGGTCGCATATCATCAACACACATACACACTCGTCACAAAGTGTGTTAAACACAACACACACTTTAACCATTTCCCTAATGATGCACTCTCATTTATAGTTCATTATTGACTATTGAGGGGTAAAAAAATTAATCTCACTACATACAACTCCATTAACTTGTGTGGAACCTAGCTCATATCATCAATATTGCATTTCATTCCATCTATCCACGGTATGCTGCAAATCTTAGATGTTTTTACTCTTTCTTACATTTTCTTGTATATGATCATCTTATTACACATGCTAGATAGGTATCTTATATGCCATTATCTTTAGCATACACACATGTGTGTTCACGTCTTTCTCTAGTTTTGATAAAAATATAGGTCTCGACGCGCAACATGAATTCTCACGTTCTACCACTCCTATAACATTCATTAGGGGTATCCACGTTCCTCTCTTTCAGGTGCTATTGTTTCATTTTGTACTTATCACATTTCATTATTAGCTTATACATGCATTTGAAATATTGGTTATCTTTCTAACATGGTAACGAGTGCTTCATGTGTAATATTTTTTGTTTAGGATTATTTTCTTTCATAGTTATTTGTTATTTTTACTTTCTTGTTTTGATTGTTGTTGTATGTGAGCCTTACCCTTTGTTTGGTGTACACACTTTTTTATTTGTATGTGACCATTATGACATTGAGTGTCTTGTGACATCATGAGTGGTGTCCCATGTTTGCAACCTTCTTTGGTAGTCTATATTACCTTCTTGCATGCTTGAATTTTATCTTTTACATTGTATTGTAGCATACACTTATTTTTTACATGGATGCTTGTTCATACTAACACTTGATTTATAGCCACTTGTTTGTGTGCGCCTTGGTTTCTACCAAATGCATTCCCTTCCCCCTGAAGGGCACAGTTTATGAGGTTGGTCCTCTTTTGGGGTTGTATTCTCCTATCAGCGAGATCACATGCACCCCAAAATAAGGTGGGAATCATTTGGGGTTTTACACATTACACAACTCTTCTACACTAGTACAGTTCAGTTTAGTTTGCTATCCTTGACATTGTGGATTATACACTGAGTGAGTTCAAACTAATCTACAAAATCCATACACAATGGCTTAAACAAGACATGTTGTCCTTAGCATTCTGGGGGAGCGATTCACGAGGTAGGAGGATACAATAGATTTCCTCCCTACACTACTTTTTCCAACGGCTTCGAATCACCCAAAAACCACGTAGTATGGAAATCTCTTCACATACCTTCACGAAGCATTGATGTGAGATCGCCCAACAAAATTGCAGTATAGGATATTCTTTCTTCACCCCTTTCTCTCATCACGAACTAGGTGCACATGTTCCTTTTACATTTTTCATATTTCCATTTCTACATCCATGTATTTTTACACATACATGCGTATTTGACTACTTGATCATCTTCTCCTTGCAGGTCTAATCGTATGAGAAACAAGCAAGAGAAAAAAACAATGATGTCAACAACAACAATGACATTTTATGGCAACACACACCTCATACTAACATATAGGTACATCACACACATCGACATATACACGCGTGTTTCCTCCCTAGGTTCATTCTCATCACTTTTTCCTCTTTTGCATCTTTAGTCTCCTCGCTCTATCTTTTTGTCACTCCATGCTTTGTCTTATTCTTCGGCACACTTTCTACATCACTCTACATGGACATTAGGTACGCATATCTATCTACTTTATGTTACCAAGCATTTCTCTCACCCACATAAATTAGGGGAAATTATAGACACAAAATCACACATTTTAGGCATTATTTAGTCTTGGTCTCATACTACTGTTCATATGGTTTTGAGTGAAGAAACTACTATTTAACCCATGTCTTTATGGAATTTTTCTTTCCTTTCTATTATAATTACCGAGCTCCTGCACATACATTCAAAGTTTGTTTTGTTTTTTTGTGTCGGTTTAGCCCTAAGTGGGGCACTGCATTATTAATCTTGGGCACCCACAAGTGCCTTGGTCCCATTCGGGCGTCCGATCCTTTTCCCACTTTACCTCCATATTTTGGGCACTTAGTTGTTCAAGCTTCCTATATTTTTAGTTATATAAATATGAAATTATGAAATTAGAACAAGAGAACAATATAAATATAAATTTATGAGACCATAATGAGGGAAAAAAACTAAGCACTACTATCATCACCTAATGTGCAATCCATCAAATGCTCCATTTGCATCCATCAAGCTCCATCACAAGGCAAAAGGTTTTTCATCCGCATCACACTTTGCATAGGAGGGTAGTTTATTCTATTCCATCCATGATTTTATTATATTTCTACACATAATTATTACTCTCTAATTTCACAAAGTGTGTTGGCACAAGATCACCTAGGCCATGCTTGCACACACACACACAGAACTACATTGGGTCTAATATGTAGTGTAGTGCTTAGTTAGTAATTCCACCATTGTGGTCGCCGAGGACAATCCAAACCCTTCATGTGCATCTTTCTTTTTTGAGGTCGTCTTTGGGTTTTGTAGGAGATTCCTTATTATAGGTATTAGTGTGACATTTGATGTAGTTTAGAAAATTTATAGCCACAAAGAGAGATCACAAATGAACATCCAATGAAAACTCGGAAGAGGGTTTCACATATACCATGACGCCCATATCTCAAACTAGGGTGCCCATATCTCAAACCAAGGTGCCCACGTGTGCCCATGCCCCTCTTTAGGAATGCAAGTTCAATTAGAGATCTCAGATATGTGCCTCCTCAGGATTCTATGTGATCATTTCCTCCTCCCGTTTACATTGTTCACACCGAGAAATAGTCCACCACCTTCATCGAATCAACTAATCTCTTTCTAACCCTCTTTTCTCATTAGGGTTTCATATTTCTAGTTACTTAGTTGCTTGGGTCATTTTATTTATACATTTATCTATTATTTATTGTTGGTCTTAATATTATATAAACTTAGAATATTCCCATATTTTAGTTAAATAGATTTTTTAAGCTATACTATTATACTTTTCTTGAACATTTTGGATTGATTTAGCTCTTTTCTTTGAATTTAATTTTTGTCTTTTATACGTTGCTCCTTTCTCATCATTTGAAAACTTAATTTATTTGGAAATCACTTCATCGTTATCACCGGATGTGTCATAGCCTTTTCTATACACAAGATACATAATCTAAAAATTACGAAACATACAAAACATGTACACCTTCCTTGATAAAATCAAGTGCATTATTGGCAGTGTTATACTAAAAAAATTTATATGGGTTATTCAATGGTCCAAACACGTCATCAATGAAACATAGGGGAACCTTTTTCTCCATTAACAAAAGTATCATAAATTCATTGTGAGGATTATGGCACTCTCTCCATGAACAAGGTCGGTGCATCCAACATGTCCCTCATTTGAACGATGAATTGAAAGCTCAAAGAATACCATTCCCCTTTGGTTGTCACATTGTATTATATTTCCATTGGAGTTTCATCACATTTCCCACTTGGGAACTCGGGAATCGGATCTTGAGTGTTGAAAGTCCTGTACCCTTCCATGAAAACACCAATTTTTTCCAAAACATTCCTTTCGGTGTCGGTTTTGATATCCTAAACTTAACCAGATTTCATGAAAACTTTTAATTTGATCCAAAAATAGAATCATCTTTCGGAATCCCAATAAATCCATTGCCACAAGTTATCATGTCATGTGATGTTTCCATATAGTTTTCCTCACTATTTATAGTTACGCACTCGACATTAGCTAGTAGGTGATCAATAGCAATATATGGATTCAAGCAAAACTCAATATTTTCTGAGACTCTCGTCTCGGTGGCTTCTCCAATTATCTAAACTAATATGATGTGTCCACCATATCAATCTAATTTTCATTGCCAATTTACTATGAAAATTCAATTTTCTCAAGTATTACATTTTCTCTGTGTGAGACGCGAAGCTTAGCGAGAAGACAACGTATCATTTCCTTGGGAAATTTATTCAAATATTTCACGTGAATCCTAGTGCACCAATTTAATACTTTCTAAACTATCGCTGATGAGGGTTTTCTTGCATCACCACGTAAAACCTTCCCCTTTGGTTCTTTCTTTGTGAATATTGTCTCAATGTCTCTTAAAGAATTGAAGAAAAATCTACAACCCCTTCTTAATCAAATAAATCTCAAGGGGATTCTTCTACATCTACGAGATGGGACAATGGAATTATAGTTTTTCCCTACATTTGAGTAAGTTGCTTTGATATTTTTACCAAACATCTACCTACAACAATTTTTGTTGCTTTGAGGAATCAGTTGGGACTCATCCCCATTGCACATGCAGGGGGAGATTGAAGAATGTATGTTCAAATATGTAGTTCCTCTATAGTTCCACCGCCAACACTGTAGCTCATCTTCCAATTCCACCATCAACTCCATCTCATCATCCTATTATTTTCCTTTAATTACATTTTTACTTCGGTAAATAAACTATAGACTGAGAAGATCCTTCATTCATAGGATTAGTTCCTTAGCATGATTGATGCCTATTTTTTAGGATCTTCTCTGTGTTCATCTTCTATTTTCTGCTCAATAAACTATAACAAATTGCTTTAAATAAATCTTTGTATTTTCAGACTTCAACGCACAACAAGAAGGAAAAAGACAGTTTGAATAAAACAAACACTTTTATTTTTTTCTCTCAGCTTTTTTGTTCGCTCACTATGTGAGCATATTTATTATTACTATATACAAGTATAGCGTAAGTGATAAGTTTTATAATCTTCAATTGGCATTAGAGTTGGTTGCAAGACTATTTTTTTTTTGCAAAATTTACAGGTTAACGGTTCTCTCCAAGAATTGTCAGAATGTCAAATGGTGGCAATTTTTCATTCCGGCTTACTGTTGTTTATCAAGGACAACTAAGATTCTTTGGAGTATAAAGATGAAGACCCTACTATTATCCCAAGATATATGGGATTTATTAGAAGGAGGATACACAAAACACCGTAGATTAGAATGCTTTAAATGGTTTAATAGAAAATCAATGAACTCAATTGAAAGAAGATAAAAAGGACAATCGAGCTCTTTTTCTATCCAATGTGTACTAGATATATCTATTTTCCCCGTATAGTGGGTATGAAAAATTCAAAGGATGCATGGGAGGCCTTACAAACTACATACCAAGGATCTGAAAAATAAGGTTGGTAAGACTTCAAACCCTTCAAAGGGATTTTGAAAGTTTAAGTATGAAGGAAGATGAATTTGTTCAAGAGTTTATTACTAGGGCTCAAAGTATTTTGGAGCATCTTAAAAATCAAGGGAAATTTTCAGAGAGAAAAAATTATAGAAAATATTTTGATATCTCTTCTATTAAAGTTTAATCTAGTGGTCATTTCTATTGAAGAAAGTAAAGATATAACCACATTCAAAGTTACAGAGTTGATAGGTTCTTTGCAATATCTTGAGGACCATATGCAACATTCAACAGTGAACCTAGTTCAACCCTTCTAGTCTACTTTGTAATAATTGAAGATAAATCTACAACCCCTTCTCAATCAAATAAATATGAAGGGGAGTCTTCTACATCTACGGGAGGTGGTAGAGGAAGAGGAAGAGGAAACAAAAGAGGCGAGAGGAAGAATTTCAATCAATTGGAGAAACATACAAGTGCTTGTATTGTGAAAGGTATGGACACTATGAATCTGAGTGTAGAAATAAAAATATGATTTAAATAAGTCAAGAGCCAACTATACTGAAAAAGTATTTTGAAGAAGCAAAACACTCTACATTATTCACTTGATTTGGAAAAAGAACCTCAAAAGGATGTTTGGTTCTTGGATAGCGGTTGATCGGATCATATGTCAAGTAAATTTGATCTCTTTGTCAAATAAGATTATTCTGTAAGGAGTCAAGTGAAATTTGACAATGATAAAGAGGTTGATGTAATTGGAAAAGGTACCCTTGTAGTGAAAACTAAGCAAGGAGAAACTACATTTATTCAGATACTTTGCATGTGCCCAAATTACAGCATAATATTTTAAGTATTGGGAATCTTGTAGAAAACAATTACAAGGTTGTGTTTGAAGATAATTGCTGCAAAATATTTGATAAATCAACTAACAATCATCTTGTAGAAAAGGCTTGTATGATAGAGAATAGATTATTTCCTCTCACTTTGGATTCCACTAAGATTCATGCCCTCAAGGAAACCATAGATGATTCATGGTTATGGCACCAATGGTATGGTCATTTTAATTTTCAAGGATTAAGTTTTCTTCATAAGAAAGGCATGGTGAGAGGACTTCTTGCAATTCAGACATAAAAGAAGAAGTTTTTTGGGGTGTGCAATTGGCAAGCAACATCGAGACAGTCTTAGGTGAACAAATTATGGAGGA
The DNA here is from genome assembly GCA_018340775.1 of Taxus wallichiana var. yunnanensis. Classification (NCBI taxonomy): domain Eukaryota; kingdom Viridiplantae; phylum Streptophyta; class Pinopsida; order Cupressales; family Taxaceae; genus Taxus; species Taxus wallichiana. Next base: position 219,997,009 of record CM031235.1, read on the forward strand.
AAAATATCCTCTAGAGCTTGTGCATAGTGACATTTGTGGTGACATGTAAGAGGAATATTTGGGTAAGAATATTTATTTTCGACATTTATTGATGATTCTCACACCACACATGGGTTTATTTTCTTAATCAGAAATTTGAGGCATTTGAATGCTTCAAGCATTTTAAGGCTATGGCAGAAAATCAAAGTGGGTATTCTCTCAACATACTCTCGAACAGATAAAGGAGGAGAATTCACTTCCAATGACTTTTCCGATCTTTGTAATACTCATGGAATTAAGAGACAACTTATGATAGCTTATACCCTACAACAGAATGGCATTGCAGAAAGAAAGAAGCTGTACCATTATGCGAGATGGAATGAAGCATGTTGCAGTTCAAAAACCTTCCTAATTGCTATTGGGGAGTTGAAGAGCAACCACATTTTGTAAATTGAATCGAATCCCAAATAAATTGCTTTAGAATATCATTCCTAAGGAATCTAGGAGTGGACACAAGCCCTTAGTAGCTCACTTTCGTGTATTTTGTTCCCTTGCATATGTTCATGTTCTAGAAAAGAAGTGGAAGAAGTTGGATGCAAAATCCAAACTTTGTATCATTGTGGGCTATTCAAATTTCACAAAAGGATACAAGTTCTATAATCCCAACACGAGAGAAATGGATTATTAGTTGAGATTTGGTTTTCTTTGAAGGGGAGTATGGCCATGGAAAAAGGAGTTCAATAAACTACACCACTCTTTATGGGTATAGAAGATGTTCAAAAGGTTCCTCCTCTCCCCACATGCTCAAGTGGAAGTTCAAGCCCCGATTTTCTAAGTTCACCAAGTTCCTCTTCAGCTGACAACCCCACACCTTTTTCAATGATTCCCTTATTTCCAATCCCAAAAGATTTGATATCTATTTTGTAGAGATGTTATATTTGAACAATAATTTCTTACCATAATCTTATTCAGAACCATTTTCATAGACAATTCAAGGGGAAAACTAAGAGCTCCTATTAGATATTCAGTATGAAAATTTTCTCCTTAATTTAGTGGATCAGAAATGTGGAGGTTGATAGGGTCATGAGAACCATATTTTAATCAATTATTTCACCATGCGGACATGACGAGGAACTAAGGAACACCGTATAGTGCATGAGAAAAGGGGGTGTAGGAAACACATGACTATGGGGAACACAATGCATAAGGGAACATTTCTATCCAGGTAATCATCATCCACATAGGTCATGAAGATGAAGGTTTGAGGATGAAAAGGAGGTTTGGAGAACTATGAGCATGAAGGAAATCATTCCCTCCATTTCAAAATCTTCCACAATAGCCGTAAAGAAGGAGAGGCTATCTCTTGCGTAACAAAGGACCATGTGGGGAGAAAATTTTGAGAGATAAAGGATCTTTCAATTCCAAATAGGTTCACAAAAGTTGTAGTAAAGATGCGATCAATTATTTATGGGCCATAGGGTTGTGTGGATAACACGAATGGAAATAGAATAAGTTCCTTTGGTTCTTAAAACATCCTCCAAAACTACTAAGTGAATTTGATAGAGTATGGCGGGGATAAAAGACTTGCATGGGATCAAGGGGCTTGGGAAAACAATTCTATTTGGGTCATCGACCACTGTTATCACTTTCTAATTTTAGTGTACCTAGATAATATCTTCATCTAACATCTTACATGGGAGGATTAAAATATTTATTATAATAATAAATCTTTTAAATAATTTTTTATTTTAAATCTCACTTGGCTTCAAACCTCAACCTACCTCATGATTTTTTAATAAAAAAATTGAAATACGTGTTGTGAGTTCAAGCCTTAGAAGAATTTTTTTACGTGCACTTGGGTTGGCCATGAGGCATCACCTTAGCAAATGGGGACTTTTCTGATGAAGAATTTAAACTCAAAATTCATTTTGGGCTAGTTTTAACATAATAGATTCGAAATGGGAAAGTTTCATAAAGTCTGCTTTTTTCGGTGACAATAATTAAACTAATGGAAAATTTAAATTAAAGAACATTATTCTCATAAGTTATCTATGAATTGTTAAAAATAAACCCGGATGGTTCCCAACCAAGTAGTTATAAAAATTTATTGAATGAAACCATTCTTTCTGCAAAGCATTTTGATTCTAGGAAAACATTTTTTTTTCTTCTTTTGATTTTCTCTTATTTTGATTTTTTAGATTATGAATTTAAGAGCCATGGTGGTAGGCTAGTGCCACAATTTACGTAAAAAAATGGGACAATTCTTGATATTTGTGTTTGGTCATGAATCACTTGATATCAAAGAAAATTAGATGAGATAAATATTTGGTTCGGTAAAATACGAAGATTATTTGTTGAATTTCAATGGAATATGTAACCACATGTGAGGCTTGGACCCTACATTTTCATAGAGGAGCTTCAAATATTTTCTATGGGAACATCCCTTAAGGACCATCTTCACTTGTCCCCCATAAAAGGAGTTTCATTTTGGTGAGCTCTACCTTCCAAACAAGGCATCACTATGGAGTGCATTTGAATTAACAAAACCCTCTCATACTTTAGATAATAGTCACTTATTGTAGTACCCACTCCTCTTCAACACTTATTATATTTTGATTTCAATTATTGTTGACTATAGACATGGATATTATTGTATAACTTTGGTTTATCATGATGTTAGATGATAGAGATATTGTGACTATTGTTGGATTGCGATCCATAGTATGATTTGTGTGGATTCTTAGAGATGTAGAGAGACATTTTATATTGATGATGATGTGTTGTTACCATATATATGTACTAAAATTGAAATTCTCGTCATGCTTACTATGATGTAGTGTTTGAACTAATCTCGTGATCTTACCGATATTGATGAAATGGTAGAATTGAGACGTTGCTTAAATTTTTAGACAAATGATAACATTTTTAGTTGAGATGATGATTTAGCTATATGAGGATGGTTATTTATTGATGTGTGTATATTTTATCTTTGATGTTTTTGATACGGCCATGAAGCCGAAGGAGGTATTATGTGATTTTACGGGTAATTATTTCACAACAATCAAAAGGGGGTCGGGAGATAAACCACAATGGAATACTAGATGGATATAATGAAGGTCACCATGGAAACTTGTGTAATGATTTTGTTCTGTTATTAGTTTGTCGGGGGTCCCGATGGGGGATGACCTCAATTGTGAACATGGGCTTTGTGTGCAATTCCTTTCCTTTTTATTTTATTCATTATAGATTATTTGATCTAATTTATTTTTATCATTATTGATTAATGTACCTTAATTAAGTGAATTAATCATATTTACTAAGATATTTGGGGATGTGACAAAAAGGGCCATTTATTAGATTTTTTTATCCTTTGGATTTTGAGATTTAAGTTGAGTGTATGTGACCTTGAGCATTATAAACCCTACCTTACATGGGAAATTCGGATTTTGGCTTAAGGACCATTTTTCAGAGGCTTGTGGGACAAGATAAGATTTTCCCACACCTCTTAATTTCATATACAAACCCTACCTATGGATTATGGCGTCAAAAATAGACACCATTATGTGTTTTGTAAGGCAAAAAGTGACATTTATTACACTTTTCTTACATGGGTTTTAAATTATGTCCTTAGAGGGTGTGGGTTTTGTTGTACCTATGTAAGAGGCTTTTCATTTCTCTCAACCACCAATTTATTGTGCCTTGGGGTTAAGGTTTGACTTATGATGTGGAGTTGAGGGTAAGTGATGTGGCATCCTACATTGAGCCACCTCACCCTCCTCTTCCTTTTTCTATATATGCAAGTTTATTTGTTTGTTTAGGGGTTACTTCATTTCATTTGTGTTCTTGTATTTTTGGAGTAAAAGAGTTTTGGAGTGCTTGTTGAAGTTTTGGAACTTTTCGGAGTTAGCATGAAGTTGGTGGACAATTCTGTGGACATAAAAACCTGAAATTCAGGAACCGTGATCACGGTTTATATATCGTGATCATGGTTTTAAACCATGATCGCGATTCCTAAATTTTGGATTTGGAAATAACTGAACCTAAAACCGTGATTGCGAGTTTAGAACCGAGAGCGCGGTTATAAATCACGATCACGGAACTCTAACACAAAAAGAACATTCCCACGAGTCCTCATTTTCCCCATTTTTCATTTCAAACCGTGATTTCTCCTAGATGTTTTTCACTCGAGCTTTGAATACCACCTCAAAATTACTCATCGTACTTCCGGATCATGATAGATTCAACCATGCCGCCAAGAAAAGGAGGTAAGCCCCTGATTTTAATTATTTTTTTTGCATTTTAGGTTTTTTCAACATTTTCATGGGTTTTTTGAAATGTTTGTTTATGTATACAATTTTCTTGTTTTGTCAGTTGGTTGGAAAGCTTAAAATCATGAAAACCATCAAAAATTTTCAAAACCCTCCGAACATTCCTCAAAACCCTCCTCCAAACATAGATTTGCCTCTGTGGCTCCTTCTGTCCCCATTGAACTAGTAAGAACACAAGATAATATCATTGGAAGAATCGAGAAAATAAAATTGTCATTGAGAACCTTATTCAGACTATAAGACAAAATCATGCCACAAATCCATCCCACATGACTTTAGCCAACACATTGCAAACATTGATTGGCGAAGTCGACTCCGCAACCAACCAAATACATAGATGGAATACCTTTAGAGGTGATTGTAGGTGGTGGTATGTGGATAAATTATCCCATGCGGCCGTAAAAGACAAAAAAATGGAAAAGACCTCATTTGTGCATTATTTATTGACCCGAGAACCAATGCCCCCCCGTAATTACTTGCAAACGGTTCCCAATCCATTGGTGCCATGATGACCGAATCAAAAACAATTTTTAGGACCGATGGTGGATGGTTTTTGATTATCCACCATGCAACAACAATGAGGTTCCTCTTTATTTTTTGAAGAAATTATATTGCGAGTTCGTGCTTAATGAGGTCCCGAATTATTTTGACTTTTCTGACTTTTTTGGTTGAGGAGGTGGCTCTGCATAGTAGACCTGGTGCATGCATAGGTCAACCAAGGATCCCCCATGCCCCAAAACCCCCACTTCCTTCAGTTATCCCTCCTATAGTGAAGGAGGTTGTGGAGATTGACACACTACATGCATTGAGGGAGCTCACTGACACTCGACCCCAGCATAGTGACTAGATTACATCTGGTGATGTTGGTGGAGGTGTCAGTTCTAGCGCACCACACCACTGTGGATCATGTGGTGCCGTATGCACTGTGGGTGAGACATCATTTGCTGGTTCACATGATTTATTTTCTATAGATGAGATGTTGGGGGATGTTTTTGGAACTGGTGCCACTGATATTGGTCTTTCACAGGTAAATTTCAAATAAATATAATATATATATATATACAATAGTTTAATTCACATGTTTGAGATTTTAATATATATGTATTTGATTGTACATCATGTACATACATGTAAAAAACTAATTTTTATTTTATTTTAAATAGCAAGAGCTAGTGAAGGAAACATCCAGCGTCGACATGCTAGCTACTGCAGCTGGGTGTGTTTCAAACATAAGTTTCAAGTTGTACAAACTTACATTTTTAATTTCATTTGATTGCACTAGATTATTATTATAATGTTTCACATGTATGTTGTACATATTAATATGTTTGTCTTTTATACATAGGAGCCTGGTGGGTCATCATCTACTCTGGGAACTAAGGCTACTGGCATGCCTCACATGAGTTTTATGCAGGTTAGTTTCTCTTTACACTTTGTTTCTAATTGTGGAAGTTCACGTGGATTACATGCTTTGGACCTCTGTTATGTGGTGCAGTCATGTAGATTTTAATATTGATTTGTACATGTTTTTTGTATAGCTTATGACTGCCAGAGAGACTCCTCCATATATGCAGACTATGGAGGCTGCTGTAGATACTGCCATAGCATCTGCAGATCCACTAACTGAGGTACAATTTTTCAAATTTGTTAAATTTTGGAGGTTCATTATTTCTTATTACTTAAATCTACAATATCAAATTTTGTATGTATGTGAAATATTTAATTTGAAAATTAATTATTTGTATGTAGCTTACCCCTCGTGAGTCTATTGTTGTCCTGTGATGCATCAACGACAAATTGATAGGGATCATGACATTGCGGTAAGATTTCACATGCATTTTAACTAAATTGTACAAGTTTCTAAATTTTGAATGTATTTTAAAATTTTGGGTGTTAAAAACTTGTTGTTTATGAATGTGCAGGTTAGGTTGTAGACTGCTTAGAGATGCCTAGGACCACACGGATGAAATTTGTAGTGGCATCTCCCTCCACTACATCCCCAGGTCATGGACATGCTACTTCTAGCAGGGCAAAGAGAGGGAAGATGTTTCATGAGTAGATTCATAGTCCACCTAGATGTACATAGATATATATATGGGCCATCTGGTCCTAGTGAACATGTTTCTTCATATAGTCCATTGTATATATATAGCCTTTTGTGACCGCATGTGGTCCTATATACATTATGACACACTTAGTTCGAGATGTACACATGTTATGAACTTACATATTTTCAGAGACGTGCATCTGGAGCACACTTTGTTTGATTCTTATATATCCATGTGTGTTGGTTTTCATAATGATATTACTTCTATATGTTTGATTTGATTTCATTGCATGTATGATATCCTTCTATGTATGTTTTCATAACCATTTATTAGTTCTAGATATGTATGTTTGATTTAAAATTAAAAAACCATGTCCCAGGAGCACTACATGGTACAATTGTTAAGAAAACCTATTCCATTAAGCAAAACCATGCTAGGTGAACTACAAAAGGGCAATACATAATTACTTTTTTTCTTTTAAAGCTAACACTCATCTGTTGCATATCAACTAATGCGAACATTGATAGAAATAAGCGAGGTAGAGTTCATCTTGAACTATATGAATATAATGTTACTTATGGTGCAACATTGCATGGTACAATTGTTAAGAAATTAAGGGAAGCATTTACATTGTTTTAGAGAAATTAAGGGAATCAATAGATGTACACACCTTATCTCTTTATAATTTGGTGCTATATGCCAATCAACTAAGAAGTTAAACATTCAATTTGATTATCGTTTAAATTAGATTCACTTCTCTCTTTCATTTTCATTGTTTGTCTCTTTCTTCTTGGACTTACCATCCTCTCTTTCCTTTTATTTGCTTGTATGTATTCAAGACTTCTTTCTTTCTCCTTCTTATTTTGCCATTGTTCACTCTTTTTTCTCTTGACTTGTCTCTTGTTGCTTTGAATATCCTGTCATAAATATCTCCTCAAGCCTTTGTATTTCCTCATGTACAACAAGTATTCACTCTCTCCTTCACTTTCTTCATTTATTGATCACAGCCATTACATGCTTGCCTCAAACTGAAATTTGACCTTTTCTCACCACTTTCCTCTTGTTTCCCATTTCATATTGAATGAGTACCTATTTATTCTCTAAGAATTTCATTTTGCACTTCCTTTCTCCTCCATTATTCTTCTTTCGTGCTATGTTCTCCATTATGAGAATTATTTTCTCTTCTTCATGTTTCTCATGCATGGAAACTATTTTCCTCTTATTCCTTCATAGGCTCTCACTTATTTGTTTCCTTCACTTATTTTAGCATGCTTCATAAGTGACTTGATTGGCCACTTCACTCTCCTTCTAAAATTCCATCCAAATATGCAAACTTGAAGCTACTTGCCTTAGCATTTTATTGATAATCTTATTCATATGTTCACATTCTCACCATACTATTAGAAACAATGAATAAATGCATTTCATTCCTTTAACATGACTTACCTTTACTCACCACTTTTCACTAGTTCTTGCTTCACTAGCAATTATGGCTCATTTAATTTCAACTCCATTTAGTATTCTTGACCTATATTCAAATACTTAATCCACTATTAGAATAACAAGGGAATGCTTTATTCTTGTGAATCTTCAAAGCATGATAATTAGGGTATTAGATACCCATTAAGGGATGAAAAGTATGTAAAAAGTTTCAAGGTAGCCAAGAGCATGACCATATTACAATGCAAACATAATGAGCATGTAAGCACATAGCTGGGGCAGTAGAGGATGGAGAGAGATCACCACAACAACATAGCTCAAGAGAGAAAAGAAAGGATAGTGATGAAGCACCTAAGAGGATAGAGGCAAGTCCAAAGAGAACAAGAGAGATGGAAGGTAAACAAGTGACATTGAATGTTTTGAGTCCTAGGAAATGAATAGAGGTGAGGAGTGAGAAGTCATGCCTTAGGACATCGTGGCACCAAACCAAATGTGTTGACACATCTAGTGGCCAGGTGAATGCTAGAGGAGTGCATTGTTTTGGTGCGTGACAAGGTCGTTGCTTCCGGGCTACTTCGTTCGGGCGTAGTCCCTTAAGAGCCCTGAGACCAAAATATTGTTCAACTTCGATGGGTGACTACTCGGACTCCGTGGCACCTAGAGATGTCTCATCTGATCCAACACCTGGTGTAGGGACCTCTACAATAGCCTCTCTCATTTTTTTCCTTCTCAGATCGGTGCTCTCGCTGCCTATTGTTTGCAAACACGTGAAATAGTGCAGTTTGAGCCAATATAAGGTTGTCAAACGCTATATTTTGCAAATGGTGGGTCATGGCACCAAACCAAATGTGTTGACATGTCTAGGTGGCTAGGTGAACACAAGAGGAGGTAGTGTTTTGGTGCATGAAAGGTCATTGCTTCTGAGCTACTTCGTTCGGGCGTAGTCCCTTAAGAGCCAGAGACAAAATATCGTTCAACTTCGATGGGTGACTACTTGGATTCTATGGCACCTAGAGATGTATCATCTAATGAAAAACATCATTTTAGGGACCCTCTACAATAGCCTCTCTTGGTTTTTTCCTTCTCAGATCGTGTGCTCTCGTTGCCCTATTGTTTGCAAACGGGAAAAATAGTGTAGTTTGAGCTAGTGTAAGGTTGTCAAACACTATATTTTGTAAACGGTGGGTCGTGACACCAAAAAAAATGTGCTGACAAGTCTAGGTGGCTAGATGAATGCTAGAGGAGGTGGTGTTTTGGTGCTGTGACAAGGTCATTGCTTTCGGGCTACTTTGTTCGGGCGTAGTCCTTAAGAGCCCTGAGACCAAAATATCGTTCAACTTCGATGGGTGACTACTCGGACTCCGTGGCACCTAGAGATGTCTCATCTAATCCGAAACCTTGGTGTAGGGACCCTCTACAATAGCCTCTCTAATTTTTTTCCTTCTCAGATTGGTGCTCTCGCTGCCCTATTGTTTGCAAACGCGTGAAATAGTGTAGTTTGAGCCAGTTTGTCAGTTTGTCAAACGCTATATTTTACAAATGGTGAGTCATGGCTTTGAACCAAATGTGAACACATCTGGTGGATAGATGAATTCTAGAGGAGGTGGTTTTGGTGCACGACAATGTCGTTGCTTAGGGCTACTTCGTTCGGGCGTAGTCCCTTAAGAGCCCTGAGACCAAAATATCGTTCAACTTTGACCCGGTGACTACTCGGACTCGTGGCACCTAGAGTCTCTTTTCTAATAGAAAACCTCATCTTAGGGACCCTCTATAATAGCCTCTCTTAGTTTTTTTCCTTCCCAGATCGGTGCTCTCGCTGCCCTATTGTTTGCAAACGCACAAAATAGTGCAGTTTGAGCCAGTGTAAGGTTGTCAAACGCTATATTTTGCAAACGGTGGGTCATGGCACCAAACCAAATGTGTCGACACATCTAGGTGGCCAAGTGAATACTATAGGAGGTGGTGTTTTGGTGCACGACAAGGTTGTTGCTTCCGGGCTACTTCATTCGGGCGTAGTCCTTTAAGAGCCCTGAGACCAAAATATCATTCAACTTCGACGGGTGACTACTCGGACTCCGTGGCACCTAGAGGTGGCTCACCTAATTTGAAACCTTGGCATAGGGACCCTCTATAATGGCCTCTCTCAATTTTTACCTTCCTAGATCGGTGCTCTCTTGCTGCCCTATTGTTTGCAAAACATGTGAAATAGTATAGTTTGAGCTAGTATAAGGTTGTCAAACACTATATTTTGCAAACGGTGGTTGTGGCACTTAACCGAATGCATTGACACATCTTGGTGGCTAGTGAATGCTAGAGGAGGTGGTGTTTTGGTGCGCGACAAGGTCATTGCTTCTGAGGCTACTTCATTCGGGCGTAGTCCCTTAAGAGCCCTGAGATGAAAATATCATTCAACTTCGACGGGTGACTACTCAGACTCTATGGCACCTAGAGATATCTCATGTTATCCAACACCTCAGTGTAGGGACCCTCTACAATGGCCTCTCTCAATTTTTTCCTTCTCAGATCGGTGCTCTCGCTGATGCCTATTATTTGCAAATGCGTTAAATGGTGCAATTTGAGCCAGTGTAAGGTTGTCAAACACTATATTTTTCAAACGGTGGGTCATGGCACCAAAAAAAAATGTGCCAAATATTCCAGGTGTCTAGGTGAATGCTAGAGGAGGTGGTGTTTTGATGTGTGACAAGGTCGTTGCGTCCAGGATTCTTCGCTTATGCGTAGTCCCTTAAGAGCCCTGAGAATAAACTATTGTTCAAGTTCGACGGGTGACTACTCAGACTCTGTGGTACCTAGAGATGTCTCATCTTATCGACACCTCAACATATAGGGACCCTCTACAATAGCCTCTCTTGTTTTTTTCCTTCCCGTTGATCGGTGCTCTCGCTGCCCTATTGTTTGCAAATGCGTGAAATAGTGCAGTTGGAGCCAGTGTAAGGTTGTCAAACACTATATTTTGCAAACGGTGGGTGTGTCACAAACCAAATCATCTTGACAAGTCTAGGTGGTGATGAGGTGATCACTAGAGGAGGTAGTGTTTTGGTGTGACAAGGTCATTGCTTAGGGCTACTTCGTTGGGCGTAGTCCCTTAAGAGCTACGAGACAAAAATATCGTTCAACTTCGATGGTGACTACTTGGACTCCATGGAACCTAGAGTGTCTCGTTTGATCTAATATCTCAGCTTAGGGACCATCTACAATAGCCTCTCTAAGTTTTTTCCTTCCTAGATTAGTGCTCTCACTTGCCCTATTGTTTGCAAACACGTAAAATAGTGCAATTTGAGCCAGTGTAAGGTTGTCAAATGCTATATTTTACAAACGGTGGGTCATGGCACCGAACCGAATGTGTCAAAATTTCTACGGGTGGCCAGGTGAACACTAGAGGAGGTGGTGTTTTGGTGTGCGACAAGGTCGTTGCTTTTAGGCTACTTCGTTCGGGCGTAGTCCCTTAAGAGCCCTGAGACCAAAATATCGTTCAACTTCGACGGGTGACTACTCGGACTCCGTGGCACCTAGAGATGTCTCTTGTCTATTTGAAACCTTGGCATAAGGACCCTCTAAAATAGTCTCTCTCTTTTTTCCTTCTCGGATCGGTGCTCTCGCTGCCCTATTGTTTGCAAATGCGTGAAATAGTGCAGTTTGAGCCAATGTAAGGTTGTCAAACGCTATATTTTACAAACGGTGGGTCGTGGCACCGAACCGAATGTGCCAAAACATCTAGGTGACTAGGTGAATGCTAGAGGAGGTGGTGTTTTGGTGCACGACAAGGTCGTTGCTTCCAGGCTACTTCGTTCGGGCGTAGTCCCTTAAGAGCCCTGAGACCAAAATATCGTTCAACTTCGACGGGTGACTACTCGGACTCCGTGGCACCTAGAGACATCTCATCTGATCGACACCTCGGTGTAGGGACCCTCTACAATAGCTTCTCTCTATTTTTTTCCTTCTCATATCGGTGCTCTCGCTGCCCTATTGTTTGCAAACACGCGAAATAGTGCAGTTTGAGCCAATATAAGGTTATCAAATGCTATATTTTGCAAACGGTGGGTGTGGCACCAAACCGAATGTGCTGACACATTTGGGTGGCCAGGTGAACACTAGAGGAGGTGGTGTTTTGGTGCGTGACAAGGTCATTGCTTCCGGGCTACTTCGTTCGGGCATAGTCCCTTAAGAGCCCTGAGACCAAAATATTGTTCAACTTCGACAGGTGACTACTCGGACTCTGTGGCACCTAGAGACATCTTGTCTAATCCAAAACCTTGGTGTAGGGACCTCTACAATAGCATCTCTCAGTTTTTTTCCTTCTCAGATCGGTGCTCTCGCTGCCCTATTGTTTGCAAACATAAGAAATAGTGCAGTTTGAGCTAGTGTAAGGTTGTCAAACGCTATATTTTTCAAATGGTGGTTCATGCAACCGAACCAAATTCATTGAAATTTACGGGTGGCCTTGTGAAATCTAGAGGAGGAGGTGTTTTAGCGCATGACAAGGTTGTTCCTTCCAGGCTACTTCGTTCGGGTGTAGTCCCTTAAGAGCCCTGAGACCAAAATATCATTCAACTTCGAGGGGTGATTATTCTAACTCCATGGCACCTAGATATGTCTCATATAATCCAACACATTAGCATAAAGACCCTATATAGTAACCTCTCTTAGTTTTTTCCTTCTCAGATCGGTGCTCTCATTGCCCTATTGTTTGCAAATGCATGAAATAGTGCAGTTTGAGCCAGTGTAAGGTTGTCAAACGCTATATTTTGCAAATGGTGGGTCGTGGCACCAAACCAAATGTGTCAACATGTCAGGTGGCTAGGTGAATACTAGAGGAGGTGGTGTTTTGGTGCGTGACAAGGTCATTGCTTCCGGGCTACTTCGTTCGAGCATAGTCCCTTAAGAGCCCTGAGACAAAAATATCGTTCAACTTCGACGGGTGACTACTCGGACTCTATGGCACCTAGAGACATATCATCTAATCCAAAACCTTATGAAGGGACCCTCTATAATATTCTCTCTTGGTTTTTCCTTCTCGATTGATCGGTGCTCTCGCTACCCTATTGTTTGTAAACGTGTGAAATAGTGCAGTTTGAGCCAGTGTAAGGTTGTCAAATGATATATTTTGTAAACGTGGGTTTTGGCAATGAACCAAATGCACTAACACATTTGAGTGGCTAGGTGAATGCTATAAGAGGTGGTTTTTTGGTGTGACAAGGTCGTTGCTTCCTAGATACTTGGTTCGGGCGTAGTCTCTTAAGAGCCCTGAGAAAAATATCATTCAACTTCGACGGATGTGACTACTCAGACTGCATGGCACCTAGAGATGTCTCATCTTATTTGACACCTTGGCGTAGGGACCCTCTATAATAGCCTCTCTATTTTTTTTTTTTTCCTTCCCAAATCAATCCTCTCGCTTCCTTATTGTTTGCAAACACGTGAAATAGAGCAGTTTGAGCCAGTGTAAGGTTGTCAAATGCTATATTTTGCAAATGGTGGGTCATGGCACCAAACCGAATGCTCGACACATCTGGGTGGCTAGGTGAACACTAGAGGAGGATGTGTTTTGGTGTGCGACAAGGTCATTTCTTTTGGGCTACTTCGTTTGGGCGTAGTCCCTTAAGAGCCCTGAGGCCAAAATATTTCTCAACTTCGACATGTGACTACTCAGACTCCATGGCACCTAGAGATGTCTCATATAATCTAAAACCTTAGCATAGGGACCCTCTACAATAGACTCTCTTGTTTTTTTCCTTTCAGATTAGTGCTCTCATTTACCCTATTGTTTGCAAAATCGTGAAATAGTGCAGTTTAAGCCAATGTAAGGTTGTCAAACACTATATTTTGCAAACGGTGGGTCGTGGCACCAAACCGAATGCATCAAAACAACTAGGTGGCTAGGTGAACACTATATGAGGTGGTGTTTTAGTGCGTTACCAGGTCATTGCTTCCAGGATACTTCGTTCGGGTGTAGTCCTTTAAGAGCCCTGAGAACAAAATATCATTCACATTCGATGGGTGACTAATCAGACTCCGTGGCACCTAGAGACATCTTGTCTCGATCGACACCTTGGTGTAGGGACCCTCTAGAATATTCTCTCTCAGTTTTTCCTTTCTAGATTGGTGCTCTCGCTGCCCTATTATTTGCAAATGCGTGTGAAATAGGCGGTTTAAGCCGAGTGTAAGGTTGTCAAACACTATATTTTACAAATGGTGGGTAGTGTAACTAAACCGAATACTTGACATGTCTTAGTGGCTAGGTGAATGCTAGAGGATGTGGTGTTTTGATGTGTGACAAGGTCATTGCTTTCGGGCTACTTCGTTCGGGTGTAGTCCCTTAAGAGCCATGAGACCAAAATATCGTTCAACTTCGACAGGTGACTACTCGGACTCTATGACACCTAGAGATGTATGTTCGATCCGAAACCTTAGCATAGGGACCTCTCTACAATTAGCCTCTCTCAGTTTTTTCCTTCCCATATCTATGTTCTCGCTGCCCTATTATTTGTAAACATGTGAAATAGTGCGGTTTGAGCCGAGTGTAAGGTTGTCAAACGCTATATTTTGCAAACGCTAGGTTATGGAACAAAACCAAATGTGCCGACATGTCCAAGTGGCCAAGGGAATGTTAGAGGAGGTGGTGTTTGGTGCGTGAAAATTTCGTTGCTTCGGACTATTTCGTTCGGGCATAGTCCCTTAAAAGCCCCGAGACCAAAATATCGTTCAACTTCGACGGGTTAGTACTAAGACTCTGTGGCACCTAGAGACGTCTCATCGAACCAAAACCTTAGTAAAGGGATCCTCTACAATAACATCTATTGGTTTTTCCTTCTCATATCGGTGCTCTTGCTGCCCTATTGTTTGCAAACGTGCGAAATAGTGCAGTTTGAGCCAGTGTAAGGTTGTCAAACGCTATATTTTGCAAACCGTGGGATTTGGAAATGAACCAAATGCACCACACATCTGGGTGGCAGGTGAACACTAGAAGAGGTGGTGTTTTGAGTGCATGAAAATGTCGTTGCTTCGGGCTACTTCGTTCAGGCGTAGTCCCTTAAGAGCCCTAAGACCAAAATATTACTCAACTTTGACATTTGACTACTCGGACTTCGTGGCACCTAGAGATGTCTCATCTAATCGACACCTAAGAATAGGGACCCTCTACAATAGCCTCTCTTGGTTTTCCTTCCTTCCCGGATCGGTGCTCTCGCTGCCCTATTATTTGCAAACTCACGAAATAATACAATTTGAGCCAATGTAAGGTTATCAAATGCTATATTTTACAAACGGTGGGTTGTGGCACCAAAACCAAACACATCGACCCATCTAGGTGGCTAGGTGAACACAAGACAAGGTGGTGTTTTTTGGTGCGCGACAAGGTAATTGCTTCCAAGCTACTTCGTTTAGGCATAGTCCCTTAAGAGCCACGAGAACAAAATATCATTCACCTTCGATGGGTGACTAATCGGACTCCGTGGCACCTAAGAGACATCTCGTCGATCCGACAATTTTACGTATGGACCCTCTATAATAGCCTCTCTCTTTTTTTTCTTCTCGATCGGGTGTCTCGCTGCCCTATTGTTTGCAAACGCGCAAAATAGTGCAGTTTGAGCCAGTGTAAGGTTGTCAAACACTATATTTTACAAATGGTGGTTCGTACAACCAGACCAAATCTTGATGACATGTCTTGGTGGCCAAGTGAACGCTAGAGGAGGTGGTGTTTTTCTACATGAAAAGGTCATTGATTCTGGGCTACTTCGTTCGGGTGTAGTCCCTTAAGAGCCCTAAGACGAAAATATCGTTCAACTTCGACAGATGACTACTCGGACTCCGTGGCACCTAGAGATGTATCTTCTAATCCAAAACCTTAGCGAAAGGACCCTATACAATAGCCTCTCTAAGTTTTTTCCTTCCCATATCAGTGTTCTCGGTGCCCTATTGTTTGCAAACGTGTGAAATAGTGTTATAGATCAAGAGTTTCGTGCTTATTACCTATCCAAGTTAATGTACCAAAGTAAACATAAAAACCTTGAAAAACTCAAACAAAATCAATACACGATAGATAAGACAAGATCCGAAGATGTAGGTAGAAAAGAAAGCCGATGTAGACATTGCTTACAGGAGCATGAGCAATCTTGCAAAGTGGGCGTGGATCCTAAGAGCCACGAGACCAAAATACTTTGAGAAAAAGACAACGTTAAAAGATATTTGAGTGGACTACTTGAGAAGCTGGTCTAGAGATGCCTCAGAAGCGAAGCTCACCTCAACGGATGTCGGCCCTAGATTTTTTAATTAAAAGTGATAGACAGAATGTAAACACCGGATATAAAGCAACAGAAAATAGGAAACTGTGAAAACAATGCTCGATTTGTGTTACCTGAGTTCTTTTACCTATCGTAGACCGGTCAACATCGATTGGGTGAATGCAGAGGAGAATCGATTAGGATCAATCGTCATCGGATCGGGATCGGTCAGCGTCGAATAGGGAAAACTTGCAGGAAGGTTGAGAAATGGACAATGAAGGCTAGATCGTCAATGTCCACTAGATCTGCAGGGAGCTGTAGGGATACTTCGAAAAAGCTCTACCTTCACTAGATGTAGGAGTAGAGTCATGAAGAGATTGATGGAGGCTCACGATGTCGATGTTGTAGAAAAAGAGTAACGGTACTCCTCTCAGGGATTGATCTGGATGGAATTCACTTTCGCTTGATAGATGATGCTTGGGCTTGATGCTCAAAACTCTCTGTCATTCTTTCTATCTAACCAGAACTAAATTTTGGCCCTGTATTTCTAATCAGCGCTGATCGAGGTATAATCAGTGTCATTCGAAAAATCAGCGTCGACCCAAGTAGCCTCTCGGTCGCGTCGATTAGGAACAAACTCCCAAAATGGCCAAAAGGATGTTTTGGAAAGCTGAAAGTGATCCTTCGACTCAAAAATTGAAATATCCCATTACACGCTATATTTTTGGGGGAGGAGAAATAGGGGAGATAGATGGATAGAATTGATATGGAAGGTTAGGAATTGATATGGGGTAGATAAGCGTTGTTAATATACATGTAAAAGTGTAATTAAATAGTTAATATTTAATTATCAATGGGTAAAACACAATGGGGTATAATAAAATTAGGATAGATGTTTAAATCAAATATTTAAATAATACCCTAAGGGAGAAGTGGTGATATAAGGGTGCCTCTCTAGGTTTCGAGGTGATAAACGAACCGGGGGACACTAAATTGGGTAACCAATTTTAGGTGTCTAAAAGTGCGGTTTGAGCCAGTGTAAGGTTGTCAAACGCTATATTTTGGAAATGTTGGGTCATGGCACCAAACCAAATGTGTTGACATGTCTGGGTGGCTAGGTGAATGCTAGAGGAGGTGGTGTTTTGGTGCGTGACAAGGTCGTTGCTTCAGGCTAATTCATTTGGGTGTAGTCCCTTAAGAGACACTGAGACCAAAATATCATTCAACTTCGGTGCGTGACTACTCGGACTCTGTGGCACCTAGAGATGTCTCATCTAATCTAAAACCTCAATGAAGGGACCCTCTCCAATAGCCTCTTTTTGTTTCTTCCTTCTCATATGGGTGCTCTCTCGGTCTTTGTATTGTTTGCAAACATGTGAAAATAGTGTAGTTTGAGCCAATGTAAGGTTGTCAAACACTATATTTTGCAAACAGTGGGTTTGGCAAAGAACCAAATGCACCAACACGTTTAGGTAGATAGGTGAAATCTAGAAGAGGTGGTGTTTCAGTCCATGACAATGTCATTGCTTCCGCATACTTGATTTGGGGTAGTCCCTTAAGAGCCTACGAGACCAAAATATCATTCAAGTTTGATGGGTGACTAATCGGACTCGTGGTAGCTAGAGACATCTCTTTTGATCGACACCTTAGCATAGGGACCCTCTACAATAGTATCTCTCAGTTTTTACCTTCTCATATCGGTGCTCTCGCTGCCCTATTGTTTACAAACGTGCGAAATAGTGCAGTTGAGCCAGTGTAAGGTTGTCAAACACTATATTTTACAAATGGTGGGTCGTGCACCAAACCGAAATGTGTTAAAATGTCTTTGTGTCTAGGTGAATGCTATAGGAGGTTGTGTTTTGGTGTGTGACAATGTCATTGCTTTAGGCTACTTCGTTCGTGCATAGTCCCTTAAGAGCCCTGAGACAAAAATATCGTTCAACTTCGACGGGTGACTACTCAGACTTCGTGGCACCTAGAGACGTCTCATCGACCTAACACCTTGGTGTAGGGACCCCGCACAATAGCCTCTCTCTCCTTTTTTTTCTTCTCATATCGGTAATCTCACTTCCCTATTATTTGCAAACACATGAAATAGTGCAGTTTGAGCCGGTGTAAGGTTATCAAATGTTATATTTTGCAAATGGTGGGTCGTGGCACCAAACCGAATGTGCCAAACACATCAGGTGGCAACTTGAACACTAGTGGAGGTGGTGTTTTTGTGCGCGACAAGGTCGTTGCTTGAGGCTACTTTGTTCGGGCTTAGTTCCTTAAGAGCCGTGAGACCAAAATATTGTTCAAATTTGACGCATGAATACTCGGACTCTGTGGTACCTAGAGATGTCTTGTCAATGATCCAAAACCTTGGTGGGACCCTCTACAATATCCTCTCTCGCTTTTTTCCTTCTCGATCGATGCTCTCGCTGCCCTATTGTTTGCAAATGCGTGAAATAGTGCGGTTTGAGCGATATAAGGTTGTCAAATGCTATATTTTGAAACGGTGGTTCGTGGCACCAAAAATCAATGCGTTGACATGTCCGGTGGCCAAGTGAAATCTAGAGGAGGTGGTGTTTGGTGCATGACAAGGTCGTTTGCTTCTAGGCTACTTCGTTCGGGCGTAGTCCCTTAAGAGCCCGAGACCAAAATATCATTCAACTTTGACAGTGATTACTCGGACTCCATGGCACCTAGAGATGTCTCATCTAATCAAACACATTGGTGTAAGGACCCTCTATAATATCCTCTCTCGCTTTTTTCCTTCTTAGATCGGTGCTTTACGCCTATATAGTTTACAAACGCGTGAAATAGTGTAGTTTGAGCCAGTATAATGTTGTCAAATGCTATATTTTGGAAACGCTGGGTCATGTCACCAAGCCGAATGTGCCGATATGTCAAATTGGCCAAGTGAATGCTAGAGTAGGTGGTGTTTTGGTGCGCAACAAGGTCGTTGCTTCAAGGCTACTTCGTTCGGGCATAGTCCCTTAAGAGCCCTGAGACCAAAATATCGTTCAACTTTGATGGGTGACTACTTGGACTCTGTGGCACCTAGAGACATCTCATCTTATCCAAAAACTCATGGAAGGGACCCTTTACAATAGCCTCTCTTGGTTTCTTCCTTCTTAGATCGGTGCTCTTGCTGCCCTATTATTTGCAAACGTGCGAAATAGTGTAGTTTGAGCAAGTGTAAGGTTGTCAAACGATATATTTTGTAAACTGTGGGTTTTGGAAATGAATCAAATGTACCAACACATCTGGGTGGCTAGGTGAATGCTATAAGAGGTGGTGTTTCAGTGCGCAACAAGGCCATTGCTTCTCGGATACCTGGTTCGGGCGTAGTCCCTTAAGAGCCATGAGACCAAAATATCATTCAACTTCGACGGGTGACTACTCAAACTCTGTGGCACCTAGAGATGTCTCATCTAATTTGACACCTCGGTGTAGGGACCCTGTATAATAGCCTCTCTCCTTTTTTTCCATCTCAGATCGGTGCTCTCGCTACCCTATTATTTGCAAACGCGTGAAATAATGCAGTTTGAGCCAGTGTAAGGTTGTCAAATGCTATATTTTGCAAATGGTGGGTCATGGCACCAAACTAAATGCAGCAACATGTCTGTGTGGAAATGTGAACAATAGTGGAGGTGGTGTTTTTGTGCGTGACAAGGTCGTTGCTTCCGGGCTACTTCGTTCAGGCTTAGTCACCTTAAGAGCCGTGAGAAAAAATATGTTGAATTTCAACGGGTTACTACTCGGACTCTGTGGCACCTAGAGACATCTTGTCTAATCCAAAACCTTGGTGTAGGGACCCTCTACAATAGCCTCTCTTGGTTTTTTCCTTCTCAGATCGGTGCTCTCGCTGCCCTATTGTTTGCAAACGTGAAATAGTGCAGTTTGAGCTAGTGTAAAGTTATCAAACACTATATTTTCAAACGATGATTCATGGCACCGAACCAAATGTGTTTAAATCTCTCGAGTGGCTAGGTGAAATCTAGAGGAGGTTGTGTTTTTGATGCGTGACAAGGTCATTGCTTGCAGACTACTTCATTCCGGTGTAGTCCCCTAAGAGCCCTGAAACCAAAATATCGTTCAACTTCGATGGGTGATTACTCGGACTATGTGGCACCTAGAGATGTCTTATCTAATCCAAAAGATTTGCATAAGGACCCTCTACAATAGCCTCTCTCAGTTTTTTCCTTCTCAAATCGGTGCTCTCGTTGCCCTATTGTTTGAAAATGCTCAAAATAGAGTAGTTTGAGCTAGTGTAAGGTTGTCAAATGCTATATTTTGCAAACGATGGGTTGTGGCACCAAACCAAATGCATTGACATGTCTAGGTGGCTAGGTGAACACTAGATGAAGTGGTTCTTTTGTGCGCGACAAGGTTGGTCCTTCTAGGCTACTTCGTTCGTTCGGGCGTAGTCCCTTAAGAGCCCCGAGAAGAAAATATCATTCACCTTCGATGGGTGACTAATCAGACTCCGTGGCACCTAGAGAAATCTTTTCTGATTTGACACCTTGGTGTAGGGACCCTCTACAATAGTCTCTCTCAGTTTTTTCCTTCTCAGATCGGTGCTCTCGCTACCCTATTGTTTGGAAACGCGTAAAATAGGGTAGTTGAGCCAATGTAAGGTTGTCAAACACTATATTTTACAAACGGTGGTTCATGACCCCAGACCAAATGCACTGACATGTCTTGGTGGCTAGGTGAATGCTATAGGAGGTGGTATTTTGGGGCAGGACAAGGTCGTTGCTTCCGGGCTACTTCGTTCGGGTGTAGTCCCTTAAGAGCCTTGAGATAAAAATATCATTCAACTTCGATAGGTGACAACTCAGACACCTGTGGCACCTAGAGATGTATCTTGAAATCCAAAACCTTAGTGTAGGGACCTTCTACAATAGCCTCTCTCAATTTTTTCCTTCCCTTATCGGTGTTCTTGCTACCCTATTGTTTGCAAACGTGTGAAATAGTGTAGTTTGAGCCAGTGTAAGGTTGTCAAATGCTATATTTTGAAGACATTGGGTCATGGACCCAAACCGAATGTGCCGACATGTCCGGGTGGCTAGGTAAATACTAGAGAAGTGGTGTTTTGGTGCGTAACAAGGTCGTTGCTTCAGGGTACTTCGTTTGGGGGTAGTCCTTAAGAGCCACGAGACAAAAATATCGTTCAACTTCGACGGGTGACTACTCGGACTCTGTGGAACCTAGAGATGTCTCGTTTGATCAAAACCTCGGTGAAGGGACCCTCTCAATAGCCTCTTTTTTATTTTTCCTTCTCATCGGTGGTGCTCGTTGCCCTATTGTTTGCAAACGTGTGAAAATAGTGCGGTTTGAGCAGTGTAAGGTTGTCAAACGCTATATTTTGCAAACCGTGGGTTTTGGTTAAGAACCGAATGCACCAAATATCTAGGTGGCCAAGTGAAAGCTAGAAGAGGTGGTGTTTTAGTGCGTGAAAGGTCGTTGCTTCCGGATATTGGGTTCGGGCGTAGTCCCTTAAGAGCCCCGAGACCAAAATATCATTCAACTTCTATGGGTGAATAATCGGACTTCGTGGCACCTAGAGACATCTCATCTAATCGACACCTTAGCATAGGGACCCTATACAATTGTCTTCTCTCAATTTTTTTCCTTCTCGATCGGTGCTCTCGCTGCCCTATTTTTTTGCAAACATACGAAATAGTGCAGTTTGAGCAGTGTAAGGTTGTCAAACACTATATTTTACAAACGGTGGGTCATGGCAACCGAACCGAATGCTGCTTTGACATGTCTTGGTAGCTAGGTGAATGCTAGAGGAGGTGGTGTTTCTTTGCACAACAAGGTCATTTCTTCCGGGCTACTTCGTTTGGGTGTAGTCCCTTAAGAGCCCTGAGACCAAAATATTGTTCAACTTCGACGGGTGACTACTCAAACTCATGGCACCTAGAGACGCTCTTGTATGATCTAACACCTAGTGTAGGACCCTCTACAATAGCCTCTCTCCTTTTTTTTTCCTTCTCATATCAGTACTCTTACTGCCCTATTATTTGTAAATGCACGAAATAGTATAGTTTGAGCCAGTGTAAGGTTGTCAAATGCTATATTTTACAAACGGTGGGTCGTGGCACCAAACCGAATGTGCCAAAACATTTGAGTGGCAATGTGAACACTAGAGGAGGTGGTGTTTTGGTGTGTGATAAGGTTGTTGCTTTCCGAGCTACTTCTTTTTGGGCTTAGTCCCTTAAGAGCCGTGAGACCAAAATATTGTTCAACTTCGACGGGTGAATACTTGGATTCTATGACACCTAGAGATGTCTTGTCAGATCCAAAACCTTAGTGTAGGGACCCTCTATAATAGCCTCTCTTGGTTTTTTCCTTCTCGGATCGGTGCTATCGCTGCCCTATTGTTTTGCAAACGTGTGAAATAGTGTATTTTAAGCCGGTGTAAGGTTGTCAAACGCTATATTTTGGAAATGGTGGTTCGTGGCACCAAACCAAATGCATTGACATGTCAGGGTGGTTAGGTGAAATCTAGAGGAGGTGGTGTTTTGGTGCGTGACAACGTCGTTGCTTCGAGGCTACTTCATTGTGGCGTAGTTCCTTAAGAGCCCTAAGACCAAAATATCCTTTAACTTTGGGTGGGAGGACCTAGAGATACTCATCAATAGACTAGGGACCCTCTCAATAGCCTCTCTCGTTTTTTCTTTCTCATATCGGTGCTCTCGCTGCCCTATTGTTTTGCAAACGCATGAAATAGTGCTATTTGAGCAGTGTAAGGTTGTCATGCTATATTTTGAAACACTTGGTCATGGCACCAAACCAAATGTGTTGACACATGTCAGGGTGGCTAGGTGAATGCTAGAGGAGGTGGTGTTTTGTGCGCGACAAGGCCATTGCTTAGGGCTACTTCGTTCGGGTGTAGTCCCTTAAGAACCCCGAGACCAAAATATCGTTCAACTTCGACGGGTGACTACTCGGACTCTATGGTACCTAGAGACATCTTGTCTAATCAAAACCTCAGTGAGGGACCCTCTACAATAGCCTCTCTTGGTTTTTCCTTTCTTAGATCGGTGCTCTCTCGCTGCCTATTGTTTGTAAATGTACGAAATAGTGCGGTTTGAGCCATTGTAAGGTTGTCAAACGCTATATTTTTTAAATCGGTGGGTTTGGAAATGAACCGAATGCATCAACACGTACAGAGTGGCTAGGTGAATGCTAGAAGAGGTTGTGTTTTAGTGCGCAACAAGGTTGATGCTTCCTGGATACTTGGTTCGGGCGTAGTCCCTTAAGATCCTTGAGACCAAAATATCATTCAAATTTGACGGGTGACTACTCGGACTCCGTGGCACCTAGAGATGTCTCATCTAATTTGACACCTCGGTGTAGGGACCCTCTATAATAGCCTCTCTCAGTTTTTTCCTTCCCAGATCGGTGCTCTCGCTGCCCTATTGTTTGCAAACGTGTGAAATAGTGCAGTTTTAGCCAGTGTAAGGTTGTCAAACGCTATATTTTTTAAACGGTGGGTCATGGCACTTTGAACCAAATGTGCCAAAAAAATCAGGGTAGACATGTGAATGCTAGAGGAGGTGGTGTTTTAGTGCTCAACAAGGTCGTTGCTTCCGGACTACTTCATTCGGGCATAGTCCCTTAAGAGCCCTGAGACCAAAATATTGCTCAAATTCGACAGGTGACTACTCGGACTCCATGGCACCTAGAGACGTCTCATCTAATTTGACACCTCGGCATAGGGACCCTATACAATAGCCTCTCTTGGTTTTTTTTCAATCCCGGATCGGTGCTCGCTGCCCTATTGTTTGCAAACGCGTGAAATAGTGCAGTTTGAGCCAGTGTAAGGTTATCAAATGCTATATTTTGTAAATGGTAGGTTGTAGCACCAAACCAATGCATCGACATGTCTAGGTGGCTAGGTGAACACTAGAGGAGGTTGTGTTTTGGTGCACGACAAGGTCGTTGCTTCTAGGCTACTTCGTTCGGGCGTAGTCCCTTAAGAGCCCTGATAACAAAATATCATTCACCTTCGATGGGTGAGTAATAAGAACTCCGTTTCACCTAGATACATCTTATCTCGATCTAACACCTTAGCGTAGGGACCCTCTACAATAGTCTCTCTCAGTTTTTTCCATCTCAAATCTGTGCTCTGTTTGCGCCCTATTGTTTGCAAACGTGTGAAAAAGGGCAGTTTGAGCCAGTGTAAGGTTGTCAAACACTATATTTTACAAATGGTGGGTTGTGCAACCAAAGCAAGTGTGCTGACATTTCTTAGTGGCCAAGTGAACGCTAGAGGAGGTGGTGTTTCGATGCGCGATAAGGCCGTTGCTTCCGGGCTGCCTCGTTCAGGTGTAGTCCCTTAAGAGACCTGAGACCAAAATATCATTCACCTTTCTGGGTGACTACTACTCTTAGATTTTTTGATCACAACGTAGGTACCCTCTACAATAGCCTCTCTTATTTTTTTCCTTCTCATATCGGTGTTCTCGCTGCCCTATTATTTTCAAACATGTGAAATAGTGCAGTTTGAGCCAGTGTAAGGTTGTCAAACGCTATATTTTGGAAAGGTGGGTCATGGTTCCAAATCGAATGTGCTTGACGACATGTCTGGGAAGCCAGGTGAATGCTAGAGGAGGTGGTGTTTTGGTGTGTGATAAGGTCGTTGCTTCCGGGTTACTTCGTTTGGGCGTAGTCCCTTAAGAGCCCTGAGACCAAAATATCGTTCAACGTCGATGGGTGCTACTCATACTCGTGGTACCTAGAGACATCTCATCTAATCCAAAACCTCGGTGAAGGGACCCTCTACGATAGAATCTCTTGGTTTCTTCCTTCTTTGATTAGTGCTCTCGCTGCCCTATTGTTTGCAAATGTGTGAAATAGTGCAGTTTGAGCCAGTGTAAGGTTGTCAAACGCTATATTTTGCAAATGGTGGGTTGTGACAATGAAACAAATGCACTGACACATTTAGGTGGCTAGGTGAATGCTAGAGGAGGTGGTGTTTTTGTGTGTGACAAGGTCATTTCTTCCGAGCTACTTCGTTTGGGCGTAGTCCTTAAGAGCCCTGAGACCAAAATATCGTTCAACTTCGATGGGTGACTACTCAAACTCCATGGCACCTAGAGATGTCTCATCTGATATGAAACCTTGGCATATGGACCCTCTACAATAGCCTCTCTCATTTTTTCCTTCTCAGATCGGTGCTCTTGCTGCCCTATTGTTTGCAAATGCGTGAAATAGTGCAGTTTGAGCTAGTGTAAGGTTGTCAAACACTATATTTTACAAACGGTGTGTCGTGGCACCAAACTGAATGCACCAAAACATCCATGTGGCCAATTGAATGCTAGAGGAGGTGGTTTTTGGTGCGTGACAAGGTCGTTGCTTTCGGGCTACTTCATTCGGGCGTAGTCCCTTAAGAGCCCTGAGACCAAAATATCGTTCAACTTTGACGGGTGACTACTTAGACTTCGTGGCACCTAGAGATGTTTGATTTAATCTAACACCTCGGTGTAGGGACCCTCTACAATAGCCTCTCTCATTTTTTTCCTTCTTAGATCAATGCTCTCGCTACCCTATTATTTGCAAACGCGCGAAATAGTGCAGTTTGAGCCAGTGTAAGGTTGTCAAATGCTATATTTTGCAAACGGTGGGTCATGGCAAGAGACCAAATGTGCCAACACGTCGGGGTGACAACATGAACATTAGTGGAGGTTGTGTTTTGGTGCGAGACAAGGTCATTGCTTTTGAGCTGTGCTAGTTTGTTCGGGATTAGTCCCTTAAGAGCCGTGAGAACAAAATATTGTTCAATTTCGATGGGTGACTACTCAGATTCTATGGCACCTAGAGATGTCTTGTCTAATCCAAAACCTTGGCATAAGGACCCTCTACAATAGCCTCTCTTAGTTTTTCCTTCTCAAATCGTGCTCTCGCTGCCCTATTATTTGCAAACGCGTGAAATAGTGTAGTTTGAGCAAGTATAAGGTTGTCAAACACTATATTTTGCAAATGGTGTGTCATGGCACTAAACCGAATGGACTGAAACATCTTGATATCTAGTTGGATTCTAGAGGAGATGGTGTTTTGTTGCGTGAAAAGGTCATTGCTTCTAGGCTACTTCGTTCGAACGTAGTCCCTTAAGAGCCCTGAGATCAAAATATCGTTCCACTTCGATGGGTTACTACTCAGACTCTATGGCACTTAGAGATGTCTTGTCTAATCCAACACATTGGAATAAGGACCCTTTACAATAGCCTCTCTCAATTTTTTTCCTTCTCAAATCTATGGTGCTCTGCTGCCTTATTGTTTGCAAATGCACGAAATAGTGCAGTTTGAGCCAGTGTAAGGTTGTCAAACGCTATATTTTGGAAACACTAGGTCATGGCACCAAACCAAATACAATGACATGTTCAAGTGGCTAGGTAAATTCTAGAGGAGGTGGTGTTTTAATGCGTAACAAATTTGTTACTTCTAGGCTACTTCTTTCGGGCGTAGTCCCTAAAGAGCCCTAAGACCAAAATATTGTTCAACTTCGAAGGGTGACTACTCGGACTCGTATGGCACCTAGAGAGACATCTCGTCTAATCCAAAACCTCGGTGAAGGGATCCTCTACAATAGCCTCTCTTGGTTTCTTCCTTCTCGATCGGTGCTCTCGCTGCCCTATTGTTTTACAAATGTATGAAATAGTGCAGTTTGAGCGAGTGTAAGGTTGTCAAAAATGCTATCAGAGAGAGTCCATGCCAAGGTGTCCTATCGATGAGATGTCTCTAGGTGTCATAGAGTTGAGTAGTCACCTATCGAAGTTGAATGATATTTTTTGTCTTGGGGCTCTTAAGGAGGACTACTTCGGGCGTAGTAGCCTGAAGCAACGACCTTATCGCGCACCAAAACACTACCTCCTCTCTAGTGTTTACTCCGGCCACCTGACATGTCGGCGCATTCTCGATTTGACACCACGACCCACCGTTTGCAAAATATAGTGTTTGACAACCTTACACTCGGCTCAAACTACACTATTTCACGTTTTCCTTTTGCAAACAATAGGAAGCGAGAACACCGATATGAGAAGAAAAAACTAAGAGAGAGAGAGCTAGTGTAAGGATCCTACGCTAAATACCACGAATGCAAATGATCGGTCATGGTACTCGAACCGAATTCATTGACACATCCGAGTGGCTAGGTGAAAAATAGATGAGGTGGTGTTTCAATGCGCGACAAGGTCGTTGCTTCCTAGCTACTTCGTTCGGGCATAGTCTATTAAGAGCCCTGAGACCAAAATATCATTCAACTTCGACAGGTGACTACTCGGACTTCGTGGCACATAGAGATGTCTCGTATGATCTAACACCTCGGTGTAGTGACCCTCGTATAATATCCTCTCTCCTTTTTTTCTTCGGATATCGATGCTCTCGTTGCTGTATTATTTGCAAACAGGTGAAATAGTGAAGTTTGAGCCGGTGTAAGGTTGTCAAATGCTATATTTTGCAAACGATGGGTTGTGGCACCAAACCGAATGTGCCAACACATCATCGGGTGGCAATGTGAACACTAGCGGAGCTGGTTTTTTTTGCGTGACAAGGTCATTGCTTCCCATACTTCGTTCAAGCTTACTCCCTTAAGAGCTGTGAGACCAAACTATTGTTCAACTTCAATGGGTGACTACTCAGACTCTGTGGCACCTAGAGATGTCTTTTTCGATCTAAAACCTTACCATAGTGACCCTCTATAATAGCCTCTCTCGGTTTTTTCCTTCTCAGATCGGTGCTTTGGCTGCCCTATTGTTTACAAATGTGTGAAATAGTACAGTTTGAGCCGAGTGTAAGGTTGTCAAACGCTATATTTTGCAATTGGTGGGTTATGGTACCAAATTCAATATGCCGACACATCTCGTGTGCCTAGGTGAACACTAGAAGAATTGGTGTTTTGGTGCATGACATGTCGTTACTTCCGGGCTACTTCGTTCGGGCATAGTCCTTTAAGAGCCTTGAGACAAAAATATCATTCAACTTCAACGGTGACTACTCGGACTCCATGGCACCTAGAGATGTCTCATTTGATACGAAACCTTAGCATATGGACCCTCTATAATAGCCTCTCTCAATTTTTTCCTTCTCAGATCGGTGCTCTCACTTCCCTATTCTTTGCAAATGCGCGAAATAGTGCAGTTTGAGCCAGTGTAAGGTGTCACAAACTCTATATTTTGCAAAGCAGGTTGTGTGCCACCAAACCGAATGCACCAACATGTCCAGGTGGCTAGTTGAACACTAGAGTAGGTGGTTTTTGGTGTGCGACAAGGTCATTGCTTCCAGGCTACTTCATTTAGGCGTAGTCCCTTAAGAGCCCGAGATTAAAATATCATTCAACTTCGATGGGTGACTACTCAAACTCGTGGCACCTAGAGACATCTCATCTAATCTAACACCTCGGTGTAGGGACCCTATATAATATCCTCTCTTAGTTTTTTCCTTCGAGATCAGATCTCTCTTTGCCCTATTATTTGTAAATGCTCGAAATAGTGTAGTTTGAGCGGTGTAAGGTTGTCAAATGCTCTATTTTTCAAACGGTGGGTCGTGGCACCAAACTGAATGCACAGAAATCTCCAAGTGTCCAGGTGAACACTAGAGGAGGTGGTGTTTCGGTGCGGGACAAGGTTATTGCTTAGGGCTACTTCGTTGGGCGTAGTCCCTTAAGAGCCCGAGACTAAAATATTGTTCAACTTTGACGAGTGACTACTTGGACTCTATGGTGCCTAGAGATGTCTCTTCTAATCCAACGCCTTGGCATAGGGACCCTCTACAATATCCTTTCTTGGTTTTTTTTTTCCTAGATCGGTGCTTTCGCTGCCCTCTTATTTGCAACTGTGTTAAATAGTGCAGTTGGAGGTAGTGTAATGTTGTCAAACACTATATTTTGCAAACAGTGGGTCATGGCACCAAACAGAATGTGCTGAAAAATCTTGGTGGCCATGTGAACACTAGAGGAGGTAGTGTTTTGGTGCGTGACAAGGTCATTTCTTCTGGTCTACTTCGTTCGGGTGTAGTTCCTTAAGAGCCCTGAGACCAAAATATTGTTCAAATTTGATGGGTGACGATTGAAACTCCATGGCACCTAGATATGTCTTGTCTGATCTGACACCTTGGCGTAGGGACCCTCTAAAATAACCTCTCTCGATTTTTTCCTTCTCATATCCGTGCTCTCGCTGCCCTATTGTTAGAAAATGCATGAAGTAGTGTAGTTTGAGCCAGTGTAAGGTTGTCAAACACTATATTTTTCAAACGGTGGGTCTTGGCACCAAACCAATTGTGCAAATGCGTAGGTATGGTCTTGTAAACACTTAGGGAGGAGTCGTTTCGATTCTCTAAGCACCAAGTGCTTCTGGGCTACCTCCTCCGGAGCTAAGAACCCCCTCCATGGGTACATAAATCATTGTTAATTGCTTCTCTTTTCTTGTAAAACAATGAAAGCTTCTCTTAGCTTCGAGAATTTAAAATTATCTACTAACAGTGCTAACCACGTGAAGGTGGAAGATTTTCTGGCACCACTAACCTGAACATAAAAGTGTTAGTCAAAGAAATTTAAGTTTCAAATCAAAACCATACTAGATATATACAAAATACACAAATTTAAAATAAAATATATGAACTTAAATCTATCTAACTAACAAATTTATATATATCAAAGAAATTATATATACCAGACATGAGCATTGTAAATTCATTCCAATGAACCATCAGGATCGGATCTACTCTGAATAGCGAGACAAGATTGCTTCATGATCTGACTCTCGAACCTTCCAAATAATCTTGTTATTAGGCCTTCCTTGATATCTATACAGCTGAATATTTGTCGCTAGAACTAGATGCAAATATAAGAGTATTTTCATGTGTGTCTCAAAGTCTTCAAACACCCAAACAGCAGAGAGTTTTTAATGGATACCATTGAAGCCAAGTTTAAGTAACTACCACTTGATCTTGTAGATACTCAATATCTTTGCCATCTATAATTAGAGAAGTCAACTTCTTTATTTCCTCAATGCTGATGACATAAGAAATAGTCTATTCCTTCTTCATTTTTTTTGTGCAATAACTGCAAACACATGTCCTAAAAAAAAAAAGGTTGAACATCTCAAATTTAAATTACATATTAAAACTTCAATGGAAATAACTCAATACAAAAATTAAATAAATAACGATAAATACCTTGTCACACAAAAATTAAAATTTCATCAAAGTCCTTGGATGTTGCAACTTCATCTGCAGAAGCAAATCATAATGCTTGTGGAGGTTGATAACTAGGAAGTGGAGTTAGAGGCCTACAAATCCATCCATCAACCCATTCTTGTGAATCACACTCAAGTAGAGACAAATTCGATACAAGATGCACAAAAACATGTAAAATTTCTTATCCATACGGCCCACGAAGTAGCGTCTAAGCTACAAAATAGTGCATATCACTAGAGCCAGTGAGTGTCATAAAATCCTTATAGTTAGCAATTTGTTGCTCCTCTATCAACCAAAATATCTATGAACTATGGAATTTTTTTGAGAACTTTAGGCCATGTTTTCAATACACCATTCCACTATGTTCTTTGCATCTTTTAATTTAGGACCATCTTTGTACTTCAACTCTTCTCTTGCAAGAGCTCTTTTCACACATGCCCCTACATCGTCATGCTCTCCTTTTCCATGTCCAGCCTCAGTGAAACTCCAAATATGTTGCACACCCATCTTGAAATGCATTCTACTCATCCAATAAAACATTTGTGCATTCTTAAACTGAGACGTGCAATTATCGACCATATATAATGTTGTTTGAAGTGGATGTCCCTATCAGACAAGTTTCCATAAAATAACTAGAAACACCCTTGCACAAATTCAGTAGAATGAGTATGATCATCACTGATATAAAAGTGGTACTCTCTTAAAAAATTTTGATCATTCTCTGTACTATCAAGAGAATGTAGAAATGCTATATGCACAAAAATGGCAACTTGTACTAAGTTGTAATATTGCGATTGAACCTCCATTTGTGGTTGCAATGTGTAATTCTCTGCAAAATTGACCAATGAAATAATAGTACCAATAGAAAATGTGTCCTTACATATCTTGAATTGTTCATCCAACCATCGAGCTCTATGTGTATGCCTAGCATACTCATAAACAATTTCATCCTTAAATTTTCTCAAAATTGAAAAACAGGCATTTGTTCTGTAACTAGCCCACATTGTTTAGACTCTTTTCCATCTTTCAACTGGTATGCAACTGATTTATATTTATCAAACTCAACTAAATTATGTCCTATTGTACCTTCAATTTTCTTATGGATGTAACTTTCTAATTTAGGTAATCCGCCGCATGTACTACAACTTCCATCTAAACAATTCGACTATAAAAAATTTGTCCAACTTCTTTTTCACAAAATATAGTAGGAATGAAATCCTTGGAATATATTGGTGGAACTTGAACTCCACATTCCGATAATATAGTTTTAGAATGAGAAATAGAACAAATACGTAAAAATTTAGCATAATGCATCACAAATTCAACATGTTGCCTACAACAAGTGGTGCGAACATGGTTGATTTTCACATAGAATGGTTTCAACATTTTAAAAAAATGTTGACTAATTTTAATTTCAATTTTCTCTTGTTCAAACTTATGAAATAATTGAGTTTGAGTCATATCTAAGAAATGCTTTGGATGTGGTTCACGATTAGTAGAACCAACTCTTTGTTTTATAACATCTCTTGTATTAGGTGAAAATCTAGTGTTATCATGCCAAAATTAAATAACAACTTCTCTTATAACATCAGAATTATTTTTTTCCTTATGTGGTGCTCTAGCAGAAAATGCCCAAAAATCGACATTATTGAGTGATTGAAGGATATTACGTCTTTCAATTGCTTTCATTAGAGTTTTTCGATTAACTTGCAACATTCGACTTGTTTGTGTAATCAAACGTTGTTTTTTATTGATTCACTTACAACACTAGTAGCAAGTACACAACGCACAATATTACTATCCCTAGTGCGTCTCTTGACACCAACAATTTGATATGCATCATGAAGGTTTTCAACAATTGTAGAGGTTTGACCATGTACATAGATCTTATCAATCCTAAGGTGTTTAATGTAGGTCTCATTTTAATATATTTCATCAAACTAACCAACAATTGACATCTTTAGGAATCATTTAAAATTTCAAAATGATTATCCCAAATTTTAGTGGCTTTTCTTTGATTTTTCATTCAGAAAGTTTGTCAGACATTGGTTTCAAAATGTTTTCATCAATTTCAATAAAAAAATTAGGTTTCTTACGTAAAATCCTAGGAGGTGTTTTTGTCAAATTTTACTTGTCTACAGTTTCAACATGAATTTCCTTATTCACATTTTCATTGTCTCCTTCAATTTCAACATTTTCTACATCATGAGTATTTAATTCTTCTTCAAAATTGACAGTAAAAACATCTTCATCACGAGTATTTAATTCAACTTCAACATTGACAGTAGAAATATTACCTAGTTCTTCATTACTTACAATAGTTAGGGTTGAAGATGAACCTCTTCTTGATTCACGAAGATTCCGCATTCGCTCAAAGCATTTTGAATTTTGTTGGCCTCTAATTTGTTTGGTGTTTTTTACTTAATGACTTCCTTTTTTGACTTCGTTTCTTGTCTCCCATGATGTTTTGCTTTCAGTGATAAGAAAAACGTGCTAGAAAAAGATAGAATTTCACAATAATTCATACGGTAAGGTCAGATATTAAAAATCACATGGTAATTCAAACATTGGGATGTGTGTAAATATGATTTATGAACCGCGAGTGCGCTTTATAAACAGCGATCATGGTTTTAAAGCGCGATCGTGCTTTATAAACCATGATCACAGATCTATCTACCGAACCTAAGCCTCGAGAAATCTTTGTTTTTCCCCAACCAAAGCTATGGAAGGTCATTATGAAGTGTAAAAGGTCAAAAAACCTCAAATTTTCTCTTCCAAAGACTTGAACCATGCTAAAAAAATGAAAAAAATTCACAAAAATGGTGCCATCACATAGGGGAGATTGTTAGCTTCGTAGAAATATTGATTTTAAAGTGAATAGAATAAGATAAATATCATTTTATAATTTTTTATTAACAATAGGTTTTTAAGACATATTTTCCCGTGAATGTTCATGTCTACGTTTAAGACTGTAACTTTTGTTTCGCTTATCAAAATGTGATAAAACTTATACCATCCCAAGTGTGGACAAATTCTATACACGTTAAAAATAAATAAAAAATATTTCGATATTTTTTGATATAGTTATGGTGGGTAAATGGAAAGCGCTCCATTTTCTAAATATTTTTAGACCACTTTCACGGAAAAAATCATTAAAAAAATATTGCTAGAAAAAAAAACAAAGTTAAATCCATCCCAAGATAGACAACTACATCTAACTTTTCACCAAATGAAAAAAATAAAAAGATTTCATCATCCAAATCACGGGCAAATGGACTACAATCTTATAAGTTAAAAAAAAAACCAAGTCATATAATTTTAAGTGTTTAATATAGCTAAACTTGTCCATTTTTAAAAAAATTAGTATTTTAGAAACTAGATTCTGGATGCTACGATTCATATTTATATATTTTTTCTAATTTTGAATGCACGTATTGCTAATAATCCCTACAAGTTGAGATTTTGTTGTTTTTTGCAATATGACGTCCACGGATGACCCCATTTTTGTCTATCGATTTCTGCACTTACCCCGCAAGTGAATGGTTTGTATGCTTGTTGAGATCATGGGTATAATACCTAAGTATGGTGTAGGAGAAGACTATGGGGATTTTATATGTAGGGAGGAATAAGAGTTTATTTAATGTTTCGGGATGGAATTGGGTTGGGTGCCCCACCTTTGATAAGAATTTTTTTACATTTCTTACTTGGTTCTTTTAAGGACACATAAGACCTTGTAGGGAGGCATAAGAGGATCTTGATGGAGGCATAAGATTTGTGTAGGGATTTTGATTTATGTTTTTGAGGTTTTCAAGGTGGGTACCTAATCCCATTGGGAGGCATAAGTGATCTCCCATAGATTTTTACTTCGTTGGCTTTGCATTTAAAGCCTTGTGTGTTTTGATGGTTTCATTCTTATGATTGTATATTGTGCTTGAATGTTTTTTAAATGGTTGTGAAATTTTGTATTATGATTTGGAAGCATTTTGATAGTTGTCATGAGTTCTATCCACTCCTTATTGCATTTTGGTTGGGGCTTGAGGGCCATTGAGGACTACATATTATTCTCCTCATTGGCTTATTCATTCGGTGGAGAGTGTTTCTCTCCCCCATTTTTGTTGTTGTTATTGAAGTGAAGAAATTATGGAGATCTTGTTTAATATTTGGGACTTGGAGCATTTTAGAAGTCAAAGAGAGCCTTCATTATAGAGACTTTCTTATAACTCCCACTTAAGGTGGTAGACTAGTAGACTTGGATTTAAAAGAAAATTTGATTTGTATATTTTGTTTGTTAAGTTGTAATGTATTTTTGGAAAGATGTCTCTTTGCATTGTAATAAATGGGCTATGCTCGAAGAAAAAGAAAGTTCATTGTCATTTGTAGAAGTTGCATTTTTGTAAGAATGAAGGAAAAATTGGAAGTTGTAAATCATTGAGAATGTATTCTTAGTAAATATTAAATGTATAATAGTTGCTTGTGCTTTCCTTGAGTAAATGGTTGTAGTTGAAATGGAAGGATGAATTAATTATAATGAGTTACTTTGTAAAAAAAAGTACATTCTTATTGTGGAAAGGAAAACAATGATACTTAGAAATAGATTAAGTTTCATTTCTTTCTTTGAGTTGAAAACAATTTTGTTGGAAAAATAATCTTGTAGTTGTTTTCTTGTTACTGTTGAAATAGAAAATATTTAAATTTAGTAATTTAAGTATGGAATGAATAAATGGTGTAACCTTTCAATTGGAGACTTTAGGAACATGAATTCAAGCTAAGGATAAAATGTAAATCACTCAAGTAAACTTTATTTTTGGAAAAATTATGGATTTGATGATTCGATTTTCAAAGAAAAAGGATTGTCACCCTATTTAGAGTGGTGGTCTCGACCCTTTAGTATGATTAGATTAGCAGTCTTCTCTCTTAACTGTCACCCAAGAAAGGCGGCGGTTTGTGAATCGTCACCCAGTTAGGGTGGCGGTCCCAGGACCACCAACCTACTTTGGGCAATGGTTTCATCACTTTCGGTGGAAAAAAATCTGAGAATGAGAAATTTTGAACTAGGTTTAATTAAAAATGTGATGCTACAAATATGGAAAGGAAATTACCAGCAAACTATAAGGGAATAAAATCATTGTTTTAAGTATGTAAAACCTTGAATGGATATTTAAAAGTATTCAATCTCATCGATTAAATGGAGGTAGGGATTTTCCAAAATAGAATACCCAATAATGGAATTTACCAAATGACTACTGCAAATTTAGAGTGGAAACCTCTAAAATCCACTAATAGAATACATTTCCATAATAAATCCATAAACCAAACTAAAATAAGCTTGATTCTATTGGATTCTTTCATGGCTTGTTCCCTCCTTGATTTTGTGGCTTCCACTCCTCCACTGTAATTTAAATAAAATAAAAGAGACCAAATGAGGAGGCTAGGGAAAGAAAATTTATTTAATAAAATTCCATAAGGATGGTTAGGATTATCTTTGAACTCTAAGATCTAGTGGCCACAATTGATTTGATCCAAGGGTTAAGAATCAACCCTACAATTGTTAGGTAAGAATGAATATTATGGACTATTAAATAATTTAAATGTATGTGAAAATGGGTGAATGGGGCCACTTAATACCCTTGTATGTTAAGTTAATTATGTAACTCTTCTAGTATATTTTTAGTAAATGATTTTATGGAAACATTAAAGCTAGTAAGTTAAGGGAACTAAAGTAACTAAGGTTAAGGGTTTAATTATTGTGGGTTTGAATATTAATTTGAGAAGGGGAAACTATGTAACCAAGTAAAAGAAATTAATGGACACTTTTCTAACAAATTTTAAATGTATCGACCTTAGAAACAGATCAAGAATATTTAATTATTAATCTAGACTGGTCCCTTTAAATGAAATGTAACAAATTGTGGCAGGAATTAACGAGACATATTTTAGGGTTAGCATCCTTACAATCCTTTAAAAAAAATTGTAGAGCCTTCTACACAATTATTAAGGTTTAATGTGGTTTTAGAACGTCAAAATTTTTGATGTTGTTACATTTGGTATCGAGCCGTGGGTTCAACACTTGGACCACGGGTATACTTGAAACATAAGACATAACAAGAAAACCTAGCACAACTCTAAATATAAATCACACAACCTCACATGATATTTTAAATGTAGAAAACCTAGAAAAATGGTACAAAACTTATAATGATAAACTAACTCTCATCTTGGTTTGTGCGGGAAGCACGAATTAGATGAGGGCTCTTAAACATGGACCTATACTTACCACCCCATGATCAAACATCAATAGCCATATTTCCTTAGATACTTTAGAAACTACATGATGTTAATGTTGCTTATATGTGGGGATCTTTAGGGGGTTGCCTAGAAGGAAAACAAAGATCCATTAGTGGAGGCTTGTGCACCTTCCCAACATAGTGATGAATATAGTGGAGATAACTCCTCGTAGAGTCAATTAGAGGATATTAACCACGGAGAGGGGTCATAACGACAGGGCTATAGAACACCGAGACATATCTAGAAGCCCTAGGTAGTGTGATGATCATATTGAGAGACCTAGAAGTAGATAACCTAAAGTGAAAGATCACATCAAAGAGATTATGAAAATCCATCCATCTCATTTCATTGGGAAACTAAGGGATTTCAGAAAGAGGTATGGTTTGTTAGCTTCAGCGGATGCTTCAAGCTATGCTGTGTACTTGTAACATGAAGGATCATGTTGTCATCCACCTTCGAGAGCGTAGCAAGCGTTAGGTGGTGGAATGAGGAGAAGAATATCCATGTGGATTCGAAACAACCATTTAGGATCTCTTTGAGGAGTGGTTCAAGAGAAGATACTTATCCAGGAGGTTTATTTAGTTGAGGATATATGAGTTCCATGACCTACGTCAGGCATGCATGAAAGTGGTAGATTATGAGAGTCACTTTTTGGATACACTTTAGTATGCAGGTTATAGACATGATGAGAAGGTGAGGATCCATAGGTTAATGAGGGGCCGAACCTTGACATTGGAAGGGAAGTGTGCATTACTTGTCCATAGAAATTAGCAAAGGCCACTAAGAAGGCATATATTATGGAGGAGACCAGGGGAAAGATGCAACCGACCAAAGATAGAGTGTGGAGTCGTATCCAGTAGATGTAGGATAGCAGGTCGAAGGGGTCAACTCCTCCTTGTTATGCCTTTGACATGGTTCGCATATTATCCATTTAGGCCACCATTGCAATCACCTCAACAACAAGCACAACAAGCTCATCCTCCATTTAGGCCTCCACATATATTTGATGCTCAAAGGGGATGTATTATGGGGCCTTTTCATTGGGGACCAATTAGGACTTAGGCATCTCTTAGAGCTGAGTCAGTAGAATCTCATCAATAGCGACAACAACCATCCGTAGCAGGATCATAATGATTCATGGAGCAGACCAATTAAGTACTTATAGTACAGTGTACTTGGGCATCACTGGAGAGAGTTCCCTCAGAACCCTAATAACAAGGAAAAGGCATCAGTTTTAGAGCCTACAATAGGTGATATGGCTAAGAACCAAAAGATATATGCGGTGGTCTATAACCGCCAAGCAGAGCACCCGAGCACAGTGATTGAGATGAGAAGTAGCATTGATGGCATTTCGTGTTTATTTTATTTGTTTCTGGGCTCCTTAGATTCTTTTATTTCCCCTTTTTAGTAGAGCGATGCGAGCTAGTGGAAATTAAGCAGAGCCGTAGTTGGGATGTAGAGATAGCTTCAAGAGCTAAACTCATAGTGGAATCCTTAGTAAATGAGTGCATAGTTGACCTAGGACCCTTTCCCATGACCTTGGGTCTTTGCATCCTTCCTTTGGGTTCCTATGGGATTATTTTCGGAATGGATTGGTAATCTATACACAAGGCTAGGGTTTATTGTTACAATAATATAATATCATGTGCACATGATTTGTGAATGGAGAGCAGTGATAGTGGGATACACGAGAACCACCTTAATTCACACCATATCTGTTATGTAACTTAAGAAGTGTGCGTGATGAGGTTTCTAGTTGTTTCTTTGTCATGGATATCGATAGATCATAGGATGATTCTAGTGGTCCATCACTTGAGGATCATCGTATCTTGAGGTATGTTTCATATGTCTTTCTAGGGGAGCTATCAGGTTTACCTCCCCCATGTGAGATAGTTTTTACATTGATTTGGTTTTGGGAGCAGAGCCTACCTCACGAGCGCCTTATAGGATGACTACCCCTAAGTGTTGTGAGCTCGGGTTCCAGCTAGAGGGCCTCTTGATAAATTCCTAATCCATCCTATTTTATCCCCTTGAGGTGCATCGTTGATGTTTGTAAATAACAAAGATGAGCCTCTATGATTGTGCATCGATCATTGCCAATTTGAAAAAGGTAACTATTAAGAATCGTTTCCCTCTTCCATGTATTGATGATTTGTTTGATAAAATTAAGGGGAAAAAATATTTTCCAAGATAGATCTTAAGTTTGGATACCATCATCGAGGATCATAGGGGAAGGTATTCATACGATAGCCTTGTACGAGATATGGCCACTATGAGTTCAAAGTAGTGCCTTTTGGTCTGACGAATGCCCTTGCAGTATTCATGAGTTTGATGAATTGTGTATTCCAGACATTTTTAGATTTCTTCATTCTAATATTTCTTGATGAAATTTTGATTTACTCATACATGCGTGAGGAGCATGAGGATCACCTTCGACAGGTTTGACAGGTGTCTTCGTGAGAAACAACTTTAAGTGAACCTCAAGAAGTGTGCATTCGTTCGATCGGAGGTATAGTAATTGGGTCACATCATTTCTATGGAAGGTATCGTAGTCAATCCTTCAAATATTAGAGCTATTATGGATTGGTCCACCCCAACTAGTGTGACCAAGGTGCGAAGTTTCATGGGGTTTGCAGGATACTACAAGAGATTTGTTTAGGTCTTTTCTCGAATTGTGTACCCCATCACTTCCCTTTACTAGAAAGGGAAGAAGTTTTCTACAGTTCGATAGATGTGACAAGGCCTTGATTAATGAAGGGATGCCGTACATCATCACTTATTCTTTCAAAGTGTCAAATCCATAGGGTGAGTTCTTCATATGTATAGATGCTTCTTTGGCGGGATCGGTGGGTGGTGTATATATGCAAGATGGCCATTTATTTGCGTTTGAGTCTAGCAGACTCAAATATCGTGAGCTCAATTATCTAACTAATGACCTTGATCTTGCATCCTTTGTGCATGCTTTGGTGCATTGGCATTATTTCCTTTTGGGCAAGAGATTTTTTCTCAAGACATAACCCAATCTCAACACTCATTGGTAGCATTGGATGAAATTTTTATATGAGTACAACATAGCAATAGAACATGTGAGTGGGAAAGAGAATTTTTTTCTTGACACTGCGAGAAGACATAGACATTTTGCTATGGGTACAGATTTGTGGAGCATTGTTTTGCGACATCTTCCTCATGACAATTTTTATCTTACATCTAGATTAGAGATTGAGTCTTAGGAAACACTTGAGGGGAAATTTTATGGTTTTGCATTAGATTCAAATAGACTTCTTAGACAAAGAGGCCAGATCTAAGTTCCTAGGGATGGAGGTTTAAGATAGGATATCCTGGTAGAGGATCATCATACACCTTATTTAGCTTGTCCAAGGGTGAAGAAGATGCATGTTACCTTGTGAAGAATATGCACGCCACTTTCAAATAGCTATACCATTGGAGAGGTCTTTGGAGAGATGTAGCTTAGTTTGTGTTGCTCTGTTTAGAGTGTTAGAGGGTGAAAACTGAGTATCAACATCCAATTGGCCTTCTTTATCCACATGCTATACTGGAGTGGAAATGTGACACCATTTCCATGGATTTCATAGTAGGGATACCAACATCAAGATACCATAATGATGCCATCATGGTCACAGTGGATATATTTATGAGTATGGCTCATTTTCTCTCATGAAGAACACCTATACAACTAGTGCGGTGGCGAGAGCGT
Organism: Taxus wallichiana var. yunnanensis; assembly: GCA_018340775.1. NCBI lineage: Eukaryota > Viridiplantae > Streptophyta > Pinopsida > Cupressales > Taxaceae > Taxus > Taxus wallichiana. The sequence continues at coordinate 220,037,234 of CM031235.1, forward strand.
ACATGAATGATATTGTTATACTGCATAGGATTATATGGAAGATCATCTATGATCGTGATCCCTTATACACATCACACTTCTCATCTACTAAGAAGTAGGCCCTTAGGACAAGTATCAATTTCAGTACAACATATCTTCTAGAAAAATTTGGACAAACAGAGCATGTGAATCCAATTTTAGAGGAACCGCTTGAGATGTACTTGTACTTAGTTGAGTTTTTATACTACAACAAATTATGGAGTTCTATTGGGATGACACCATTTCAAGAAATTTATGGCAAGGAGTGTAGGACACCTTTGAGTGCAGGGAGTGTAGGATATACTTAAGGACATAGTATTTCATGGCCCAGCTTTGTTACAAGACATGGAGCAGCAAGTTGTTTTGATCTAACAAAGGTTTCGGGAGGCACCGGATAGGTACAATAAGTATGTGTTATTTCTGAATCACAACACCCTTTGGTTTGCATAAGTGTGTGTGTTTGAGCTCAAAATGTGATTGGATTACATGGGTACTACTTCAAGTTGTGAAACTTTCTACTTAAGATAGACCTCCAGAGAAAGTTGGTTCTTTCTCCTAAACTACTTGCCACAATCTACTCTAATGCAGGAAAAACTATCTTTCCTAATCTAACCTTCCAAGGGACCAAAGAGAGAGAATGCATGAAAACAAATCCTACACTAAAGTGGTGATACACAAGAAAAGGAGAGTGTGAGAATAGTATCCAATATGTGAAAAATAGAAGCAAAGTGCATACTAGAAGGGGTGATAACAGTTCTCCACAATCTAGCAACCACATTCACAACAATATTTCATGCACACATAATGATAATGAATCCTTGCAAGAGAATAAATAGACACAATATATTTGCATGAGATTGAAAGGGCAATAAGAATGCAACAAACGCAACAAGGGAAAGGATATCCAAAAACTTATATCTGACTTCCATTCATATGCATAGTTCAATCTATTACAAAATAAGGGCGTGGATCACCATGCTATGAGTCCACTACAACACTGCAAAGCACATGGGCTTTACAAAAAAATTATAGATTTTTTCTAGTCAAAACTATATCCCTTTATAATGAGCCCAACACTCCAATTTATAGAATTTTGAGAGGAGAGAGAGAGATGGGGAGAAAATGAAAATCCCAAAATCTATCTTCTCACCACTTACAAGAGGTATTAAATGAAGTGAAATGATGTTTTTTCTTGCAGAAGGCTCACCATGCTTCCCATGACTTGCGTAGTGAGAAATGTTTTCCCATGCTTCATTTAATGCACCCCAACTACCAAATAAAACATTGTTCGAACTAGGTGCATTTTATGTGAAATCACCATCAATTCTTATCAAATCCTGAATTTATTGATTTTGTGCATCAACCTTGGAGCTAAAATTCCAACATTACCAATTTTGTGCGTTTTCGTTTGAGAAATGCAAAATTTATGGCCTTCTAAGTGTGGGCAGCTATTTTGGGTTTTCCAGGCATTTATGTCATTTGACAAGACTAGGTATTTAATTAACTAAAGCTAGATATGTTTATTTTATTTTCATATATCTACCCTCATTAAAATTAAAATGTCGTGCCCATTTTGAAAAGTCCAATTTTGTGAAAATTGGAGCTTTGGATCAAAAGTTATAGCTTTTGAAGTTGGGAGTAAGGTATAAGGCGCGGAAGGGAAATAGAGAGAAGGTGTGTGCATAGGTGCATGTATGGGAGGAAGACATACCTATAAAATGAATGGAAATAGGGAATTCAGGAATTCAACTAAAGGAGGGTGTGTGATAGTAGAAAAGGAAAGAGTGCGTGCAATGTAATGAGACAGGGGGTGCAAGCAAGTGCGCAAGAGGAAGAGCATGGACTTAGCCAATTTTAGGCAAGTCTGAAGAGGGGCGTGTGAGGAGGGCGCATGTGGATAAGAAAGAAGTTGAGTAGGTGTGAGGAAGGTGCAAAAGGTGTGCACGCAAGAGGAAGACACGAAAGGGGAACCGAAAGGAAAGCATAATACAAAGGGGGAAGCAAGAAGGTGAGCACAAGCACGTAGAAAGAAATAGGGCACGTGAAAAAAATACATCATGTAAGCATACGAGAGAAATGCCAGGGACTTAGCCATTTTGGAAGGAAAGTCCATAGAGGGGCATGGAAGGAGTGCGTGACATGATAAGGAGAGAGCAGGTGCATGAAGGAAAGCGTGAAGGGAAAAATGAAAAGGGATAGAAGACTACAGAGGAAAGGGAGTAGGGAGGCATGAAGGAAGAAAAGTGCACAGGGCGTGTGGAAGAACTGCAGCCTATGCAAAATGCTAAGTGAGCAAGCCTACGGGCACGCAACTTGAAATGTGAAGCATCATAGTCAAAATGAAGACACAAGCTATCCAAAATAACTAGGAGAGTTATTTCGATAATGATTTAGCGACTTTGGGGCCATCTTCCTACTAGAGGAAGAGATCAGTAGCCTTAGGATTCCATTGGGCATAAAGTCTATCTGGTAACCTTGAATCTGATCTATAACACGAAGACTCGCATCGTTGATTCATTAAAACACTACTTCTTAGACTGGAATTGTTACTCGCATTGCTTGTATTCTCATCTAATTTTAGTTGCTCTACATTTGTTTGAATTTTAAATCAGAACTATTTCCAGCAACAATGAGCTTTCCATTACAACATTTCCTCTTTCATGAAGCACAATGAACTATACACGAGACATACACTAGAAGTAATGGAACATGTGCGCCAACACTTAGGGAAATGAAACATGTACTAACAACAACAATGATGTGCATAAGCACTTGGAGGAATTAGAAATCCTAGACTACTATGTACAAAGGTGAGACATTTTCTCCCTTCAGTAGCAATGTTTGAGATAGATTCCAATGACTAGAATTTGTAATTCTTCACCATCCAACATAGCCAGCTGGAAGGCATTTCTACCTTTGCATTCAGCAATTTCATATATGGGCCACTCCATATGGCGTCGAACTTGGAGTACTTTCCTGGCTTTACACGATCAACATCCCACTTCAATACTAAGTCTCCATCTTGGAATGTCCTAGCTTTAGCTTTCTTTTCAAAGCTCCTCTTGATCAATGCTTGATCCTTCTCCATGACTTGTCTCGCATGTTCTCTTATTTCTTCTAGTTCCAACAACTCTAAATACCTGATTTCTATAAGCTCAACCTTAGCTAGTTCCAACTATTTCATAATTTCCAATGCTAGCAACTCAAGTGATATAGGTAAACGACTTCTTTTCGGTATACAAGATTAAATGCTAAGCTTGTTGTAGACCTCTTGAGTGTGATCCTATCAGCCCATAGAGCCTATTTGAGCTTCATGAGACAAGTTCTCTTATTCTAATTAAGATTCCTTATGATGATTCTTAGTAATTTTTTGTTTGTAGACTCTGCTTGGCCATTACCTTGATGGTAATAGTTTGATGAAGTATTGAGGTATACACCATTCTTGACAGCCCATTTATTGACTTTTGTTCCAAGAAATACAAATGGATTATTTGATATGATAGTGGAAAGGATTCCAAACATAGTGACTATCCCTTTATAGAAATCCAAGATATTGGATTCATTTTCCTCCTTAAGTGCCACTGCTTCAGTCCACTTGGTGAAATAGTCTATTGCCATAAGTATCCACTTGTGGCCTTGACTTGAATTTGGGTTGATCACTCCAATGAAGTCCAATCCCCATTGCATGAATGGATAGTCTATTGAAATTGAATGAAGGGGCATGGTTTTTGACCTTTCTTTCCCTACGAAGAATGCACATTTCTTGCATTTCTTGATCCATGAGTAGTAATCATTAAACATCATAGGCAAATAGTAACCAGCCTTCATGATCCTAAGAGCTTTTACTCATGGAGAAAAGTGGCCTCCTGCTTCACCGTCATGGAACTCATGCAATATCTTCCCAACTTGACATGTTCCAATGCATCTCAATAGAACACCATTGATGTCTTTTTTGAACAAAACACCATCGATAAACACATATGGAATGGGTTGTAATCTAAAGTATCTCCTCTTTGCTTTGCTCATTTATGGAGGGCACAAACTTGTTTGGAGATAATGCACCAAGTATTGATTCCAACATGGAATGGGTTCATCATTAGCTGGTTAATCTTGCTCATTTTGTAGTAGTAGGAAACCCTCTTCTTCTCCTTTTGACTCATCAAGTGGTTTAGAAGTGAACTTCTCACACAGACCTTTTCCATGAAATGGGGCACATATGCTTATAAGAAGATGCCATTTGGACTGTCAAATGCCGGAGCAACATTTAAGAAAGCTATGGATACAATGTTCAAGGGATTAATCAACAAAATAGTGTTGGTATATCTAGATGATATCACAGTTTCCTCAAAGAATGCAACAGACCACCTCTTTCACCTCAGGAAAGTATTTCAAAGGTGTAGAAGGTTCAGAGTGTCATTGAATCCAAAAAAGTGTGTATTCTGGCACGTAGGGAAATTTTTGGGCCACATTGTCTCAAGGGAAGGGTTAACAATTGATCATGAGAGATTTGAAGCCATATGAACACCTCCATTGCCACATCACAAGAAATCTATCCAAATCTTCTTGGGAAGGATAAAATTTGTCCACTGATTTTTGCCTTATTTTGCCACTCTTATAAAGCCTTTACCAATGATGTTGAAGAAGATTCTTGCATTTAAATGAAAATCAAAGGGAAAAGAAATTTTTAGGGTATCAAGCATGCAATATTGCAAGCTCCAACTATTATCAACCTGAAATTTGTAAAGGACTTCACGTTGTATGATTTTTGAGGATGAGATACAATCTCATCTTTCTTAGTACAAATTGAATAGAGAAGGATCGGAACAACCCATATCCTTCTTTAGTCGAGCCTGGAATATTACTAAGGTATTATTTCATTGAAAAGCATGTCCTTCCTATCATTAGGAGTTTGATGAAGTGCAAACACTTGGTCTCAAACAATAAGATTTAATTGCTAGTGTCTCATGCTTTGGTGTCAAGGAATTTCTCCTAAACAAGGATTTGAATGAGAAGAGAGAAGGTTGGATCTCTCGGTTAATGGAATATGATATTGAAATAAAAGTGAACAAGCTGATTTGTGGCGGTGTAGTTTAGGAGGACCAAGAACCAGCTTTCTCTGGAGGTCTATCTCAAGTAGTAAGTCCCATAACTTTGAGAGACAGTACCCATGTTATCCAATCACACTCTGAGCTCAAGCACACATACTTGTGCAAACTAAAGGGAGTTGTGATTTAGAGATAATAGTATGCAGATAACAGGAGAGTTGATCGTAGTTATGAGGTGGGCACAAAAGTGTTCTATTGTTTTAGACCTCATAAGAGTCCTATCCGTTATGGAAAAGGCTCTACGTTGTCTCCTAGATTTTTGGGTCCATTCAAGATGTTGGAATGGATAGGTCCCTTAGTTTATTGTCTAGCCTTGCCACCCAACTTGTCTCGCTTGTATGATGTATTCCATGTATCTTTTCTTAGGATATATGGTCCAGATCTTTCTCATGTATTGGATTGGAACACATTGCAAGGGCAGATGATGGTGAATCTTGTCTATATTTTAGAGCACAAGACCCGGGCCTTCGAGGCCGAGAGATTGATTAGGTGTAAGTCCAATGGGATACGTATGATGAGGCTAATTTACCTTGCTACATGGGATGTTGCTACATTATTACGATTCCAGTTTCCACACCTATTTTAGTGACCTCTAGGAGGAAGTTGAGTCTAAGGGGAGGGGGATGTAGTGACAACTCCTCTTTGACACAAATTATATTTTGATTTCGATTACTATTGACTATAAACATGGATATTATTATATCACTTTGGTTTAGCATGATGTTAGATGATAGAGATATTATAACTATTGATAGATTGTGATTCATAGTATGATTTGTGTGCATTCTTAGAGACGTAGAGATACATTTTATATTGATTATGATGATGTGTGGTTAGCATATATATGTAGATTTGATGAAATGGTAGAATTGAGATGTTGTTGAAATTTTAGACAAATGATAACATTGTTTAGTTGAGATGATGATTTAGTTATATGAGGATGTTTATTGATTAATGTGCATATATTTTATCTTTGATGTTTTTAATGTGGCCATGAGGCTGAAGGAGGTATTGTGTGATTTTGCAGGTAATTATATCACAACAATCAAAAGGGGGTTAGGAGACCAACCAAAACAAAATACTAAATGGATACAATGAAGGTCATCATTGCAACTTGTGTAATGTTGTTTTGTTATTAGTTTATTAGGGGTCCAATGGAGGGATGACCTATAATTGTGACCATGGGATTTGTGTGCAATTCTTTCCCTTTTTCTTTTATTTATTGTAGAGTATGTGATTTATTTTTTGATGTAATTCATTTTTATCATTATTAATTAATGTACCTTAACTAAGTTAATTAATCATGTTTACTAAGATATTTGAGGATGTGACAACAAGAGGCCATTTATTAGAGTATTTGATCCTTTGGATTTTGTGATTTAAGTTGAGTGTATGTGACCTTGAGTGTTTTACACCCCGCCTTACTTGGGAAATTCGGCTTTGGGCTTAAGGGACATTTTTTGAGGTTTGTGGGACAAGTTAAGAGTATACCAGACCTCTTAATTTCATATACCAAACCTACCTATGGAATGTGGGGTCAAAAATATACATCATTATGTTTTTGTAAGCCAAAAAGTGACATTTATTCTACTTTTCTTACATGGGTTTTAAATAATGTCCTTAGGGAGGTGTGGATTTTGATTGTGGGTGTATAAGGCTTTTCATTTCTCTCAACCACCAATTTATTGTGCCTTTGTGTTGAGGTTTTACTTATGATGTGGAGTTGAGGATAAGTTATGTGACATCCTACATGGAGCCACCTCACCATTCTCTTCCCTTTTCTATAGATGCAAGATTATTTGTTTGTTTGGGGGTTACTTAATTCATTTGATCTCTTGTATTTTTGGAGTTGGAGAGTTTTGGAATGCTTTTCGATGTTTTGGAACATGTTTGAGTTAGATTTGGCTTGAAGGAGCTTGGAGTGTGACTCTTTAATCAAGTTCTACCATGGAAATGTAGGATCTACACCCTTGTTTTAATTGTTTTCTTTTTATGTGTATATTTGTATGCAAGTGAATGTTTTTATGCTTGTTAGGATCATGGGTATAATGCCTATGTTTGGTGTAGGCGAAGACTATGGGAATTTTATATGTAGGGATGCATAAGAGTTTATTTCATGTTTTGGGAGTGAATTGGGTTAGGTGCCCCACCTTTGATAAGAAAATCCTTTCATTTCTTACTTGGTTCATTTGACAGAGACATTAGAGATTGTAGGGAGGCATAAGAGAATGTTGGAGGAAAAGAGGATCTTAAGGGAGGCATAAGAGTTGTGTAGGGTTTTAAGGTGGGCACATAATACCATTTGGAGGCATAAGTGTTCTCCCCATATATTCTTACTCCATTGGATTTGCATTTTTCAAGTCTTGATTATTTTTATGGTTTCATTCTTGGGATTGTATCTTATGTTTGAATGTGTTTTAAATGGTTGTGAAATTTTGTATTGTGATGTGGAAACATTTTTTTAGTTTCCATGAGTTGTATCCATTTCTTATTGCATTTTGGTTGGGGCTCAGGGGCCAATAAGGAGGATAGCTTATTCTCCTCTTTGAATTATTAGTTATGTGGATAGTGTTGCCTCTCCCCCATTTTTGTTGTTGTGATTGAAGTGAAGAAATGGTGGAGCTCTTGTTGAAGATTTGGGACTTGGAGCATTTATAGAACTAAAAGAGATCCTTCATTGTAGAGACTTTCTTGTAATTCCCACTTAAGGTGGAAGACTAGTAGACTTGCATTTAAAAGAAAAATTTTATTATATATTTTCTTTATTAAGTTGTAATGTATTATTTGAAAGAAATCTCTTTGAATTGTAAGAAATGAGCTATGCTCAAAGAAAAAGAAATTTCATTGTCATTTGTATAAGTTACATTTTTGTAAGATTGAAGGGAAAACATGGAAGCTATAAATCCTTGAGAATGTATTCTTAGTAAATCTAAAATGTATAATAGTTGTTTATTCTTTCCTCGAGAAAATAGTTGCAGTTTTTATGGAAGGATGCATTAAATTATAATGAGTTACTTGTTATCTCTCAAAAATTCACCCTATAGAGATATGACTACGGGGTTCTACACTTGCTCGGATCTCTCTCTTTTGTAGATATGATGGAAAAACCTAAAGTCGTGGGTTTACCTATTATTGAGGTGAGTCTTCGGTATCAAGGTTGGTTCCTTTTTTATGTATCCTACACTAATGTTTGGGGTTTTGAGGGTAAAAATATGACTATAAATGAATGTAATATGGGGTGATACACAAAAAATGTTGAGGGTTTTGAATGAGTACATATAGAAATATATGAGAATGGATTTTGGATGCACAAACCAATAGTTTTTAGCATAATATTAAGAAAAAACACTTGATGTATTAAGGTAATGATTCACAATAATACTGTTAAGATAAACATGCACACTAATATTATGTAGAAATAACTAAATTTGCAGCAAGGTAAGATGATCAATTAGGGAATTTGACATTCACAAGAAATAATAAAGTATACATGACACTGCAAATAATTGGAAAGGCAGAAATCAATCTCTCATTCAAAAGGAAAAACTAGCAAAATCTACTTCAAAGCACTCTGTGTCCTAAAATTCCTCCTTTGTGCTTTGCAAATGCACATAATATATAGCAAAATTATTCATCCCACCCTTCCTAAAAATAAAATAAAAGTTGTATTTCGACATGCATTCTATTTTTATCCTTTATCATGAATAAATAAAGGAATAAAATAAGCATGCTAATACAATGAGGCATTAATAGTATTGTCTAAAAAAAACCACTCAGTCAAACCTAGCTGAGTTCGTATTCTATTTTAAAATGAAATGGGATAAACAATTGAATAATAATAAATCTTTGCTTGATGATCAAGTATTCTTCAATACATGCAACTTGTCTTCAACTGATTGATGTGACATGTGCAATTTGATGCACTTGGAATTGTAAAATTGGCACTTTAAACTGCCCCTTTTATGCACATGCAAAAATAAATCCCTATGTGTGTGTAAAAATAATTTATTTATTTGCAATACTTTGTAAACAAAATAATAATCACCCATGTATTCCATCTCTTTGGCAACCACTTTTGATGTGCACTCAAATAATATTCCTATTTTGGAAAAAATAAGGTAATAGGCCTTGGAAGGTTCTTTGTACTCTAATGTTGAACTCTTCTTGTCTTCTTGTGGTCACATGAAGAATTCCACTTGTGCGCATAATTCTATTTTTTTCTTTCTAAACCTCCTACTATGGGGACAACCTGTGATGTGAACACTTTGTCTTCAAATTGGATTTGACCTTCTTTGTTGACTTGGCATATAATATGAGTTGAATAATAATCAATTGATTATTAAACTTGACATACATGTTTGATTTAAAAACATGGGTCTTGATCCTCAATGTATTCAAACAAGTTATAATGTGAAACATTGCCCCCTTCAATAATTCTATGACATCATTGGTTTATTACACTTAATAATCATGGTTGACTATTCTTTGAGTCCCCTTTCTTTGGCATATTATTATGATTAAAAATAATCATGGGGTCATTTTTAAAACATGGCAAGTTATAATACTCGGACACCTTTTTTATCATCATTGCATTGATATTTGTTGTCGGTATTTGATTATTTGGCATATATTATATGACCGTATTCAAGGTCAATGCAATGACTTCTTTTAAATGATGTGGGTTGGCCCCCTCCCATGGTGACTCACCCCTTTGAATTTGTCGGTGGCATTATTACCTAACCCCTAGTTAAATGGAGATTAACTCGAGAGGTCCGTGTGGAAGTTGATGACTAACTATTGATAATTGATCAACTGGTACTTGATTGATCTCCACCGTGGATCTTTTAATCCTTTTCTAACATAGTGGTTGGCATTGGTGATCATCCAATACCGTTGATTTTTGTACTGTTGATTTATTGCCATCAATATTTAGCTCAATAGAGTTAGCTTTGATTAAAAACCTACCGAGCTTATCTTTTCTAATCATCATTTTCTCATTCCGAGTGGTAAAGTGTTGGAAAAATTTCTCCGGTAATCCATTGTTGATCTTTCTAGAACTTGGTTTCCTCTCTGTAAATCAAAGATTCGAGCTCTCGTGCATCGTATTTTTGTTGTTTTTTCTATTTGTAGAAATTTTGAGTGAGATTTGGTCGATGTTCACCACCATTGTTGTAGCCTCCGATCTTGGTTTATTCATAGCGAAGAACTTTGTCTGCTCGGAGGACTATGCATGCATGTTGTCATTATTTGAGGCTTTGTGGGCTCGAATACTTGCATATTTTTCCACTTCTGTCCTTTTTGAGTTCTACACAATATTCTTTGTTGTCTCATTGTTTTTTAAGTTCGACTTTGGAGAATTTGATGAGCAATGAAAAGAAGAACTTGAGATTTGTATAGTAACCCATACATTATGCATTACATAGTTGTCATTGTTGAGAAGGTAAGACTTCATCTTAGAACTCTATAGCTAATTTTCCCTTGTCATTTAAAATTTATTATCATTAACTCCTCTAAATCTTTGTGTTTCTTTGCATTTTCTTATGCAACCTTGATCACCGAGATTGAAAATTTCTTGAGTCTTCATCATTTTATTCTAGCACTTAATATTAACGAGGGTTATGTGGATTTGATGATAAAAGTACTAATAAGTTCATAGCATTTCGATTATTTATGAAAAATCTCATTAGATTTGTAAACTTGTTGATGTGGGTATTTGAGTTTTCAGCTTCATCATTCTCTTTACTTTGAATATGCATATTTCTGTTTCAAAATCTAAGGCATTAGTCACCATTTATTTGTGAAGCTTTAAATTAAGAAACATCCTTTTACTTCATTGTGAGCTATGGGTTATCCCTGATTTTGAATATTGTTTAGTCCTTGAGATTTCTGTAATATTTCTTTGGAATATGGTTGTATTTCTTTAATGTTGATACTTATTACCATATACTTGGACTTGGTTGAGATCGAGTACCGTGTTGTTTTTTATGCTTTCAAAAATATTTTGATGGCTTCTTCCTGCTCAAAATGATAAGTTCATAATTATGCCACAACATGTGATTTCCTTATGCCAAATGGGTATTCTGTATTTTCTTCATTTTTGCATCACCTTTGTTGGGTCCTGTGCTCATAGTAAAATGCCAAATAAAGTCCCATCCATCCCGATTTTCTCGTGTTGGTCTGTAGATTTTGGTGAAAGTTTTTTTCTCAAGTATTTTGAGTTGTTTCAGAACATGCCTCACTTGTTATTATTGAGGGATTCATAGCTTTGATAATGAATTTGTTCCAAAGCTCTGATTTTCTTGTACGAGGCACTAGTTTAAAAATTAGATCTCTGGTTTGTATTGATATGTAATAACTGTTACATTGTGTTAAGATCCTATTATGATTTTAATCCATAGATGTCCATTCTTACAACTTGCTTTGAAGTCTGAAAACTACACAATTTCTCTAACACTTGCACTGGTAGTTTGTGTTTCATATGAATATTGGATGCTCATCATTTAATACAATAACAACTTTGAGTCAGACTTTGTGGTTTTATCCTTTGCATCATAAGTTTCATTCACTGTTCTTGGTGAAGCTCCTTTGCAACTATATCTTCTATTGTATTTGATGTTCATTTCCTTTTCGGAGAAATATAGGCTGTAATTGCATCTTGATCAGAATGGCTCAGCTTTGTCCTTCTCTATAAAGCTTTGTTGTTCCTATTTCTTGTCGATTCTACAAACTGGCAGTTCTTATGATGCTTAGACACTTTAGATTCTGCATTTTGATGCATCTGTTACCTTTTGAAACACTTGGTTGATATTTTAATATTCATAATGGTGTAGAATATTATCTTGGAATGATTGCCTTCTTGATTAATTTGAAACCTGAATTGGATTTTTAAAAGAGAAAATATCTTCTTTTGTAATGTTGAGGCTTTTCTTCCCATTCACTTGTGTAATGAAAGTGGAAGCACTTTCTTGAGTTAAATTCTTGAAGGCATGTAGCCTTAAATAATCAATTATATACTTGCATCTTTATCACTTGTTTAACTATAAATCATATAGCTTTCGATATGAAACCCTTAAATTATTGCTTAGGTTGTTTACATATTATGTAATCTATAATGTAAAGACATGAAAAACATAGATGGATTAGCCTATAGCTGAAAACTGAAAAGTTGTCCTTTGTTTTCTGAACAAGCTACCTTGTATCAAAAATTTGTATCTTGAATCTTCCTTTGATCGCAAGGCTGCTATGAATCTTTTGTTTACTATGTTTATTCCTTTACAATGGAAACATCAATGTTGCATTTCAAGATATTGTAATATTTATTTTTGCAGAGTGCGTGTTTGCAGTTTAGAATTCTATATGATAGCACCATTGTGGCTTACCTCTTTGAATTTGATGTCTTCACTTATGCTCTGAAATTGCTTAACTAAAACACATGCTTACCATATTCAGTGCTCACTCCTTACTTGCACTAGTTGTATCTTGTGTACTCATACTTCTTTGCAAGTTGGTATCCATTTACTTAGCATCTCTTTTATTACATGCATAAATGATCAAGACTCCATTTATGATATTGTGGCTACAAATTTGATCTGTTATAATTGGTTGTACCTTCTATGCTTGAGGCTTTTAACTTTATTTTCATCAACATAGTTGTAGCTTTACTTGAAATGAGAAAAGGAGATGAGCAATATGAACTTGAAATTGATCTTTAGGCCCTTCTTTGTTACTGATTCTGAGTTGAATTTCTGCAATACTCCTCCTTATTCAGATTACTATTTGATCAAGTATAGTATTTAATCTTTTGTCACAACTTTCAAGCATGTATCATTTGTGAAATAGAATGAGGGAAAGAAGTAAATTGTCCATTTTACATGGTGAAGCCCTGTCAAAATTTTCTCAGATTTCTTTTTCATTTTGTTTCAGCTACAATTTTATCTCATTCCATTTGTTAGAATCTGTAGCACTAAACCTGCATTTATTTTATGGATTAGTATAGATACATCTTTGTATATTAAGCCTTTAGTCTGAACTGAAATAAATGTACTTTTCTGATATGTAAACACAACAGTTAGTGTTTATTTCCTTCTTCTTACATGTACCTACACATTTAGATAAACTAGTTAGAAAACATTAGGATTTTTGGCCTCTCTTTTGTTCCATATTTTTTCTCTTTATCTTTTCTCTCTGAAATGATTGTGAGAATCATATGTACTGATGTAGAATAATGTTGCTTGTCTGCTATGCATTTATATTTTCTGTAATCATACCTCATGATATCAGGAGATTCATTTGCACGAAGATAGATAGTACAAGAACATGATTTAATCCCGAGATCATGACTGGTGAACTCTGTTCTTGTTTGTTTTTCAAGTACGGTGTAGTGTTAAATAACAAGGATGAAGATGGAGTAGAAGCTAGAGCTAGAAGTGGAGAAAATGAGGAAAAAAATAAGGTAATGATGGATTCCTTCATATTATTTTTCTTTTATTTTCATGCACATACACCTTCTATTTCAGTAGTTATGATGTTTACTTGAGTCACATCCTATGGCTTGTGTGGGAAACATTTGAAATTCCTTGTGAATAAAACATTGAATTCTAAAACCGAGTTGTGTACTTTCTTCTCGTATTTCAGCTTTGTATATGGATTGTATAATGAATTAAACAACTCAATAATAGAATTGAATGTTTTAATCATTAAGGAAATAAATTTAAAATACCTATAATCTTAGTAATGAAATTTGATACTACTGTAATCCACAACTCTAATTGTTCTTCCAAAACTTAACACTTCATCTATTCTAAATTTTCTATCTTTATCAAGATAACACATCCTGCCCTTTGGGGCCTTTGTGTTCTTCGCTTTGAAGACAAAAATGAAATTACAGACTATGTGATTTGTTACGTTTTGTAACAACACACATAGCTATAAATAGCATGTATTCATTAATAAATCCAATGGAATAAATATTAAACTAAAATAATCTCCCTAGTTTAGGTTCACTTCACCAATTCCATCCATCGTAACGAAGTTTTGAGTTTCCCATTTTTTCACTAGTGCAAAAATTGTCAATATTTCTGGCGATCCTGCGCGAGGAAAGCTTTGTGCTAGTTTATAGACCAGTGCCTTGCTCTTGTCCATTGGGCATGGAGTCCCAAGAACGTAATCGAAATCTACCTATCTCAAGGTCGAACCCTTCAAAACAAACTAAAGCGGGAAAGAATCGGTAAACCAAACCATGTGCATGAATGCACTTTTTGAATTTGAAAAACATTGCAATGTGCAGAACTACACATATTGAAAGACACTATAGGATATTCAATAACAATGTTTGAGAAATATACCATTCACAGGATTGGTATGTTCCTCTCCATTTAGCCTTGAGAGATGAAATGCATTATGTTCCTTACAAGCTGAAATCATATAAGGACCACTCCAGAGTGTGTCAAACTTTGTGTGGTTTCCTGGCTTTGCACGATCAAGCATCCCATTTCAACACAATGTCTCCTTCATTGAAGATTCTGAACTTATCCTTCTTATCAAAAGTTTTCTTCATCTATTTTTTATTCTTTTCCATGTTCAAATGATCTTGACCTCTCAGATCTCATAATTCCATCAATTCTACACAACGAACCTGCAATGGTTCATTCTCAAGTAGCTCCATCTGATGTAGCAAATCTAAAGTAGGTAACTCAATTGAAATAGGAATTATTTCCTCTCTTCCATAAACAAACTTGTACAGTTGAATTTTCAATTGATCTCGTATTAGTCACTATGTCAACCCAAAGTGATAAATTCAATATTAGATGCCAAGTTGTCTAGTTATCTTCGAGTGTTCTTCTCGATAATATTTACAAGATTATTGTTAGTACTTTCAACTAACCCATTACCTTGTGGGTAATAATTAGATGACGTACTTAAATAAATTATGTGCTTAATAGCCCAATCTATTACCTTTACGCCAATAAATGCTAAATCATTATCTAAAATAATAGTTTCTAGAACACCAAATCTACAAACTATACCTCCATAAAAGGATAGTATCAAAGTTTCATTAGCATCTTTCAGATCTATTGCTTCAGTCCAATGTGTAATGCAATTTGTAGCATTCAAAATCCACTTGTGTCCTTGGGATGAAGGTGGGTTTATCATGCCAATAAAATCAAGACCCCACTACATGAATGGTTGATCCATTGAAATAGGTTGTAGGGGAAGCGAAGCTAAATGTTCTTTTCCAACAAAGAAATCACATTTCTTACACTTCTTGATCCATTCGAAACAATATTTAAATATGTTGGGCCAATAGTAACCAACTTTCATAATTTTTAAGGCTGTAGTACGTGCTAAAAATGACCTCCTACAGGTCCTTCATGGAATTCGGATAATAATTGCTGAATTCTATCATAATCAACACATCACAACAAGATTTTATTTATATCTCTTTTGAATAACACACCATCAATGAAAACATAAGGTACAACTTGTAACCTGAAATACCTTCATTTGTTCTTGTCCATACCTTCTAGATAAGTGTCATGTTGTAGATAGTTAACTAAATTAGTCATCCATCTTGATTCCTAAACTTCTTGAATAAGCTCAGTTATCGATTTTCTGGTTGCACCATGCTATTTGATTGTTGATACGTAACTTCAACATGTTGTTCTGGATCTTCTGATTCTGTAACCTACTATTTTTTCATATCAGCAATTAAATGCTCACACAAACCTTTACCTTGAACTATTTTCACAACACGAATGTTGACATCGTATTCCATAACCTTTGTTATCCAATTTTCTCTTTTCTCATTCAATTCTTTATTTAACAAGAAAGTTGTTACACTTGGACAAGAAACAAGAACATGTATCTTATTGTTTGAAATAATGCACTAAAAATTCTTTAGTCCTCTCGAAAACTAAAATTACTTGTTTTTCGGAAAAGTGTACCTTATTTCGTAGTCATGCAAAATTTTTCCAAAGAAAGCAATTAGCTACTCAATATTTCATCATTAACCTGAGTTAATATAGCTAAAATTATTTCACCTCCTGCAAGTGCATACATTGTAAAATCTTTATCAAAATTAGGATTTTCAAGAGTACGAGCTTGAGAAATGGTTGTTTTAATTGCTTCAAACCTATCTCTCCCTTCACTATTCCAAGAGAAAGTATTCTCTTTCTTTAACATATTTGTCAATGGTTTAACCAATGCTGCAAAATCTAGGACAAATCTTCTAATAAAGTTGGCTTTTCCTGAAAGATTTGTAATGCCTTCTTATGATGAGGAAATGATAGCTTTGATATGGCTTCAATTCTGAAAGGGTCAATTGCTAAACCTTGTTTAGAAATAATATGACTAAGCAATTTACCATGATATACTAAAAAGATAGACTTTTTGGGATTCAATGATATTCCAAATTGTCTACATAACTAAAAAGTCTTCCTTAAATGTATTAGATGTTCATTGGAATTTTTGAAAATACAATAACATCCTCCAAATAAACCAATATGCATTTATTTAATAATCTATAAAAATCCATGTCTATTGCATGTTGAAACGTGGTACCAAAATTCAAAAGACCAAAAGGCATTCTTTTGTAAGAATAAGTACCCCACTTGGTGGTAAAAGTTGTTTTGTATCTATCTTCTTCTCAGACTAGGATCTGATTGTATACACTATAACCGGCCCAAAAGAGATAGTCTATCATAACCAAAACCTGTTCTCAAAATGTGATCCATGTTATTTTTTGGATAATGATCTTTCAATAAAGCCTTGTTAAGATCTCTAAAATCCATACATAATCTAATTTCTCCATTCTTTTTCTAAACAGGAACAAGGTTGGCTACTTAACTTGAATGCTTGACTAGAAAAATATTTCCTGATTCGATTAACTTAGATAACTCTTTTCTCATCAATGGCTCAATTTTTGGATTTAGTGGTCTTTTCTTCTGCCTAACAGGATTGGCATTTGGTTGTAATTATATTGTATGCTAAGCTAAAATTGGATCAAACCCTCTCAAATCTTGGTACTTCTAGGAAAAAACATCTCTCAATTTTTTACATAATTTTATAATTGACTGCATTTAAGATAAATAACATGCCTTTCCAATAAGTAGTTTCTTGTCATCATCCACCAATATTTTTTCATAGTTATCTAAGTGAGTTGAAATCTTGCCTTTGTCCTTTCTTAACTGATCATCAGAACTGAAAATGTCTTCTAGAGTGACCAATCCTTGAGGAAACCTATTTGTTTTTAACTGAACAATTTGGTCACCATAGAAGTGTTGTAGTTTTTCCTGATTTACTGCAGAAAATTTAGCCTCTTGCTGCAAAAATCTGCAAATTTGTTTATCATCTTCGAAAACCTACCAATTCTCTCCATTGTCAGGCATTGAAGGTCTGATAATTAATTTAATATGTGGTTGTACCTTTTTATTTTTAATATGTTCTAGTACATAAAAGCTAGCACCAACTATTGTAAGTATGTCTGCATGCTTATTTTTATCTCTTAGGACATATTGAATGTTAATAACATCAAAATAATCCATTAAGTCTGAAACTCTATGTTTGTAAGACTTTAGTAATGAATTCTTACATACATTAAAGTTTTTACTTGATTAATAACTAATTCTAAATCTCCAAAAATTTGTAAAGTGTTGATACCTCTCTTTCTATCCCATTACAAGCCATGAATTAACGCTTTATATTCAGCTACATTACAAGTACAAGAAAACTACAAACTTAAAGCTAAAAAGTACCTTTTATTTGAAGGGGAAGTAAACATTAAACCTACACCTTTTCCTTTCTTATTTTTGGCTCCATCAAAGTGAAGCTTCCATAGCCCTTCTGCATATTCTTCCATTTTAGACATCAAGGCAATTGGTGCATTTTCTTCATGCAAGCAATAAACACCGAAAAAATCTTCTTCCACTTCCTAAAAAGGTTCATAGGGATGTTCTTCTTGAGTATTTTCATCCATAAACATATTAGAAACACCATCAAGTGCGGAAACATGAGTTGTAACATCGAAATTAGACTGATCTAAAATTGAGTAATTTACTGTAACATTTGAAGCATGAGGCTCAATATGAAATCTAGCCAGAGGATCTGAATTTACAATAACCTTAGTTCCATATTGTGTAGTAAAGAACAACAATGTCCAATCTAAAGAAATATAACTTCCTATTTTTGGTGTAAAATCTCATGATAAACATAAGGAAAAATAAGAAGGCAAATCTACAACAATCACATCTTTAAAATTGTAACATTAGGAGAAGCTACATGTTACTTCCAGTTTTTGATAACACCAACCTGTACTAGTTGTTGTCTTGTCTAGCTACAATAAACTTCTCTATAGGATCATACTATAGGCCCAACTTTTCAACAATTGCTTTTCATATAACTATGTTGCTTGCACTACTATCAACCATGCAGCTATGAACTAAATGATCTCTAATAATCGAGATATAAATAGAATGGTGGTAAATTATTGATACCATGAGCATTTAAGACCTTTTAAACCATCCATTTAACTACTTAATGTTGTCTTGTTCCACCGTTTAAAGGAGCATGTCTACTTTTTGAACTTCCTTTTCGTTGTTTTTAAAGAAATCTGCTTAGCAAGTTCATGAGAAAGAATCTCCGATGTCTTGGAATACTTAAAGCATCCCACATTGATATATTAAAATTATTATTTTTCATTATGTCACTAATTTTGGTGCTCAATTTGATCTCGCCTTGTTTATCCTTGAAATTCTTCAATCTACGGGCTCTGTCATATTTTCTATCTCCCCGTATTGATGCGTTAAAGCTATATCCTTCATTTGGTTGCCATGATCAATCATTTCCTTTGGTCGAGGATCACTTTAAGTCCAAATTTTTTTCCGTTCCTCTGTCCATGTTAAATAATTTGTAACTTGGGCATAAACTTGGGTTTTTCCCCTTCCTTTTGTTCTTTCCACAGTCACATTTTCTTTTCCCTGTCAATTTTTGTCTAAATATCTATGGAAATGTGGTCCTTTCTTATTGGATGCAGCTCTATGGATGAAATTTAGGCCTCATATCATTTCGAAATTCTTTGTTCTTAAAGAAAGATTCATTTTAAGCGCAAATAGTGATTTCCCGCATTCTACGGTTTGTGGGTGTGTTTTCCCCATAAATTTATATCTCAACATCTATGGAAACATGGTCCTTTCTAATGGATGTGGCTCAAACAGCAGGAATTTTGAAACTCAAAGGCCTACTTAAACTCAAGTCTTGTCCACATGGAGGGCCTGCGATCATCGAAAATTTTCCACTTTT
The DNA here is from genome assembly GCA_018340775.1 of Taxus wallichiana var. yunnanensis. NCBI lineage: Eukaryota > Viridiplantae > Streptophyta > Pinopsida > Cupressales > Taxaceae > Taxus > Taxus wallichiana. Next base: position 220,056,652 of record CM031235.1, read on the forward strand.
TTGACCTTTGGATTTGTGCTAGGGAGACACGTGGAGGTTTTCGCCGGCCCCGCCAAGACTTAGAAATTTTTCATGTGGCTAGTGCAGATTTGAAGGACCATGGACATGGATTGGTGCTCATTTGAGGATCTGCCTTTGGGTCCTACCTTAGTAGTTGTACCAAGGAGACATGTGGAGGATTCCGCGGCTCCTCGCTATACTTAAACTTTTGAAGCAACTTTCTAAGGCCTGGGACATGTGGAGGGCCCGCGCCTGTTTGGGACCCGCCCATATTTTTTCGAAAGAGTTCCATGAAGACACATGGAATTTTCCTCTCACTCTACCATTTCTCGAACTTTTCAACGACCAAGGAAAACTGTCTCAGACCTTAGACACATGGCACCTTCCGTTGGTCCTTAAATGTTTTCAACAACTCTACCAGATTGAGACATGTGGTGAGCCCGCACTTGTTTAGGGTCCATAGTTTTGGGCACCATATCAAAAGTGTGCTAGTGAGACATGTGGAGGCTTCCACTAGCTCCTTTTATACTGAGAATTTTCAAAGGCCAAAAGGTGTTTTTCTTGGGCCTAGGGCATGTGGAAGGTCCACACTTGTTTGGAAATATACCTTTGTACCTCACATTTATATTTTCTCCAAGAAAACACGTGGACGGATCTAATCTAAAGTTGAGAAAGGGGAGAATCGATGGTTGTTGTGCATTGCATCTGATTTTGCTGCCATTTTTTCCTCCAAGACTCCTAGAGATGCGAATATGCATTGTTTTTCATCGTTTTTGATGAAATTCCTTGTCATTTTTGTCTATAAAGTGCAATTGAATGGATTTAGAGCTTAATTTGTGATCCCAAGGATTGTAAAGGTTGATATTTTGAAGTTGGAATTACTCAGGCACTTGCAAAAACATGAATTACCGTGAGAATTTAGATGCAGAGAGAAGAGTTGCAGAGGAAAGAATGGGAAAAGGATGAAATGATGGAGGTTGCAGTGTAAAAGATGAAAAAGGTGTTACCTTGAGGATGAAAAGGATTTCCTGTCATATCTAGCTATACAGAGCCACCGAAAAATGATTAAAACAAAGATTTTTCACATGATAGAATAAGAATGATTAGATCATGTCAAAAGTTGTGGCATGACATCTCGGTCATTAGTCGAGCGTCTTTGAAATGTGATCAATTCATGATTTGTCCACCTAGAAAATTTCAGGTATGAATTTGTTAAACGTCACTTTCTGAGGCAAATTGGTAACAAGTAAAGGATTCCTCGAATATTCTTCTTTCGAGGGGAAACTTTGGGATGAGTGAGTGAGTGAATTGTATAAATGCAATGAGGATACTATTGCAAAGGGTCGGGCATTGAATTTTTAAGAGAAAATTTGAGAAATCCCATCTTCCTAAGAGACCATATGAGAAACCTGTTAATCTCTTGTGTTTTAGATTTCAATCATGTCAAGTTGTTTATAAGAGTACAACCATTGACAAGCTCTGAGACTATTCAAAGAAACTTTCTGTTGCTGATGAATCTAATCAACTTCAAATTAATCATGTCAATCTTTAAAAAAATTATGTATGATTTATTTGGAGTAATGTCTCGCAAGTAGTTTTTCTTGTTCCTATTGCAATCTTGTGTTAAAGTCCTCTCGAATAACACAAGATCTCTCGAATCATTACGAGAAGATCCTTCATCCTTTAATGAGATAAACAATTTAAAATCACTTCACTGGCATTTGTTGATACAGATTGTCTGTATGCCTTTGAGTGTATCTTAGGTGTGAGGAACCAAGGGTCTTTAAATTTTAGTTGAGTCTTTAGCTCAAGCGTTCGTGTTAAAATCTTGGAGATTGTGTGAAACCATGCAAATATAGGCCTCCATTTATAAACACATTTTGGTCTAAGGAATATTTTAGTAGTTCTAAAGCATTCTGTCATTTATTTTTCCAAATGTTGTGAAGGTCCTCAAAGATCTTGCAAAATCAAGTTTATCCTCCTTAATCTCCTACAAAACTTTATTAAAAAATAATGAATCCTACCTGAACTACCCCTATTTTCCCTGTATGTCCACAAATGAATAAATTCTATTGCCAAAATATGCAAAAGTAATCAGGATTCCATAATGTTTCTAGTAACCTTAACCCTGTTTAGAAAATATCACCATTCTTTAGAAGTGACAACTTGTGAGAGTTAAATTGTGGTGCATTGATCATATTTTCTCAGGGTCTCCTTTCAAATTTGTACAAAGAAGGATATATTCATTCTCCTTCACCAACAGAGGTTACAAAATGTGTCCTCTCACCCTAGTCGAAAGGCATGGCCTAAAGTAGTGACGATAGATCAAATTCTTAATGAAGGTGTTATCCATTTCTCCGATGCTCGAGTGATAAAGAGTCAGATGAATCCCTTCCCCGACTATAAAATGACTCATAATATGATATTTCTATCTCTTAGTGTCTTGTTAAATCTATGATGTTGCTCGGTTTCTAAGGGATAATCAACTTGGATACCAACACTAGAATGGCATCATTACGGGACCTGATTTACGTTGTTGGGGATTATTTAAGCTTTGAGATTTATTTGTATGACAACAACACCGATTGGTGTTGTTTCTAGCGACTTGATTTGTGTTTACGAGGATTATTTGAGCTCCAAGATTTATTTGTATGGAAATAAAACAAGATTGGTGCCATTACCAGGACCCAAGTTGCGTTGTCGGGGATTATTTAAGCTCCAAGATTTATTTGTGCGGAAACAACACCAGATTGGTACTATTGTGGAAATAAATGTATGTGCAATGTTTTAACACCATCAAAAACACATATAGACCCTGGTAAATGCTTCTTACAAATTTTAAAGTGGAAATATGTTGTTGAAATGTCATCTTCTGCATTTAATTTGTAAGAATCGAGCAAAGTTACAAGTCCTGTGTGTAATATTTCCAATTTCTATTGGTTTTTGCACTAAATTTACATCATCAATGTTAAATACGGGTAAAGGAAGGTTAGATCTATGAAGATTTGCATGAATTTAGTGTTGAAAGACATTTGATGACTAATTTTAGTGCATTTACACAACTAAGGTGAAAATCCTTAGTGGCAACTCTGTTTTGAATTAACTTTTGATAAATGTCAATGTCTTAACCTCTGTCAATTGAAATTTATCACTAATCTCTGCAAAGATGGAAGGAAGAAGATCTCTCTTCATTTAAGACCCTGTTAGAAGGTTGTTTCCAAAATTGGGAAAGATAAATTATGAAGGAAGAAGAATCGAAAAGTTGTTGGAGATCATAAATCAAGAAAGGAGTTATCAATTGTGGAAACTGATCAGCCTATCATTGAATATTGCCATACTTCCTCAAGTGCTTCTGGATTAGGTAGTATTTTTGTAGATCTGAATTCTCCATCTGGAGAGGGGCCTTCATTTGTATTTGAAAAATTTGCATCTCATTTTGTCCCTGTGTTCTCCAAAGCTGATAGGATCTTTTAAGAAATAGAGTTGTTAGAGAACATTCATTTTGAGAATTTCATTATTGTGCCCCACCGACCCCTCACTCCCCATCATTTTTTATCCCGTAAGATCACCTCCCAAAACAATATGGCCAAATCCCCACCTAGACCTTCGTTTGTTGTGAACACTTTATTTCCTATAGATTTTAGAGGTATGGTGGATATCCAAATGTTGTGCCCCAAGATGTAAGAAATAGATTGCCTAAATTTCAAGAAAATAATGCTATTACTGGTGATCAACACTTAAAATATTTTTTTCAATATGATGGAAGACTTTGAGATTGAATTTGAAGATGTGTACATAAATGTTTTTATCGATATTCTAGAGGAGGATGCACGAGACTAGTATAAATCTTTGCCGAGATAACTCCATTGATTCATGGACATAGATGAAGAATGATTTTAGATTGCAGTACGGAGATAAAACAGACCCAAGGTTTCTATTATTAGAATTTGAAAATATTAAAATAATCCTAATGATTCTATTTATGACTTCAATACAAGGTTCAATAAGACCCTGAATAGGCTACCTATAATCCTGAGGCTAAGTGATGTTTCTTGTTTAATAAAATACTCTAATGCTTTTGATAAGAAGGTTGCCTATTATTTGAGGGATAAGAACCTAGAAACATTGAGGTAGGCCTTCACCATGGCTTTGTAGATTGAAAACAATATCAAAGAAGTTGGTAAGCCTCCTAAGAGGGAAGGTATCAAGCTGATCAATCCAGAGAAGCCTCAGTCAAGTAAGTCTATGGATCTAGAAGAGGTTGTGAAAACTTTGGCTGGAGTTGTTAAGGAAATATCCTATAAACTGGCCAGAGCAGAGAAGGGGATTAGAAAAGGTTCCCAAGGTCATCATAAAGCACAAGGTCAAGAAATATTTGTAAATCATCCTAGGGGTGATCAGAGATCTGATGACAGAGGAAAAGGACTTGTGGGATCAGGAAATAGATAGCCCCAACCTGGGAAAACAAATTGGTGCCTGATCCTTTAGCTGCCAGAGTTATTGTTGTTGAAGAAGCTAATGAAATTGAGTGGTGTGACAGATGTTTCTTGCCACATGCCCCATGTGATGAAGATGAGGAATATGATGATGATATTGATGATGATGTGTGCATGATGGGGTGCTCTACAAGCTCACGAAGGGAGAAAATTCAACTAAATTAATCGGTGCGCTTAACTTCGCATATTTCGTGATTGTATCCATCGTGTATTACCCTTCCTCCCTCTCATGATTTTGAAATAAATGCGGTACAAGATTTTTAATTACCTAATAATTATTTTGAATACTTAAGGGCATTAGTGATTAAAAAGTATGCTAAAGGAATCCCTTATGAGGAGGATATGTAGTTATTAATGAATGTTGTAGTTCCCCAAGAAAAAGAATATAACACTAGGAGTAAATTTTTCAAATGGGAAGGACCTTAGGCCCAACCAAAACTCCAGTTCTCACCAATATCTCAAAAGAAACTCCTAATAAAGATACATTTGGCAAAGTCCTTGTTTCCCCAAACAGAACTGGTATCCCTGCCCATGCTCAGACCATGGAAAATAATTTGCTATCAGATGCTTTTGTCATTCTTCCTCCAAATGTTGCCTTGCCCAAATACGTTCCTTATGACATTGCCCAAGTCTTGAGTCAAATCAAGATTTATGTTCCAATTGTTGAGCTGCTTAGGATTCCTGAGCACAAGAAAAGGGCCTTTGAGTATTTGGGATTGAAAGAAGAAAATATTACCCAAGGTAGAAATGTAAAAATGTTGAGACTCCTCCTACCATCAGCAGAGTTGGAAAAACTCCAAGTGCTAGAAGAACTAGGTGAGCCACCTGAAGTATATTTGGGGACATCCTTGGTTGAGTCCCACTGAATGTAGATCCATTTTTCACCACTCTGATTATTAGGGACAAGTTGTTACACAATTGTATGTTTGATTCCAGAGCATCATGCAATGTTATGCATCTTGAGGTCATGAATGAATTAGATATCAAAGTAAAAATAGATTATGGGAAGTGCACTGCCATGGATTCCAAAGAGGTGCCAAAGTGGTTGGATGTGTCAAGGGTTTGATAGTGTAACTTGCAGCCTACCCAGGAAAGAACTTAAAACTAGATGTTGTTATTGTTAATTTCCCTTCCAAATGGGGAATGTTGTTATCAAGAAAATGGGCTGCTAGTGTGAGTGGGAGTGTGCAAATGGATATGTATTTTTCCATTATACCTATTCGGGACAGCTTTGTAAAGTTGTATGGTGAAAAGAAGATGCTACCTCTCATTGAGGATCCCGATAATGCTTCTTATGAAGTGTTATACACTCGACATTGATGCTGACAACTTTGTTGGATTTGCTGATGGTAAAGAAGACAAAATTGATCAATGAAAGTCTCTTAATCAAGTAGGTTCTTCTTGGACTTTGTTGTTTGATGGAGCTTGCTCTAAATTTGGAAATGGTGTTGGTATTGTTCTGATATCTCTAGGATAGGAAGAGTTTGTTATTTCTTTTAAACTCAACTTTGAGTGCACTAAAAATATTGTAGAATATGAAGAACTATTATTAGGTTTTAGGATTACATGGAAATATGGTATTAGAGACATCATTGTTAAAGGAGATTTAGAGCTAATTGTCAAGCAGATTAGAAAATTGTATGCAACACAAATAAGAGAGTGAACCAAAGATAAGCATGCAGTCTGGGATTTCATTGAGATGTTTGAATCCTTCAAAATAATACATCACGATAGAAAGTACAATACTATAGTAGACAAATTGGCTATATTGGGGTCCATATTTGAAAATTGTATTGTATCCCCCTATTGTTATTATAATATTATGGTATTGACTAGGCCATCTGTTCCTGACAATTTTAAACACTGGCAAGTGTTTGAAGACGACGCCTAGGTGCAAAGATTTTTGTAGAACTAAGGAGAATTTTCTAATCAATGTATAGATTGGAAGCCAATGGTTTGTGTGGATGATGGAAAGGAGACTTTATTCGGCAAAGACATCACTCACTTGAAGACTAATACTTTTCCTAGAGGTTTGGTAGCACTTGAATCAAACTTTGATAATGTTGATTGAATTTTCAACAGACACAAGTCAGCCTCGAGGGATGTTGAAGAGCACAACCTATGCATGAAGGATAACCCACATAAGATCAGGATAGGTAGAAATTTGAGAAAGGAATAAAAGAATTCATATGTCCAATTTTTGAAGAAATACCAGGACTGCTTAGCATGGTCTTATTCTGAACTTAAAGCATACAAATATGATCTTTTCCAGCACGAAATTCCCTTGGAAGCTTCTATCAATCCATTTAGGCAGAAATAGAGGCCAATCAATCCACTCCTTTCCAAGAAGATGCAATAATAATTGAAAAATTTAAGGATGAAGGAATCATATAACCCACAAGGTACTCATCATGGGTTACAAACTTGGTACCTATCAGAAAGAAGAACAAAGATATAAGGTTGTGTGTGGACTTTAGAAACTTGAATAGAGCATCAATGAAGGATAACTACCCTCTACCAAATATGGACAATATGTTACAATTGGTTACTGGTTCAGAATTTTATCCACCTTGGTTTTTCTAGATATAACCAGGTAGTTGTGAAGGAATCAGAGTGAATCAAGACTACCTTTACCACTCCTTAGGGAACATATGTATATGTCAGAATGCCTTTTGGTCTAATGAATGTTGGAGCCACTTTCCAAAGAGCAATGGATGTAGCTTTCTCTAGCTATATTAATGATTTCATTGTTGTATATCAAGATGATGTGACTATTTTCTCTAGAAAAAGGAGTGACCACCTGCAACACTTAGAAAAAATGTTGTTAAGATGTAGGGAGTATGGTATTTCACTAAATCCCAAGAAGTGCCATTTTGGAGTTCAGAAAGCAAAGATGCTTGGACACATTGTGTCAAAGGAAGGGGTCATGATTGATCCTAAGAGGGTAGAAGCCATCAACAAAGTCCCTATTCTAAGAACCAAGAAGGGAATTCAATCCTTTTTGGGCAGATTAATTTTATTAGGAGATTTATCTCCAACTTTGTTGAACTAACTATCCCAATCACTAGCATGTTGAAGAAAGACCAAAGTATCAAATGGGAAGAAGCAACTATTCAAGATTTTGTTGGGATTAAAGAAGCATTAAATAATTCCCCTATTTTAGCAGCTCCAGATTATAAGAAGGCTTTCTAAATGTTTTCTTTAGCTTCAAAAATTACTATTGCATTTGTGTTGTTGTAAAAGGATGATGAGGGAGCTAAAAGACCAATTGCCTTTTTCAATAAGGCATTACAAGGAGCTAAGCTAAAGTATACTATCATGGAGAAGTAGGAATTTTATTTGGTAAAAGAAATAAAGGTCTTCAAGCTATATATTTTGAGTTACAAAGTCATTGCTTATGTTCCCCACACCATGGTGAAATATATCCTATCAGAAATGGAGGTTTCAAGTAAAATATGCCAATGAGTAAAAAAATTGCAAGAGTATGATATGGATATCCAAACAACAAAATTGGTTAGAGGTTTGGGCCTGGAAAAACTTATGGCAGAGAGCAATCTGCAGACAATTGAGGTAAATGAAGTTGAAGAAGAAAGGATGAATGTCCTTGAAAAACTGATAAATTTTGAATGGTACAAGGACATCATTTTTTATCTAAAAATCTACAATTCCTTGAAAAATTGAGAAAGAATAAGAAAAGAGCACTTAAATTAGCTTCCCAAAAATATGTCATTACTGATTTTGGGTTAGCTTGGAAAAGCCTAAGGGTTTTCTCCTTAGATGCATTACTGCAGATGAAGCCCCTAAAATAATTGTTGATCTCCATGGAGGAGTTTGTGGGGGACATTTTACTGGAAGAGTCACAACTCATAAAATCTTAAGGGATGGTTATTGAAGGCCAACTCTTTTCAAAGATATAACTCTGTTGGTAAGAAAATTTGAAAATTTTGCCAACACTTTTCTAGAATACTTAAAGCTTCGGCTTCCTTCATTTTGCAGCCTATATCAATTCAAGCCCCTTTAAAGCGTGGGGGATTGACTTCATTGGGGAGATTTTTGATCCTTCAAGTGCAGTACATAAGTGGATACTACTGGCCACAAATTACATCACCAAGTGGGTGGAGGGAATCCCCACCAAGAAGGAAACTCACCAAATTGTCATGGATTTTATCCTGAATTATATTATTTGATTTGGGGTACCCGCCGAATAGTTGTTGATAATGCCACGATATTTCGAGCTAAACCTTTGGTGGTTATGTGTCATGAATATGGGATCAATTTGGCATATGCTTCTAATTATAATCCCCAAGGAAATTGATAAGTAGAGTCTAGTAATAAAAATCTATTCAAGATAATTACAAGAACTTTGGAGTTGAACAGAAGGAAGTGGGGTGAGAAGTTGAAGTTTTTTATTTGGGCTGATAAAATCACTATTAAATGAGCTACTGGGAAAAGCCAATTTGAGGTAGTATATGGAACTCAAGCTCGATGCCCATGCATATGCAATTTTCTTCAGATTCAATCTCTTCAACAACTAGAAGATGAAGATGTTAGTCTCTATGATGCTCACATCAATCAAATTCTTGAGTTAGATGAAGAAAGAAGGGCATCCCATCGAGGCATGTAAAATTTAGAGAGAATTTAAAGAAGTTGTTTGATAAGAAGGTGACTCCAAGATCTTTCAATGTGGGAGATCTTGTGCTATTGTGGGATAGCAGGCATGAGGATAAATGAAAACGTGGAAAGTTTGATGCATTATGGTTGGGCCCTTATTCAATTGACATTTGAATGGGTGAACATAGCTTTTTCTTAAAAGACCTAGATGTGGAATTGCATGAATTTCCTGTTAATGGTAGGCATTTGAAAAATTTCCTTGACTGATTTCTCATAATTAAGACATGCACCATTATACATTGTATATTCTTTTGGTATTTTTTTCTTTCATGTTTTTCTATTTTTGTTCGTCCTGGCCCTTGGCGGTCATTTTTGTTGGTTTCTAAGTTTGTTTCTGGAGGGTTGGCTCATGAATCCATTGTCCAATGGTTTTTTTTTGGCACTTGGTCTGCTATTTGTTCCTATGACACTTGCAAGGAGTGCCCATAACCAATTTGGAGCCGATGTTGGTGCTCAATTGGATCTCGCACCGTTTGTCCTTGAAATTCTTCAATCTGTGGGCTCTGTCATATTTTCTATCTCCCCATATTGATGTGTGAAATATTTGTCCTTCATTTGGTTTCCATGATCAGTCCTTTATTTTTGTCAAGGATCACCTTAAGTCCAAAATTTTTTTCCATTCCTCTTTCCATGTGAAAGAATTTGTAACTTGGGCATAAACTCATGTTTTTTCCCTTCCTTCTATTTTTTCCACAATCACGTTTTGTTTTCCTGTCAATTTTTGTCCCAATATCTATGGAAACGTGGTCCTTTCTAATTGGATGCATCTTGGTGGATCACATTTGGGCCTTATATCATTTCCAAATTCTTTTTCCTTAAAGAAAAATTCATTTCGGGTGCAAATGGTGATTTCCCTACATTTTACTGAGTTTCATGAGTGTGTTTTCCCCTGTCAATTTATATCTCAAAGATTCTGTTGAAATGTCATCCTCTACGATTGGATGTGGCTTGGTGGGCTATTTTTAAACTCTAAGGCCTACTTCAACTCAAGTCTTGTCCACATGGAGGGCGTGCGGTCATCTAAAAATTCACCTCTTTGTTTGACCTTTGCAGTTGTGCTAGGGAGCCACATGGAGGTTTCCGCCGGCCCTACCCATACTTAGAAATTTTTATGCGGCAGTGCAGATTTGATGGACCATGGACACGTAAAGGACCAATGGTTATTTGAGGATCCACCTCTAGATATTAACTTATAGCAGTTACACTAAGGAGACACGTGGAGGCTTCAGCCAACTCCTCTCTATACTTAAAATTTTCAAGCAACTTTCTAAGGCATGGGACATGTGGAGGGCCCACGCCTATTTTAGGACCTACCCCTAAATTTTATTTTTGAAAGAGTGCCATGAAGAAACATGGAATTTTCTGCTCACACTTCCCTTGCTTCAACTTTTCAATGGCCAAGGAAAATTGTCTCGGTCCCCTAGACACATGGCACCTTCGCGCTGGTCCTTACACCTTTTCAACAAATCTTCCGGATTGAGACACGTGGTGAGCCTGCGCTTGTTTAGGGTCTCTGATTTTGGGCACCATATCAAAAGTGCACTAGTGAGACATGTGGAGGCTTCTGCTAGCTCCTTTTATACTGATACTTTTCAAAGGCCAAAAGGCATTTTTCTTGGGCCTAGGGCACGTGGAAGGCCTGCGCTTGTTTGGAAACTTGCCTCTGTACCTCCCCTTTAAATTTGTGCCAAGAAAACATGTGGATGGCTCTAATCCAAAGTTGAGAAAGGGGATAATCGATGGTTGTTGTGAATTGCATCTGATTTTATGGCCATTTTTTCTCCAAGACTCCTGGAGATGTGAATACGCATTGTTTTTCATTGTTTTTGATGAAATTCCTTGTCGTTTTTGTCTGTAAAGTGCAATTGAATGGATTTAGAGTTTAATTTATAAGTCCAAGGATTGTAAAGGTTGATATTTTAAAGTTGGAATTACTCAGGAACTTGCAAAAACATGAATTACTAGAGAAGCTAGATGTGGAGCAAAGTTGTAGAGGAAAGAATGTGAAAAGGATGAAATGATGCAGATTAAAGGTGTAAAAGATGAAAAATGTGTTGCCTCGAGGATGAAAAGGATTACCTCGTCAGATCCAACTATAAAGAACCACTAGAAAATGTTTAAAACAGGGATTTTTCACATGACAAAATAATAATGATTAGAAGGACTGTGAAAACGTTGTGGCATGGAATCCCAGTCATTAGTCAAGGGTCTGAGAAACATGATCAATTCATTATTTTTCCACCTGGAAACTTTTGGGTATGAATTTTTTGAACATCACTTTCTGAGATAAATTGGTAATAAGCAAAGGATTCCTTGAATATTCTTCTTTTTGGGGAGAAACTTTCAGATGAGTGAGCGAGTGAATTGTATAAATGCAATGAGGATACTTTTGCAAAGGGTTAAGGTTAAATTTTTAAGAGAAAATTTGAGAGAGGCCATATTCCTGAGAGACCATATGAGAAACCTATTAATCTCTTGTGTTTTAGATTTCAATCATGTCAAGTTGGTTGCAAGTGTACATCCATTGACAAGCTTTGATATTGTTCAAAGAAACTTTCCCCTACTGATGAATCTAATCAACTTCAAATTAATCTATGTCAATCTTTGGAAAATTTGTGTCTGCTTTATTTCAGAATGTCTGCAAGTGTCTTTTCTAGCTCCTATTGCAATATTATGTTAAAATCCATCTAAATCATAGAGGATCTCATCCATGTGTTAGTTTAGTGGCATTTGCAATTTCATTACGAGAAGAGCCTTCATCGTATAATGAGATAAAAATTTAAAATCCCTTCATTGTCATTTGTTGATACATATTATCTATAAGCCTTTGAGTGTATCTTAGGCGTGAGGAACCAGGGGTATTTAATGTTTAATTGATTCTTTAGCTCAAGGCTTCGTGTTAAATTCTTGGAGATTGTGTGAAACCGTGCAAATTTGGGCCTCCATTGATGCACACCTTCTAGTTGAAGGAATATTTTAGTTGTTATGAAGAATTCTGTCATTTATTTTTCTAATTGTTGTGAAGGTCCTCAAAGATCTAAAAAATTAAGTTTATCCTCCTTAATCTCCTACCAAATTTATTCAAAAATAATGAATCCACGCCCGAACTACCCCTGTTTTCCCCTGTATGTCCACAAATGAATAAATTCTCGCCAAAATATGTAGAACCAATTAGGATTCCATAATGTCTCTAGTAACCTTAACCATGTTTAGAAAATATCACCATTGTTTAGAAGTGACAACTCGTGAGAGTTAAATTGTGATGCATTGATCATATTTTCTTAGGGTCTCCTTTCAAATTTGTGCAAAGAAGGATATCTTTATTCTCCTTTATCGACAGAGGTTATAAAATGGGTCCTCTCACCCTGGTTGAAAGGCACTGACCTAAAGCAGTGAGGATAGATCAAATCCTTAATGAAGATGTTATCCATTTCTCTGATGCCCAAGTGACAAAGAGCCGATGAATCTCATCCCCGGCTACAAAATGACTCATAATATGATCTGTCTATCTCTTAGTGTCTTGCTAAATCTGTAATGTTGCTTGGTTTCCAAGGGAGAATCAATTTTGATACCAACAATTTGATATTAAAAAAGTAATATTTTTGGAAACAAATTCCACCGTGTTAGCAAAGGCTTTGGTGGCCGACTCGCTTCAACTACTTTTCATATCTGAAGTATAAACAATCTTCTTGGATCAAGTTGTGACTATTTTTGTTGTTCTTTACTAGATGAAACACTTGCTATTTTATGAGGAACAATGGAACCGTTAGCCGATTTTTGACTTATAGTTGTTGTTTTATCTATGACTATGGGCAAAACATGTTTGTTTTGAAACTTTTGACTTTAGTGGGCCTTTTCTTGGGCCCTGTAGTAACTGCAATAAAATCATCTTCACTAAAATTGACCAAGTTCTTTTTAGGTGCTTCTCGAACGTGATTTTCTTCTTTCCCACCCTCCGTTTCACGCATGAACAATGTCTCAAAGTTGAGGTTTTGTAACAAGGATTATATTCAGGACCACATTTCAGCAATAAGCAGCTTTATGAGGCTGATTACAAGGTTGAAACCATTCTTCTCGTAGCCATTTTAATTGGGAGTAAAGTGTTATTCAAACTAGGACCCTTTGGGTCAAACCGCATTTATTGATATGGCTATCTATAATCCCGATTCTATTGATAATGTTGTTGATTTTGTTGGTTTTACTTGATAGGGAGCTTGATAAGTCTTGCTAGGTAATGGAAGTCTATTTTCAATCGAAATTAGATTGTTTCCCATAGTACGTAAAGATTTAAACACATCATCGATGGTATTGGAATAACAGGTTCTATAATGGTAATAGGGTACGGAATAGGTTCCAAATCTAGTAAAAAGGCATCAAGGCCTTGGTGCTAATTTAAAGTCTTGAATAAGACTTTTTCAGCCTTTATAGCAATATCATAAGCTATCGGGAGAGTGTCACCTCCCATAGATTGAATCATAGTTGAAATATCATTGTTTAGGGCTTTCGGATAATAAATAAAACCATGGTCATCTTGAGGCTTGACACTAACTGGAATTCTTTCCCAAATTCTGGAAAAATGAATATTGAAACTAGACATAAATTCATGAGGGGATCTTTTAATTGTAGACATTTGTTCTATGAGGGATAAATGATCTGAATTATCTTGAAATTGTTTCATAAATTTACCACCTAACTCATCCCAAGTTCTTATGCTTCCAATCTCTAAATTTCTATACCATTGTAAGGCTTTCCCTTTAAAGGATGCAGCTAAAACTCTTAAAGTTACATCTTCATGAGTAATATTATGGACTACACATAGGGATACAACATCTTTGATGTGATTTGTAGGTGTAACCTAATTTTCACCAGTGAATGAAGGAAAAATTTCATCACAAAGCATTAGGAATATCATGATAAACTTGAATTACTAATGGGCTGCCATTATTAAAGGTCATAAAATTCCTACGTGGTTGAATAACCATTAGAAAAACTGGGATCCGAACCATTCCTATTATAATTTAGGTTGTTACCAACTCTTCTTCTTCTTATAGAGTTCAAAGGTAAAGAAATAAACTCAAAAAGAATTCCTCTTACCGATGATCTTTGAGTCCCTTTAGGCATGGAACATGCTACAAAGCTGGTCTCGAAATCAGCCTTACAGAGTTGCAAAATAAAAAATTTAATCTTTAGGATAAGTTGTTATGCATCTTATTGGATCTAAAAGTAACTTTTCTTTGTTGTGAATCTTCTCTAAATTGTTGTAATTTTCTCACATATCTAATTCTCTCAAAAGTGCACCCTTTAGAGAGATGACTACAAGGATTCTAATCTTTCTCTCGTATCTCTCTCTTTGGTAGATACAATGAAAACACCTCGGGTATGTAGGTATACCTATTGTTGACGTGAGTCTTTGGTATCAAGGCTGGATCCTTTTTGATGTATCCTAAATTAATTTTTGGGGTTTTGAGGGTGAAACGATGACTATAAATGAATTGAAAAACTATAGTGATACACCAAAATTATTGAGGGATTTGACTAAGTACATGCACAAATATCTGAGAATGGATTCAGGATGTACAAACCAATAGTTTTCAGTAGAATATTAAGGCAAAACACTTGATGTATTGAGGGAATGATTCACAAAAATACTGTTAAGATAAACATGCACACTAATATTATGCAGAAATAACTAAATTTGCAACAAGGTAAGATGATCAATCAGGGAATTTGACATTCACAAGAAATAATAAAGTATACATGACACTGCAAATAATTGGAAAGGTAGAAATCAATCTCTCATTCAAAAGGAAAAGCGCAAAATTTTCTTTAGACGCTTTGTGTCCTAAAATCCCTCCCTTGTGCTTTTCCAAAGCACACAATATATAGCAAAAGGATTCATCCCACCCTTCTTAAAAATAGACTAATTTTTTTACTTTCCTATGCATCCTAATTTTATCATTTATCATGAATAAATAAAGGAATAAAAATAAGCATGCTACTACAATTCGGCATTAATATCCTTACTTACAAAAAACAACTCAGTCTAACTGCAGTTGAATGTTCTATTTTTAAAATGAAATGGGATAAATAACTTTGCTAATAATAAATCTTTGCTTGATGAGCAAGTATTCTCCAATACATGCAACTTATCTTCAACTGCTTAATGTGACATTTGCAATTTGATCCACTTACAATTGTAAAATTGTCACTTTAAACTACCCCTTGGATGCACATGCAAGAATAAATCCCTATGTGTGAGTAAAAATAATTTATTTATTTGCAATACTTTGCAAAAAAATAGTCACCCATGGATTCCTTCTCTTTGGGGACCACTTTTGATGTTCACTCAAATAATATTCCTATTTTGTAAAAAAAAAGGTAATAGGCCTTGGAAGGTTCTTTGTACTCTGATGTTGAACTCTTCTTGTCTTATTGTGGTCACATGAAGAATTGCACTTGTGCACATAATGCTATTGTTTTCTTTCTAAACCTCCCACTATGGGGATCACCTGTGATGTGAACACTTTGTCTTCAAACTGGATTTGACCTTCTTTGTTGACTTGGCATATAATATGAGTTGAAATAATAATCAATTGATTATTAAACTTCACATACATTTTTGATTTCAAAAACATAGGTCTTGATCCTCAATGTATTTGAACAAGGTATAATGTGAAACATTGGCCCCCTTCAACAATTCTATGACATCATTGGTTCATTGCACTTAATAATCATGGTTGACTATTCTTGGATTCCCCTTTCTTTGGCATATTATTATGATTAAAAATAATCATGGGGTAATTTTTGAAACATTTCCAAACTATAATACTTGGCCACCTTTCTTATCATCATTGCATTGATATTTTTGTCGGTATTTGATTATTTTTGCATATATTATAAGACCTTAACCAAGGTCAATGCAACGATTTATTTTAAATGATGTGGGTTTCCCCATCTGATTGTGACTCACCCCTTTGTATTTTTGTAGTAGCATTATTAAGCTAACCCTAGTTAAATGGAGAGTAACTCGGGTCCGTGTTGAAGTTGATCGGTGATTATTGATCGTAGATCATTTGGTACTGATTGATCTCCACCGTGTGGATCTTTTAATCCCTATCAAGCGTAATGGTTCCAACTTGGGTGATCATTTGCTACCATTGATATTTGTATTGTTTATTTAGTACCGTCGATATTTAGCTCAATTGATTTAGGTTTGATTAAAAAACTATCGATCTTATCTTTTCTCATTATCATTTTCTCATTCGAGTGGTGAAGCCTTGGAAAAATTTCTCAAGGAATCCATTGTTGATCTTTCTTGAGCTTGGTTTCCTCTCTGTAACTCAGTCTTCGAGCTCTTGTGCATCTATCTTTTCATTTTTATTACTTTTTTATAAAGTTTTGAGTGAGATTTGGTTGATGTTCGCCACCATTGTTGTAGCTTCTGAGCTCGGTTTATTCATATAGAATAACTTTGTCTCTGCTCAAAGGGACTACACATGCATGTTGTCGTTCTTTGAGGCTTTGTGGGCTCGAATACTCGCATATTTTTCCATTTCTATCCTTTTTGAGTTCTACACAATATTCTTTGTTGTCTCGTTGTTGTTTTAAGTTTGACTATGGAGAATTTGATGAGAAATGAAAAGGACTTGAGCTTTGTATACCACCCCTTATGTTATGCATTACATAGTTTTCATTGTTGAGAAGGTAAGACTTCATCTTGGAACTCTATAACTATTTTTCCCTTGTCATTTCAACTTTATTATCATTGAATCATCTAAATCCTTGTGTTTCTTTGCATTTTCTTGTGCAACGTTGATCTCTAAGCTTTAAAATTGTTTGAGTCTTCATCATTTTCTTCTGCTGTTAATATTAACGAGGTTTTTGTGGATTTGATGATAACAAGATGGTAATTTCATAGCATTTCAATTATTCATAAAAAATCTCAGTAGATCTGTATATTTTTTGATGCGGGTATTTGAGTTTTCGGCTTCATCATTCTCTTTACTCTGAATGTGCATATTTTTGTTTCGAAATCTAAGGCATTTGGCATCCATTTATTTGCGAAGCTTTAAATTATGAAACTTCCTTGTACTTTGTTGTGAGCTATGGGTTATCCCTGAGTTCAAAGACTATTTACTCTATGAGCTTTCTATAATCTTTCTTCAGAATATGGTTGTATTTCTTTACTATTGATACCTATTACCATGCACTCGAACTTGGTTGAGATCTGGGTGTTGTGTTTCTTTCAATGCTTTCAAAAATATTGCGATGGATTCTTTCTGTTCAAACTGATAAGTTCATAATGATGCCACGACTTGTGATTTCCTTATGCCAAATTGGTATAATGTATTTTCTTCATTTTTGCATCTTTGTTGGGTCTTGTACTCATAATAAAATGCCGAAGAAAGTCCCATCCATCCTTATTGCCTGTGTTGGCTATAAATTATGGCGAAATTTGTTTTTTGGGCATTCTAAGTTGTTTCAGAACATGCCTCACTTTTTATTATTAATGGATTCATATCTCTGATAAAGAATCTATTCCGAAGCTCTTCTTTTCTTGTACGAGGTACTATTTTAAATAATAGAGCTTTGGTTCATATTGATATGTAACAATTGTTACATTGAGTTAAGAGCCTATTTTGCTTTTAATCCATAGATGTCCATTCCTACAACTTTATTTGAAGTCTGAAAAATACACAATTTATCTAACACTTGCATAGGTAGTTTGTGTTTCATATGAATATTAGATGCTCATCATTTAATACAATAGTAACTCTGAGTCAGCTATGTGGTTTTATCCTTTACATCATAAGTTTCATTCAATGTTCTTGGTGAAGATCCTTTGCAATTGTGTCTTTTGTTGTATTTGATGTTCATTTCCTTTTCGGAGAAATATAGGCTATAATGACATCTTGATCGAATTGCTCATCTTTTCCTTCTCTTGAAAGCTTTGTTGTTCCTTTTTATTGTTGATTCCACAAAATGGTAGTTCTTATGATGCTTAAACACTTTAGATTCTACAATTTTGATGCATCTCATTACCTTTTGAAACACCTGGTTGATATTTTTATATTCTTAATGGTGTAGAATATTGTCTTGGAATGACTTCCTTCGGGATGATTTAAAACCTGAAGTGGATTTGTAAAAGAGAAAATATCTTCTTTTGTAAGCTTGAGGCTTTTCATCCCATTCAGTTGTGATACTTGATACTCTTTAAGGTAGTTTGTAACTTCTGTGAAAACTTTTTTGATCTGATATTCCATTCACTTGTGTATTGAAACTGGAAGCACTTTCTTGAGTTAAATTCTTGAAGGCTTGTAGCTTGAAATGATCAATTAGATACTTGCATCTTTATCATTTGTTTAACTATAAATCATGAAGCTTTCTGATATGACCCCCTAAAATTGTTGCTAAGGTACTCTACCTATTATGTAATATTTAATGTATAGAAATGACAAACACAGATGGATAAGCCTATAGCTGAAAATTGAAAAGTTGTAATTTGTTTTCTGAAAAAGCTACCTTGTATCAAACATTTGTATCTTGAATCTTCCTTTGATTGCATGGCTTCTATGACTCTTTGCTTTAGTATGTTGCTTCCTTTACAATGGAAACATGAATGTTACATTTCTGGATATTGTAATATTGATTTTTTAGAGTGCGTACTTGTATTTTAGAATTAAATATGATAGCACCTCTATGGCTTACCTCTTTTAATTTTATGTCTTCACTTATGCTCTGAAATTGCTTAACTAAAATGCATGCTTACCATATTCAAGTGCTCAAGTTCCTTACTTGCACTAGCTGTATCTTGTGTACTCATACTTCTTTGAAAGTTGGTAGTCATTTACTTGCCATCTCTTTTATTACACACATAAATGATCAAAACTCCATTTATGATATTGTGGATGTAAATCTAATATGTTGTAATTAGTTTTACCTTCTATGCTTTGAGGCTTTTAAATTTCTTTTCATCAACATAGTTATAGCTTTACTTGAATTGAGAAAAGGCAAAGAGAAATATGAACTTGAAATTGATCATTAGGCCCTTCTTTGTTATTCATATGAGTTGAATTTCTGGAATACTTCTCCTTATTCAAATTAATATTTGATCAATCTGAGAGTTTATCTTTTGTCACTGACTGCAATGACATGTATTAGTTGTGAAATAGAATGAGGGAAAGATGTAAAATATACAATTTACATGGCAAAGACATGTCATAATTTTCTCAAATTTCCTTTTCATTCCATTTTGGCTGCAATTTTATCTCATTCCATTTGTTAGAATTTGCAGCACTAAACCTACATTTATTTTATGGATTATTATAGATACATCTTTGTATATTCAGCCTTTTTAGTCGAACTAAAATAAATGTACTTTTCTGATATCTAAACAAAACACTTGGTGTTTATATCCTTCTTCTTACCTCTACCTACACATTTACATAAACTAGTTAGAAAACATTATCTTTATCTTTGCTCTTTGAAATGATTGTGAGAATCATATGTACCGATGTAGAATCGCTACTTATCTACTGTGAATTTATGTTTTTATAATCATACCTCCTAATATGAGGAATTTCATTTGCACGAAGATTGATAGTACAAGAACATGATTTAATCATGATTTCGTGACTGACGGTCTCTTTTCCTGTTTATTTTTAGGTATAGTGCAGTGATAAATAAAAAGTGTTGGTGCTCAAATTAGGCTCACCCAATTTATCATTAAAATACCTCGATACTCGGCCTTTGTAACATTTTTGTCTCCCGTGTGGTTGTACTTGTAGGCTTCGTTTTCCATTTGGTTGCCATGTGTTATCCAAAATTCACCCCCTAGGGTAAATTTTGATAACATGCATTGGATTTTCAGTCCCGAGCAAGTATATGATTCAAAGCCCAAAATCATGTTTTCTGGGGTCCCCTCAGTTTCCTTCTAACTCTCCTATCAAAAAAGGAACCCCAACAAAGTTGATAAAATGGAAGAGATGCAAAAAATATGGTTGCAGGATTATTCTAAGGCATTTCGGGTTTGCAGGCTTGGGGCCGAAAAATGAAGAAAATCGGCTAAGTCCTGGTCCAGGCGGTCCTTGAGATAGTTGGGACATAAAAACACAAATTGGCCAAAAGGCCGCTAGGCGGTCCGCATAGCAAAGAGACATCCGGGCCATGAGGACGCGTGGGACGCGAAAGGGCGAACCGGCCGAAGGTGAAAAATTGACTAACTATTGTGCAGATAAGGCTGGGACATCTGGGCTGTGAGGACGCGAAGGACGTGAAAAGGCAAAGCGGCCGAGAGAAAAGGCAGTCCATTTTGGGTGGTTTGGAAGAATTTGTCCCAAATAGTCTGGGACAGTTGGAACAAAGATACGCGAAGCACGCGGAAGGCCGAAGGAGCCGAGAGCGAATGGAATCTTGCCACGTCATCACCGTAAACAAGAACAAGGAATCCCAAATCGGCGAAGGAGGAAATTTTCATCGGAACAGCCAGGACAAAGGTACGCAAGGGACGCAAAAATCCGAAGCGGCCGAAGGCAGAGAAGAAAAGTCAACGGTTGACCCGTGAAACTTCAAACGGCCATATCTTTTGACTCCGAGCTCCGATTTTCACAAAATTGGACTTTTTGGAATGAGCACGACGTCCTCTACGCCAAAAAAACTGGATTTATTATTTTTAATGAGGGTAGATATATTTAATTAAAAGAAACATATTCAGCTCCAGTCAGTTAATGCTCATTCCCGTCAAATGACAGAAAACGCCTGCCAGACCCAAAATAGCTACCCGCACTCAGAAGGCCATAACTTTTGCATTTCTCAACGAAATCACACAAAATTGGTACCGTTGGAATCATGGCTCCAAGCCCAATGCACAGAAATTAAGAAATTCTATATTTGGTGAGAGATCAATGGAGAGTTTTTATAAAACGTGGCCGAGTTCATAACAATGTTTTATTTGGTAGTTGGGGGTGCAATTAAGAGGCATGGTCATCATTCTTTCTCTACTGCAGCACATGGGAAAGTATGGGGATCATTTTTCAAGTAATGTATAATCATTTTACTCCATTTAATGCCTCTTACAAGTGGTTGAAGGACAGATTTCGGGATTTTCATTTTTCCCTTCTCTTTCTCTTCTCATTTTTCTATAAATTGGAGTGTTGGGCTCATTGTAAGGAGGAGTTTTCAGATAGCAAAGCTCTGTCAAAATTGCTTTGTGAAGCCAATGTACTATAGGCCCTTGTAGTGGACTCCTTGCATGGTGATCCAGGCCCTTATCTTGTAATAGATTGAACTGTGCATATCATGAAGCAATAAAATATCAGTTTGTGGATGTATCTTCCCCTGCTGTGTTTTCTTGCATTCTTCTTGCCCCTTTAATCTTTCTACAAGAATATTGTGTCTATTATTATGTTCTTGCAGGGATCCATTATCATTGTGTATGCTTGGAATATTGTTGTGAATGCATTTTGCTAGATTATGGAGAACTGTCATCACCTCTTCTAGTGTGTACTTTGCTTCTGTATTCCACACATTTGGAGACTACTCTCACACCCTCCTTTTCTGGTGTATCACTACTTTAGTGTAGGCTTTCATTTTATGCACTCTCTCTCCCTGGTCCCTTGGAAATTTAGATTAGGATAGTTAGTTTCCCCTGCATTAGAGTAGATCGTGGCAGGTAGTTTAGGAGCAAGAACCAGCTTTCTCTGGAGGTCTATCTCAAGTAGCAAGTCCCACAACTTGGAGATAGTACCCATGTTATCCAATCACACCGTGAGTTCAAGTCTATGCACTTGTATAAACAATACGGTGCAGTGATTCGGTGATAGCACCATGATTGGTCATCCTTCCGGTTGAAGGTCATTTAAAAGCTCTCGAATTTTTGATTTATTCCTTGTCCATCTAGAGGTGTTTATCAATTGGACGTAAAACTCAGTAGTTCCTTCCCCTCCATTTTCCCATGAGTCATGTGTTGTTGTCCCTGCCATTTTGTCCCAGGTACTTGAAGAAATGTGAATAGATATAGCTCGGGGTCATGTGTGAACCTTTCTGCATTTCCAAATGCTCTGTCCTTAAATAAAATTTCATCTTTGGGCTCAAACAATGGTTTCCCTATGTTTTTACGGTTTGATGGGTGTGTTTCTCCTGTTAAATTTTAAATCTCTACATCAATGGAAATGTGTCCCTTTTTTGTTAGACGCGGCTCAGTGGGGCACTCTAAAACTTTGTGGAAATTTTTAACCTAAAACTTATCCATGTGGAGGAACAATGCTCATTTGAAGACTCACCTTTATGTTTGGCCTTGGAGTTGCGCTGGGAGGACACACGGAGGATTCCATTGCCTTGCCCAAACTTAGAGAATTTTTTCATGCAACTGATATTGTTTTGGTGGGCCATTGAAACATGGTGTGCTAGCGCTCATTTGAAGATCTGTCTTATGGTCCCACCTTAACAATTGCGATAGAGGGACAGGTGGAGGTTTCCGCCGGCTCTGCTAGGGACTTAAAATTTTTAAAGAAATTTTCTAAGGTTTAAGACACGTGGCGAACCCACGCTCATTCAAGGTCTCCACTTTTGGGACCATCTTGAAGTTGTTCCATGAAGGTACATGGAGTTTTCCACTAGGTTTTCCTTCCTTATACTTTTCAAAACTTCCTAAGGGGCCTGAGACACGTGGAGTGACGACACATGTTTAGGGACCAGCCTTTGAGTTTTGTTTTGAAGAAGTGCCAGGAGGACACTTGGAGGCTTCTGCTCACTCTACTTTTTCTTAGACTTTTCAACAACTAGAGAAGACCATCTTAGACCTTGGACACATGGCACTTTCCGCTAGACTCTCAAGATTTTTAGCAAGCTTTTCTAGGTGGGACACGTGGTGACCCCGCACACATGTCAGTGGTCTCTATATTTTTGGGACTATCTAAAAATATATGTAATTGAGATGTGTGGATGCCCCGCACCTTGTATTTAAAAAAAGAGGTGGATGTGAGGTGGGACATCGGGGACAAAAACTTGGATTATTTTTGACCCCCTTATTTTTTATGTGTAAAGACCAAAATCATCAAAATGACCCACAATCCTAGTAGAAAATAGTCAAAATTTTCTCTAGTCAACAACGGAGATGCAGACTTTTGGGGGAAATTTGGAAAAAATCCTTTTTGGAGAAAGGAGTAAAAGTGTAAAAGGAAGTGTGGTTCTCTGGGACCCACATCATAAACTAAACGCGGAAGGGCGGAGTTATGGGGAAAACTTGAAAAAATTCCCTTTTCCGAAAAAAGAGGTGAAATAGCAGAATTTACTTGTGGTTCCTTTGGGATCCACATTACGACATGTGTGTCGGCCCATTTTCAAAGGCAAAAGGGCGGAGTAAATTCAGAAATTTTGCATTTTTTCCAAAAGGTGTAAAAATTAAAAAGGAAACCCCAGGCCCATCTTAACTTGGATCTCCCACATGGACAGTCCAAATTCAAAAGAAAGATCAATGGAAACTGTGCATCTGTATCTAATTTTCTGCCATTTTTCTCCAAAGCTCCTAGGGATGCATATTCTTATGGTTTTTATCATTTCTTGGAGTCTCCTGCATGCCAAATGAAGATGAACATTAATCTAATATCCTAGTTTGGTGGGGAAGGTCTATAAACATCTTTCACCATTAAATATATAATCTGACTATCAGATTCGACCTAATTTTTCTTTCCTTGGCACATGAAATACCTATTGATATCTTGGTTTGGTGCGAAAAAATCTAAAAAACGTATTTTTCGATTAAGATGTACTCGAGTATTGGCCTTGATCCAATTTCCTAATTTTTCCTTCTTTGGCACACAAAGAACCATATTTGTGAGAATGGGGAGAAAGTAGTTGGTGCGCAGGATGAAGAACGACTTACTAGGTGAAGAATTGAATGCTGGAAATATTTGGAGAGATTTTCCCTCTGCACACCTGACAATTTTTTTGTAAATCTGATTCTGGGAGTCACAACACACAAAGGTGCTTTGAATGTTTCTGGTTTTGGGGGAAAAATCTGTTGTAAGTGAAAATATTATAAATTGCATGAATTTTTCATGAAAATGGTTGGAATGTTGGAGTGTTAGAGGTCTAAATATAATTCCTAAGAGAAAAGGTTTTGAAAAATCCCATCTTTTCTGAGAGACTATCTGAGGAACCTATTTATTTCTTTTGTGTTAAATTTCATCATGTCAAGGTGGTTGTGAGTGTACAGCCATTGACAAGCTCTGAGATTGTTCTAGAAACTTTCCCCGCTAATAAATTTAATCAAATTTGAGTAAATCTGTGTTTTACTTTGAGCAAAATCATGTCTGCTTCATTTTTGAATGTCTGCAAATAGTTGTTTGTTCCCATTACAATCTTACATTGAAATCTTTGTGAATCACACAAGATCTTAGCTTTGTGATAGTTTGGTGGCACTTGCAATTTCATTTTTAGAAGAGATTTCATTTGATAGTGAAATAAACAAGTTTAAAATCACTGTACTCCTAGCATGATGATTAATATTGTTTGTTATCCTTTGAGGGTATCTTAGGCGTGATAAAACAGAGGTTGATAGTGTTTAATTAAGTCTTTCAATTTGAGCCTTCATTTTGGATCCTTAAAGTTTGTGTGAAAATGTGCTGATTTGGGCCTCCATTGAAGCACACCTTCTAGTTAAAGGAACATTCTAGCTATTCTGAAGCATTACTGTTTGTCAAGCTTTCCATTTTTGTGAAAGCTCTCAAAGATTTGGCAAGTCAAAACCCACTCTACCTCACTTCCCACCAAAATTCATTTAAAAACAACCAATCATACCCATACTACCCCTGTTTTTCCTATGTGTGCACAAATGCATAATTTCTATTACCAAAACATGCAGAAGCAATCAGGTTTTCATTGTCTTTAGTAGCTTGAACCTTGCTTAGAAAATATCTCCATTATCTAGGGTGACAACTTGTGAGAGTTAGATTTTGTTGTATTGATCATGTTTTCTTCAAGGTCCTCTCAATAACTCTGCAATGAAGGACATCTCCATTTCCTCCAAAAATAACACGCTACAAAAGGGTCCTCTTACCTTGGTTGAAAGGCACAACCATAAAGTAGTGAGGATAGATCAAATCCTCTTAAGGGTGTTACCTATTTCTCCACATCTTAGTGACAAAGAGAAAGTTTTATTTCTTCCTTGACTACAAAATGACACACAACATGCTCTGCTTTCCTCTAATCTTCCTGTCAAAACTATGATGCTTCTTAAGCCACGAGGAGAATCAATTTGGGTACCATTAGCAAGGATGAAGATGGAGTAGAATCGGAACTAGAAGTGGAAAAATGGAGACAAAAGAAATAAGGCAATGATGGATTCTTTCATATTCTTTTGCTTTTCTTTTCATGCACATGAACCTTCTATTTAAGTAGTTATGATGTTTAATTTATTCACATACCATGGCTTGTGTGGGAAACATTTAAAATACCTATAACCTTAGTAATGAAATTTGATCTTTGCTTTAATATGCAAATCTAATTGTTGTTCAAAACTTTAACACTTCATCTATTCTAGATTTTCGGTCTTTATCAAGATAATACATCTATCCTTCGGGGCCTTTGTGTTGTTTTTCTGAAGATAAACATGAAATTTTAGACTATGTGATTTGTTACGTTTTTGTAACGTAACACATAACCGTAAATTTCATGTAGTCATTAATTAATCCAACGAAAAAATATTAAACTAAAACAATCTCCCTAGTTTAGGTTCTATCTATAGCGAATCATAGCACCCCTGAATGTCTACAACTTGATGGATTGAGACTCTCAAAGTGCAATTGAATAACATGGAGCTTTTCCAAAGTGAAGGACCTTATGAATCGGGAAAGCTCTCCGGATGACGGCTGGTTCCTATTCCTCTATTTAGATGTACACACAAGAATGTAGAGGGTTTACTCAAAGACCTAATCTAACTTTCCAAGGAGACAAGGTAAGAAGATGTGTAAAAGGAAACCTAAACTAACATAGGTGATGCACTGAGGAATCAAGAAACACCTGTAATACCAGTAAACACAAACCATTAAAATGCAATGCAAGATCATGCACAGATAACCAAATTTGCAGTAAAAGATCAGGAGGATCCAAATGAACATAGAGAGGGTTGAGAATCATCCATAGACATGCATTATTTGCTCCAAATATTGATAGAATACACTACAAAATGCCAAGAGGCAAAGTTGCATTAAAGTTTTAGATGGGAGGTTTGAACTCCACAAATTCACCTGACAAAGAGAAGAAGGGAGGGGCAAAACAAGTATGTCCAACGTTTAGAAAGAAGCCCCTCCTTACAATTTATAGGAAGAATGAGAGAGGGAAGAGAGATTAATTCCAAAGCTACCCCGACCAACTCCAAATTGTATTTAATTCATCTCATTATGGCGGTAGGTGAGAACCCTAGCAAACCCAAAAAGGGGTGAACTGTATTTCTCATTTTGAAGAAGCTGGTTGTCACCCAATTAAAGATATCCAGTTGTAGTTGGACGAGAGGACCTTGTAAGCTTTCCAAAAATTCCAACCTTGTGTAAATCCAAGCTCCCTGTGAAAAGTTATGGCCATTTGAATATCGGGTGGGGTTTACTTCTGTCGGGTGTCAACGCTCAAAATGTTGTGCCTCCACGAAGATGCGCCCGGTGCATCCATCCTCATGTCAACATACACTTACGTGCACCATATGTGCTGAAAATGTGGTGTCGACACCCTTCGATTTGCGCCTCAACCTTTGCCGGGGTGTAACTTTTTACGTGTCGACACCTTGTGATTTGTGTCTCAAACATGTGCCGGGCGCAACCTTTTACATGTCGAAACCTTGTGATTTGCACCTCCAACCTACACCAGGGCACAAATTATTACTTATCGAAACCTTATGATTTGCACCTCAACTCCGCGCCAAGTTGTAACTTTTACGTGTCGACACCTTCGATTTACGCCTCCAACCTACGCCAGGGCGGAACTTTTTACATGTTGACACCTTCTGCTTTGCACCATGGCCGGACTGGTGGTGCAAATAAATGTCAGGTTTTGAGTTTCTTTGATTTCCATATCTTTCTGTTTGTCTATATTTACCCGGGGGGGAGATATATACAACGAGTTCACTTCACCAATGTCATCCATCGTATTGAAGTTTCAAGTTGCCCGATTTTGCAGTGAAAAAAATTTCAACATTACTTTGTAAAAAAATACATTCTTGTTGTGGAAAGGAAAACAATAATACTTAGAAATAGATTAAGTTTCATTTCTTTCTTTGAGTTGGAAACAATTTTGTTGGAAAAATAATCTTGTAGTTGTTTTCTTGTTACCATTAAAATAGAAAAATTTTAAATTTGGAAATTTAAGCATGGAATGAATAAATGGTGTAACCTTTCAACTTGAGACTTTAGGCACATGAATTTAAGCTGCTAAGGATAAAATCTAAATCACTCTTGTAATTTTTTTTTTTGGAAAAAATACAGATTTGATGGTTTTATTTTCGAAGAACAAGACATTGCTCTATGTATAGCGGCGAGTCTTTGAACCGCTAGTCACGATCAGATTGGTGGTCTCTTAATCGCTACCCAAGCAAGGAAGCGGTTTTAAATAATCACCTAGGTAAGGCATTGGTCCTAGGACCATCAAATTTCTTTGGGTGGTTGTTTCATCACTATCAGCAGAAAAATAGAAATCCGCATGATCGAGCAATTTTAAACTAGGTTTAATTAAAAACATGAGTCTACAAATATAAAAATAAAATTACCAAGTAAACTATAAGGGAACAAAATCATTTTTAAGTATGTAAAACCTCAAATGGGTATTTAAATGTATTCAATCTCATATATTAATTAAAGGTACAATTTCTCCCAAATAGAGAACCAAAAATCAAATTTACCAAATGACTTCTCCAAATTTAGTGTGGAAACCTCTACGATCAAATAATAAAAGACATTTCCATAAAAATCCACAAATTAAACTAAACTAAGCTTGATTCTAGTGGATTCCTCCATGGCTTCTTCCCTCCTTGCTTTCATGGCATCCACTCCTCCAACATGCAAATTAAAGAAAAGAAAAGACACCAAATGAGGAGGCTAGGGAAACTAAAAAGCATTTCATAAAATTCCATAAGGATGGTTAGGATTAGCTTGGAACTCTAAGATTTAGTGTCCACAATTGATTTGATGTAAGTGTTAAGAATAAACGCTACAATTGTTAGGTAAGAATGAACATTATAGACTATTAAATAATTTAAATGTATGTGAAAATGAGTGAATGAGGCCATTTAATACCCTTGTATGTTAACTAAATTATGTAACTCTTCTCATATGTTTTTAGTAAATTATTCTATGGAAACATTAAAGCTAGTAAGTTAAGGGAACTAAAGTAACTAAGGGTAAGGTTTTAATTATTGTGGGTCTGGATATTAATTTGAGAAGGGGAAACTATGTAACCTAGTAAAATAAATTAATGGACACTTTTATAACAGATTGAAAATGTATCGACCTTAGAAATGGATCAAGAATATTTAATTATTAATCTAGACTGATCCCTTTTAATGAAATGTAGAAAATTGTTGGCAGGAATTAACTAGATGAATTTTAGGGTTTGTGTCCTTGGAATCCTTTAAAACAAAAAAAAATTACATCAACCGTCTAGATAATTATTAAGGTTTAATGTGGTTTTAGAATGTTAGATTTTGTGGGTGTTACACTTATTGATCTTTAATGTGTCATTACTTTGTGACCCAAAAGTTCTTGCAAAGAGATATCATTTTCCTCTCTATATTATATAAAATTATTATACTTTTTACATTAATAAATGTGACACTATTATTGGTATAGCAAGCTTGTCACACGGGAAATACTAAATTGATATTATATTCTACATAATTACAATCAATACCGAGGCTAATAAATAGCCATGGAAATATAAAACCGACTTCCTAAAAACCAATAAGTCACACAACAAACAACTCATTAATAGATTTACGAATATAAGAAAAATATATTGTTGAAACAATATTAAAAAACTATATTTTTAATAATGAGTTACAATATAACTCATATTAATAATATTACAATATATGCACATATCTAAATAAAGAGAGCACTATAATATTTTCCATACATTCTCTCCCTTTGTGTGAACATGCAGAAAAACACCATCTTAAACCAAGTAACATGCCACTCTATAGCCTAGACATGATATTGATGCTTAGCACCGCATTTGTGGGAACTACATCATCCAGGATCGTTTAACCTATTAGATGAATACATGAATTAGAATCTAGTTCACAGTTCAACCATCAAATTCATTTGATCAAGAACACTTCCTCTGATAGCATCAATGGTACAAATCATTATCATCATAGGGGAAACACATGCATTATCGCACATAGGAACATGGATGCTCATCTATTCTTATTTATCACACAAAACACAAAGATCTCACTATGTTGGTATCCAAATTGATTCTCCCTTGGAAGTCAAGAAACATCACATATTTAACAAGATACTAAAAGATAGACGAATCATAAGTCATTTTTTAGCCGAGGAAGGGATTCAGTTGGCTCTTTGTCAATCAAGTGCTTTAGAAATGGATAACACCATATAAAAAGATTTGATCTATCCTCACTACTTTAGGTCATGTCTTTCAACCAGGGTGAGAGGACCCATTTTATAACCTTTGTTGGTGAAGGACATGAAGATATCCTTCTTTGCACAATTTTCAGGGGAACCTTGAGAGAATATAATCAATACACCATAATTTAACACTCACGAGTTGTCACTTCTAAAGAATGGGGATATTTTTTTAACAAGGTTCAGGTTACTAAAGACACTTAAAACCTACTTGCTTCTTTTTTTTGCAGTAGAATTTGTTCATTTGTGGATACAAAGCACAAATAGGGGTAATTCGATTAGGATTCATGGTTATTTGAAAATTTTGGTGGGTAACAAGCAAGATGAAGTTGATTTCACCCGATCTTTGAGAACCTTTACAACAATTGGAAGACTAACAGACATAATGCTTCAGAATAGAAAAAATATTCCTTCAACTAGAAGGTGTGCATCAATGGAACCCCGAGATCCGCAGTTTCACACAATCTAGGAGAATTCAACACAAAGCCTCAAGCTAAAGACTCAATTAAACAATAAAGACCCCTGGTTCCTCACACCTAAGATACACTCAAAGGCTTACAGACAATCTTTATCAACAAAATGATAGTAAAGTAATTTTAAATTGTTTATCTCATTACAGGATGAAGGCTCTTCTCGTAATGAAATTGCAAATGCCACTAAACTATCACAGGTATGAGATCTTGTGTGATTTGGAGGGATTTCAACACAATATTGCAATAGGACCTTCAAAACCACTTGAAAACATTATGAAATAAAAGCAAACACAATTTTTCCCAAGATCAACACATATTAATTCGAGATCTATTAGATTTATCAGAAGGGGAAATTTTCTTGAATAATATCATATCTTGTCAATTGTTGTACACTCACAACCATCTTGACATAATAAAATATAAAACACAAGAGATTAACAAGTTTCTCAGATGGTCTCTCAAGAATATGGGATTTTTCAAATTTTCTCGTAAGAATTAAACCCCCGACCTTTTGTAAGAGTATCCTCATTGCATTTATACAATTTACTCACTCACTCATCCCATGTTTTCCCCCCAAAAAGAAGAATATTAGAGGAATCCTTTACTTGTTACCAATTTTTCTCAGAAAGTGATGTTTCAAAAATTTACACCCAAAGCTACTAGGTGGACAATTCATGAACTGATCATGTTTCTTAGACCCTCACCATGACTTTGGGATGCCATGCAATAACTTTTGACAGTCCTAATCATTCTTTTATTTTTTCATGGGAGAAATCCCCATTCTAATCATTTTCGAGTGGCTCTGTATAACTAGATATGACAAACAATCATTTTCAGCCTCAAGAATACACCATGAGAAATGAGTTCCCTCCCATGGATGCCTACATTCATGCCTCTCAGAAATCAGTTTCCGTGCACCGATTATTCCACATACCTATGCTGCGAGTCCAAGTTGGCCAAGTGCAAAGAGGAGTCAGGGGAAACCTCCATGTGTTTCCTTCATGAAACAAAAAAGGTGAAGTACAGAGGAAGGTTCCCAAACAAACCCAGGCATTCCATGTGACATAGGTTGAAGAAAATTTCCTTGGCCTTTGAAAGAGTCTTAGTATAGAGAGGAGCTAGCAGAACCCTCCACGTGTCTCCTTGGTGCAACTCTGATATGGTGCTTAAAAGTGGAGACCCTAAACAAGCGTGGGCTCACCATGTGTCTCATCCCAAAAAGTTGGTGAAAAATTTAAGGACCAGTGGAAGGTGCCATGTGCCTAGGGTCCGAGAAAGTTTCTTCACCATTGAAAATTCTAAGTATGGGTAGGATCCAGTGGAAACATCCACGTGTCCCTTTGGCACTTCTTCAAAAGTAAAGTACAGGGGCAAGTTTCAAAATAGGCACAGGCCCTCCATGTGTCCTAGGCCTTAGAAAGTTTCTTGAAAATTTTAATTATAGAGGGGAGCCAACGGAAGCTTCCATGTGTATCCTTGGTGTAACTGCTAAGGTAGGACCCAAAGGCGGATCCTCAAATGATCACCGACCCTTCACATGGACAAGATTTGAGTTGAAGTGGACCTTAAAGTTTCAAAATTCCCTGGTGACCCGCCTCTCCACTTCTAAATTTTTATTTGGGCCCCAACAGAGTTTCAAATTATTTCATAACTTTGCTCCTTCGTACAAAAAGGCAAAAAATTGCAAAAGGCTCTAGCAACCCGCCTCCTCGCTTGAAACTTTAAAAAATGCCATGTGTCCGCTTCGAGGTCAAAGTAAGACTTTTCCTCTCGCTGCTTCATGTTTGTTGATTAACCAATTAGATGTTATCGGGGCCACGGGGCCAATTTGGTATTTTTTACAAATGTGACAAAAGTGGCAAGTTTCACCAAAAAGACCCACCGGGCTGCATCCAATCAGAAAGGACCATGTTTCCACAGATATTGGGACGAAAATTTATAGGGAAAATATGACAGTGGAAAAACAGAAGGAAGGGGAAAACCCAAATACATGCCCAAATTACAACTTCTTTCTCATGGATAGAGAAACGAAAAACAATATCTGGACTTAATGTGATCCTTGACCAAAGGAAAGGACTGACCATGGCAACCAAATGAAGGAAAAATATTTCACGCATCAATATAGGGAGATAGAGAAAACTTCAAACCATGTGCACTGAGAAGTTTTTGAACAAACAGGGCAAGATGAAATCGAGCACCAACATCATCTCTGACTCGAGGATGGGCACTCCCTATGAGTGCCACAAGAACAAAATACCATGTGCCAAAAATTCATTGGGAAACGGATTCAAAAACAATCTTGAATAAAAACCAAATCCTCTAAGACGAATTGATAAACCAACAAAAACTAGTCACCAGGGAACAGGAAAAACCAAAACAGAAAAACATGAAAGTGGAATGAAACCAAAAGACTATACACTATACAATGGTGCATGTCTTAATTATGAGAAATCAGTCAAAGAAATGTTTCAAGTTCTTGCCATTAACAGGAAACTCAATTGATTCCCCATCTAAGTCTTTTAGGAAAAAGGTGTGCTCTCTAATCCGAAGATCAATAGAATAAGGGCACATCCATAATGCATAAAACTTTCCATGCTATCCCTTATCCTCATGTCTCTGTTATCCCATAGTAGCACAAGATCTCCATCACGAAAAGTCATCGATTCACCTTTTTATCAAATAACTTCTTCCATTTCTCCCCGAAATTCACATGTCTGTTGGGACTCGCTTCTCTTTTCATCCAATTCCACAATTTGATTTATAAAAGCATCATAGGAATTGACCTCTTGGTCCTCTAATTTTTGGACAAATTGCTAAGAAGATAATTGCATATGTAGGGAAGTAGGGCTTGAGTTCCATTTACCAATTCAAACGGGATTTTTCTAGTAGCCCTTTTAACAATGATTCTATCAGCCCAAAGAACAAATTTTAATCGCTCACCCCACTTTCGTTTGTTTGACGCCAAGGTTCTCCGACTATCTTCAACATATTCTTATTACTTGATTTTTCTTGTCCACTTCCTTAGGGATTTTAATTAGAAGCATATTCTAAATTGATCCCATATTCATGACACATGGTTACCAAAGGTTTAGCTTAAAAGTTCATAACTTTGTCAAGAACTATCTTAGCAGTATACTCCAAACCTGCAGATTATATGATTTTAAAAGAAGTCCATGACAATTTCATGAGTTGCTTTCTTGGTGGGGATTTCCTCCACCCACTTGGTGAAGTAATTAGTAGCCACTAATATCCACTTGGGGTCTCCACTTGAAGAATCTGAAATATCACCAATGAATTCCATTCCCCACTACTTAAATGGGGCTTCAATTGATATAGGCTACAAAGGGAGGGAGCCTGAAGCTATCAATCTTCTTGAAAAACGCTGAAAACTCTCACACTCTCTTACCAGCAGAGTTATGTCTTTAAAAATATTTGGCCACCAGTAACCAACGCTTAAGATTTTATGAGTTGTGACTCTTCCTGAAAAACTCCCCCCATAAAATCCTCCATGGAAATCATCAAATTATTTTTGGGGCTTCATCTTCAGTGATACATGTCAAAATAACTCCCTCGGGGTTCTTCCAAGCTAACCCATAATCGGTGACGATGTATTTCGGGAAGCTAACTTAAGTGCTCTTTTTTATTCTTACTTAAATACCTGGGCATTGTAGATGTTTGAGACGAGAAAATAATATCGTTGTACCATTCGAGAATTTATCAAATTTTCAAGGATATTCAACCTTTCTTCTTTAACTTCATTTACGTCAACTTTTTGTAGGTTGTTCTCTGCCATAAGATTTTCCGGGCCAGGACCTCTAACCAATTTTGTAATTTGGATATCCATGTCATATTCTTGCAACTTATTTACCCATCATCATATTTTTCTTGAAATTTCCATCTCTGATAGGATATCCTTAACTATGGTATGGGGAACATAAGTAATGACTCTAGAACTCAAAATATAGAGCCTAAAGATTTTTGTGGCTCTAACCAAAGCAAAAGCCTATTTCTCCATGATAGTATACATCAGTTCTGCCCCTTGTAGTGCTTTACTAAAGAAAGCAATTATCCTTTCATCTCCTTCATCATCCTTTTGTAACATGACATATGCAATGGTATTCTCTTAAGAAAAGGAAAACATTTGGAAAGCCTTCTTATAATCCGAAGCTACTAAAAAAGGGGCATTCTTCAATGATTTCTTAATCCTAGTAAAGGCTTGAATAATTGTTTCTTCCCATTTGATACTATGATCCTTCTTCAACATATTAGTGATTGGGATTGTCAATTCAGAAAAGTTGGAAATAAATCTCCTAATAAAATTTATCTGCCCCAAAAAGGATTGAATTCAATTTTTGGTTCTTAGAATAGGAACTTTGCTAATGGCTTACAATCTCTTAGGATCAATCATGACTCCTCCTTTTGACATAATGTGTCCAATCATCTTTTCCTTTTGAACCCCAAAATGACACTTCTTATGGTTCAGTGAGATACCATATTCCCTGCATCTTATCAACATTTTTTCTAAATGTCGCAGGTGATCATCTCTCTTCCTAGAGAAAATTGTCACATCATCCTGATATGCGAAATGAAGTCATTTATATATCTTGAGAATGCTACATCCATTTCTCTTTGAAAAGTATCTCCATCATTCATCCTACCAAACGACATCCTTACATACACATAAGTTCCCCATGGGGTAGTGAAAGAGGTTTTATTCTTTCTGATTGCTTCACAACTACCTGGTTATACCCTGAAAAACCATCCAAAGTAGATAACAATTCAAAACCTATAACTAATTGCAACATGTTATCCATATTTGGCAAGGGATATTTATCCTTGATTTATGCCTTATTTAAGTTTCTAAAGTCCACACACAACCTTATGTATCCATTCTTTTTTCTGACAGGTACCACGTTCATTACCCATGAGGAGTACCTTGTAGGCTATATAATTCCTCCATCCCTTAAATTTTTCAATTTTTTTTGCATTTTTGAGGAAAGGATGGGATTAACGGTATTTGTCTTTTCTGAATGGCTTGACATTATCTTCCGGGGGTATTTCATGTTGTAAAATTTCTTCCATGTATGATTTCATTTTTGAATAATACCAAGCCAAGCAGTCTTGGTACCATTTTTAGCAACTAAACATATGACTACTTTTCTTCTATGTTTAAGTTGTTGCCTAGCCATATTCTCCTAGGTTTATCCTTTGTTCCAGGTCATATTCTTCAACATCTCTCAAGGTTGACATGTTTATGTTGACAATGCAGTCATCATTATCAAAAATTGATTCTAGTGCAACCAACCCTCTAGGATTGGTATTAGTCTTCAACTGAATAATGTCCTTACCAAATAAAGTCTCCTTTCCTTTAGCTGCACAAACCAATTGGTTCCCGAGTGTACACTTTGATTTGAAAATTCTCCTTTATTTTACAAAATCCTTTGGACCTGAGAATCATCTTCAAATAGTTGTCATTGCTTGATATTGTCAGGGACTAGATGGCTTGGTCAATATTTCAACATCATATTCACAATAGGGAGACATTGTATAATTTTCAAACTTTGATCCTAATACTACTAATTTTTCTACTACAATATTATAGCTTCTATCATGATGTATTATATTGAAAGAGTCAAACATTTCAATGAAGTCCCAAATTGCATGCCTATACTGTCTCATTCTTTGATTCTTTATAGCATACAATTGTTTGATTTGTTTGACTATAAACTATAAATATCCTTTAACAATAATGTCTCTAATACCATATTTCCATGTAATCCTTATACCCAAGAGTAGTGTTTCATACTCAACAATGTTGTTTGTGCACTCAATATTGAGTTTAAAAGAAAAATTAAACTCCTCTTAGCTTGGAGATATCAAGACAATACCACCACCATTACCGGATATAGAACAATCCCTATCAAACATTAGGTTCCAAGGAGAACCAACCTTCCCGGGAGACTTGCACTCATCAATTTTATGCTCCTTACAATTATCATCACCCATGAAGTTACCGATATTAACATTTGTGCACAATACTTCATAAGAAGCATTGTTAGGGTCCTCAATGAGATGTAACATTTTCTTCTCACCATATAACTTCACAAGGATTCCCTCAATCAAAGTATGGTGGCATAAGAGATATCCATTTTCACACTTCCACCCACACTAGCTACCCACTTTCTCGGATAATAACATCCCCACTTAACAAGACAATCGACAATTACTACATTCAAAGTTAAGTACTTGCCTGGATATGTTGACAATTGCACTACTAAACCCTTGACACATCTAACTACTAGTACCTCTCTTGAATCCATGGAAATAAATTTCCCATAAGCTGTTAGTACTTTCATATTCAACTCATTCATGACCTCAAGAGGCATTACATTATATGTAGCTCTTGAGTCAAACATGCAGCGATTATGTAATAGCCTATCTTTAATAATCAGAGCAGTGAAAAATGGATCCACTTTCAGCTGAGACTCAACCAGAGAAGTTCCCAAATAAACCCCGGGTAGTTCACCCAATTCTTCCAATGTTTGTGGTTTTTATAATTCTGCAATGACAGGAGGAACCTCTATATCGTTTACATTTTTACCCTGGGTGACCTTTTCTTCCTTAAGCCCCAAATACTCAAACACCCTCTTCTTATGCTCAGGGATTCTAAGAAATTCAAAAATAGGAATAGTAATCTTGATCTGAATCAAGATTTGGGCTATGTCACAAGGAACATATTTGGGTAAGGCAGTGTTAGGAGGAAGGTTTACAAATTCATCTGATGGCATGGGATTTTTCACAATCCGAGCAAGGGGAGGAACACAAGTTTTATTTGGGGTGACAAAGCCTTTGCCATATTCATATATTTTAGGGGTTTCAAAGGGATCTTTGGTAAGAACTGGAATTTTTGGTTTGGCCTGAGGCCCTACCCCTTTGGAAACCTTACTCCTACTATTGTATTCCTTTTCTTGGGCAACTGTTGCATTCATTAACAATTTTATGTCCTCTTCTGAAGGAATTCCTCCATCATACTTTTTAATCATTAATGCCCTTAAGTACTCAAAATCATTATTACAAAATGCAAAAGATTGTACCATATCAATTTTAAAAGTATGAGTGGGAGGAAGAGGTAATACCCGGTGAATGCAATCCCAGTAAATCAATAGTAGTTCTGGCACTTATCAGCTCAGTTGAGGTTGCTCCCTATTGTGAACTTGTAGAGCAATCCATCATGCATGCATCATCATCTGTCTCATCATCATCAGCTTCCTCAACTTATTTGTCTTCATCACATGGGTAATGGGGTAGGAAACATCTATCACACCACTCCATATCATGGACCTCTTCCATAGTAGAACTCGATAGCTAAAGGATCAGGCACCAATCTAGTTTCTGGGGTTGGGGATGTCTATTTCCTGATCCCACGGGCCCTTTACCCCTGTCATATGATCTATGATCACCTCTAGGATGATTTGAAAATATTTCTTGACCTTATGAATTTTGCTGACCTTGGGAACTTTGTCCAATCCCCTTCTCTGCTCTCGGCCAATTTGTAATATATTTCCTTAACACCTCTCGGACAAAGTTTTTACAACCTCTTCTAGATCCATAGACTTACTTAACCAAGGCTTCTCTAGATTGATCAACTTGATACATTCACTCTTAGGAGGCTTACCAACTACATTGGTATTGTTTTCAATTTGAAAAGCCATGGTGAAGGCTTGCCTCAAATTTCCTAGGTTTTTGTCCCTTAAATAATAGGATGCCTTTTTGCCAAAAGCATCAAAATATTTTATCGATAGAAAACATCACTTGGCCTTGGGATTACAAGTAGCCTATTCATCGTCTTATTGAACCTTCTATTGAAGTCATGAACAAATTCATTAGGATTCTTCTTAATATTTTCAAATTTAGACAAAAGAAACTTGGGATCTATCTTATCCCCATATAGAAATCTAAAAGCATTTTTCATTTCTATCTATGAATCTATTGCGTTATCTGGAAAATACTTATACTAGTCACGTGCATCCTCCTCAAGAGTATGAATAAATAGTTTTATTTACAAATCCTCAAATTTAATCTTAAAGTCTTCCATCATATTGAAAAAAAGTTTTAAATGTTGATCGCAAAGTGATAGCATTATTCCCTTGAAATGGAGGCAGTCTATTTGTCAGAACAACTTGTGGCACTACATTTGTCTATCCAGACATACCTCTAAAATCTATAGGTCTAAAACTATGGACAATAAATAGAGGTCTAGGTGGAGGTTGGGCCATATTTCCTTTAGGGGTGATCTTATAGGAGAAACAGAATGATGGGGGATAAGGGGTATTTGGAACAAAGGAACATAATTTTCAAAAAGAATGTCCTCTACAAAATATGCTTCGTGGAAAATCCTATTGACTTTGGAAAATACGGGGACAGACTAAGAAGCACACTTATCAGACACAAATGAAGGCCCCTCTCTAGTTGGAAAATTCAATTCTATTTAAAGATTACCTGATTCAGATTCACTTGAAGAAGAATGGTAATCCTTAACCACAGGTTGTTCACTTTCCACAATGAATAACTCTTTTCTTAATTCCCAATCTCCAACTATTTTCCAAACTCTTTTTCCTTCTGAATTCATCTTTCCCAGTTCTGGAAACAACTTTTGGGTGGGGTCTTTAGTGAAGAAATATCTTCTTCCTTCCATCTTTGCAAATATTAGTGACAAATTTCACAATACACGGGTTAAGGCACCGGTATTTATCAAAATTTAAATCGACACGAGTCGCCACTAAGGATTTTCACCTTAGTTGTGCAAATGCACTATAAATGATTTGTCAAATATCATCAACTCCTATTTCCTACAAAGCTTAGTAGATCGACCCTACTTTAACATTATTTATCACGGATGATGCAAATTTAGTGTAATAACCACTAGAAACTAGAAATACCGCATACTGAGCTTGTAACTTAGCATAATTATTAAAAATCTCAACACATGATGACATTTAAACAACTTTTTTGCACTTATATCATGTAAGAGACATTACCAGGGCCAAATATAAGAATGCCTTTAAAGATCCCTAAAAATGATGCCAAAATGGTGTTGTAGCCGCACAAATAGGTCCCAATGTCCAAATACTCCCCGACAATGGTGCCAAAATGGTGTTGTTGCCACACAAATAGATCCCAATGTTCAAATTATCCCCAGAAATGCTAATAATTCCCCAACAACGGTGCCAAAATGGTGTTTTTGCTACACAAATAAGTCTCAAAGTTCAAATACTCCCCGACAACACTAATAAATCCCTGGCAACAACGCCAAAATAATGTTGGTATACAAATTGATTCTCCCTTGGTAGCCAAGAAACATCACAAATTTAACAAGATACTCAAAGATAGATGAATCATAAGTTGTTTTATAGCCATGGAAGGGATTCAGCTGGCTCTTTGTCACTCGCGCACTGGAGAAATGGATAACACCATATAAAAGGATTTGATCTATCCTCACTACTTTAGGTTGTGCTTTTCGACCAGGGTGAGAGCACCCATTTTTTAACCTTTTTTGGTGAAGGACATGAAGATATCCTTCTTAGTAAAATTTTACGGGAACCTTGAGAAAATATGATCAATACGCCACAATTTAACTCTCACGAGTTGTCACTTCTAAAGACTGGGGATATTTTCTAAACAAGGTTCAGGTTACTAAAGACACTTAAAACCTGCTTGGTTCTATTTATTTTGGCAAAAGAATTTGTTCATTTATGGATACATAGTAAAAACAAGGGTACTTCGTGTAGGATTCATAGTTATTTGAAAAATTTGTGGGGATTAAGCAAGATGAAGTTGATTTCACTAGATCTTTGAGAACCTTTACAACAATTGGAAGACTAACGAGACAAAATGCTTTTAATAGCAAAAATATTCCTTCAACCATAAGGTGTGCATCAATGGAGCCCCATATCTCGCATGGTTTCAAACAATCTTTGAGAATTCAACATTAATCCTCGAGCTAAAGACTCAATTAAGCATTAAAGACCCCTAGTTCCTTATGCCTAAGATACACTCAAAGGCTTAGAGACAATATTTATTAACAAAATGACAAGTAAAGTGATTTTAAATTGTTTATCTCATTATATAATGAAGGATCTTCTCGTAATGAAATTGCTAATTCCACTAAACTATCACATGGATGAGATCTTGTGTGATTTGAAGGGATTTTAACACAAGATTACAACAGGAACATCAAAACCATTTTAAAACATTCTAAAATAAAAGAAGACAAAATTTTTCCCAAGATCAACACAAATTAAGTCGAGATTTATTAGATTTATCATAAGGGGAAAGTTTCCTAAATAGTCTTAGATCTTGTTAGTGGCTGTACACTCACAAACATCTTAGCGTGATCAAATCTAAAACACAAGAGATTAACAGGTTTCTCAGATGGTCTCTTAGGAAGATGGGCTTTCTTAAATTTTATCGTAAGAATTAAACCCCAACCTTTTACAAGAGTATTCTCATTGCATTTATAAAATTCACTCGCTCACTCATCCCAAATTTTCCCCCAAAAATAAGAATATTCGAGGAATCCTTTACTTATTACCAATTTGTCCCAGAAAGTGATGTTTAACAAATTTACACCTGAAGCTTCCAGGTGGACAAATCATGAACTCGGTCACTTTTCTCAAACCCTCACCATGACTGGGATGCCATGCCATAACTTTTTGATAGTCCTTTTAATCATTTTTTTATTCGTCATGTGAGAAATCCCTTTTTAATTATTTTCAGTGGCTCTCAGTATTCTTTGGATCGACAAACAATCCTTTTCACCCTTGAGAATAAACCATCAGAAATGAGTTCCCTTGCATGGATGCCTCGCATTCGTGACTCTCACAAATGAGTTTCTACCCACGGATTATTCCCGCATACCCGCTCATGAGTCTGAGTCGCCCAAGTGCAAAGAGGAGTCAATGGAAACCTTCATGTGTTTCCTTGGTGCAAATACAAAGGTGAAGCATAGAGGTAGGTTCCCAAACAAGCATGGGCCTTCCACGTGACTGGACCCAAGAAAATTGCCTTGGCCTTTAAAAGATTCTTAGTATAGAGAGAAGCCATCGAAATCCTCCACGTGTCTCCTCGCGCAACTCGATATGGTGCTCAAAATCGAGACCCTAAATAATTGTGGGCTCACCACGTTTCTCAACCCAACAATTTTTTTGAAATTTTTAAGGACCAGCAGAAGGCGCCACGTGCCTAGGGTCTTAGAAAGTTTCTTTGGCTGTTGAAAATTCTATGTATGGGCGGGATTCAGTGGAAACCTCCACGTGTCTCTTTGGCGCTTCTTCAAAATTAAAGTACAAGGGTATTTCCCAAACATGCGCGGGCCCTCCACGTGTCCCAAGCCTTAAAAAGTTGCTTGAAAAGTTGAATTATAGAGGGGATCTAGCAGAAGCCTCCGTAGTGCCCACTTCCCTTTGACACCTTTTGATATTGATCATAATACTACGATTATATTATGGACATGATTATGGACTTTATTATAGTATGATGTTAAATGTTAGATCATGGATTACCTTGTTCACCATGATTCGGGTATGATGCATGATGATTATTAGAGACATTTTCATATATTGATATGATATGCTATTTGACATGGTTATATTATGGATGTTGTTCAGACATGTGATATTTGGATATTGTGGGTAGACCTAGAAATGGAAATTATTTGATGATGATATAGTTGTTGAGTAAAATTACAAATGATCTTGTTGGTTGCTTGGATATTGTTGTGATTCATATATCTAGATAATTTTAGAATTTTATTTATATTATTTTGGATGTTCTGATGTGGCCACGAGGCCGAAGGAGGTATTCATGTTTTATAGGTTAAAATATCACAACAAACATTGGGGGATTGGAGACCAACCACATTGGAATTCTAGATGAATTCAACAAGGTCACCATGGCAACTTGTATTGTTTTGGGTGTTTGATTGTGTTAGGGATTCCCATGGGGGTCACCTTTAAATGTGACCAAGGGTTATGTGTATTTATTTATTTGGTTCCTTTTTATTGATGTTTGCATGTGTTTCATGTGGTGCACTTACCCCCTTTCATTAATTATTTAATGTGGTGTTAATATTGTGAGTAATCATGTTGTTAAGTTAATTAATTAAAAGATATCATGAGAATGTAATTAATAGAGTTGTTGGTCTTCATTTGAGTGTTGTAAGAGATGTGTAAGTGATGTGTAAGTTGATTTTAGAGTATGAAACACTCCACCTTCTTGGAAATTCGAATTTGTCCTTGGAGGCTATTTTTGGAGGCTTGTGGGACAAGTTAAACTTGTCCCATACCTCTTAAATTTATTTACCAACCATACATATGGTTGGAGATTTTAATTTAGACTTTCATTATACATTTTGAGAAGACAAATTGTAAGTTTTAATTGCACTTTTCTTCCATGGTTTAATTTAAGCCCTTTCGGGTGTGGGTTGGATTTGAGTATGTAATTAAAATGCCATATTATTCACCCACCTATTTATTATGCATTGGAGAATGAACTCAAATTTTGGGTTTGGGTTTAGGATGTGTGATGTGGCATCCTACATGGATCCACCTCATCCTCTTCTCTTCCCTATTTTATAAAATTTGAATTTCTTGCCTTGTTTTGGTTGATTCACTTTTGGAAACTCCTCTTGGGGTGAATTATTTTGCTGTTTTGGAGCTCTTTCTTTGAAGAATTTTTCGGAAGATTGTTTCATGCCTGTACTTGGCTGATTTTGATTGCTTGCATTAGGATAAAACTTGTTGTTTTGGAACTTGGAACAACTCCATCATGGAGAGGTAGGATCTTGGCTCTCAAAATGATTTTTTTAATTTATGAAATTGTTATTGTTGTGAATTTTTGGCATGTTTGTGGGATGTTGGGTAGATGGCCTAGGAATGATGTAGGAGAAGACTATGGGGTTTATTTTTTGGGAGGCACAAGTGTTTTGGGGAGTCATAAATGCAGAGGGAGTTGGGATTTGGGTTCCACCTTACAAATAAATAGCTTGCATTTATTTACTTGTTATGGGGTGCCATAAGAGGTTGGGGAGGAATAAGGAAATGTGAGGAATAAAGGGTACTTGGGGGAGGCATAAGGGCATGTTAGGGCTTTGATATACTATATTTTGGCGGTTTGAAATCAGGTGGTGATACCCATTTCCCCTTTTAGGAGGCATAAGTAGCATCCCCCATAGTTTCTTTCTCCTTTGGCTTGCTTGATGAAGCCTCGATGTTGTTTGTCATGCTTTAATGTAGTTGTAAACTACATTATGTTCTTGGACTGTGTTTTAAATGTGAAAATGTTTCTTGTGTGTTGTGGAAGCCCTTGTTGCCATGAGTTGAATCACATCTTCTATTACATTATGGTTGGGGCTCGGGGGCCAATGAAGAAGGATGGCTTCTCCTTTTCATTGGATGTCTTGGTTGGGTGGAGATCATTGCCTTTCCCACTCTTGTTGTGATCAGAATTGGAAGAATGATAAATCTACATGTTGTTGTTCTAGAGCAAAGGAAGAAAAAAAAAAAGAGAGTTTGATCAGTCCTTTGTTGAAATGAAATCTTATTGTAACCTTTCCCGCTTGAAGTGGATGAACTTTTATATGTTTTGTAATGGAAATATGTTGTATTGAATATGAAAGTTGTAATTTTGAAATGTAAAGGAAAGATATACTCTATTTTCTATCTTGAAAGAAAGAGATGTATTTTGTATATTGTATTGTGAAAATAAACAGAAAAGAGAATTTGTAAAAGAAGGAAATCTTGTCTTTTGAATAAAATTTGCATTTCTTTCTGCAATTGGAACTACTAGTGTTTATAATATGAGTTTGAAATGTAATTGAAATCTATGTTTGAAAGGAAGAAATGCGTGTGAGGAAAATATAGAACTCTGTCTTTTGAAATGTGTAAAATTGGAAATCAGAATTTCATTTTGGTTCTGAATAGTTTGATTTGAATCAAATAAATGTATTAGATTAGAATTGGAATGAATTCTAATACTTGGAAGTTGAAAATGGAAAATAGATCCTTTAAAATTTGATCTTTGTTTTGTATTTTCAAACCTGGAAAATAATTTATCCAAAAATGCACGAGTTCGAATCTGCAATAATGAAATAAAAATTAAACGATTAAATTGAAGTAGTATGCCCTAAACGAATTCAATTGGATAAAAATACTTAAGGAATTTCTTTAAAAACTTAGAAAAATCAGGCTCAAACCATTTTTGTCATTTTTCCATCAAAGTTGTTTTTTTTAAATTGGGAGTTAATCAAAGAAACTTACCTTCCAAATCCATTCTAAATCCATCTAAGAACAATTCTCCATATCTAATTGAAATGTTGAGAGAGGAAGAAGATTAACTGATTAAAATTTCATAAGTTAAAATTTACCATCTTTCCTTTTAAAAAACTCGCAGATCATTTTCGTTAAATTTACCCTTAAACATTATCAAAATAAAAAAATTTGGTTTCTGTGTGCAAATAGGGCGTTGAGAGATTTCTAAAAGTCCTCGTTTTCCAAAAAAAGATTGCCCAATCAAAAGTTATGGACTTCTGATGTTTTGCTTCATTTGGTGTCAAAAATAATTCTAACTATAAAAAAAATTGAGAAAAAATTCCTTAACGGACCC
Source organism: Taxus wallichiana var. yunnanensis (assembly GCA_018340775.1). Taxonomy (NCBI): domain Eukaryota; kingdom Viridiplantae; phylum Streptophyta; class Pinopsida; order Cupressales; family Taxaceae; genus Taxus; species Taxus wallichiana. The sequence continues at coordinate 220,101,583 of CM031235.1, forward strand.
ACGGGCCCAAATTTTCCCTTAGCACTTTTGGTTAAAAATGCTAAAGGCACGAATTCCCCCGCCGCTTCACTGACCCGCAAGCCTTTCTTTTTGTCAGAAATTACCTAAGTTCAAAAAACAAAATTTTGGAAAAATTTCCCCCGCGGACCCTCCACCCCACATTTGCCATTTTGGTTGTTTTCCGCATCCAGGCAGCTCGCAATAGTCAACTTAACCTTTTAAATAATTTGGGAAACCTTTCTACATTTCCTCCACCACCACGTCACCTATAGCTTATCGAGATGTCTGCCATGTGGTGTCACAAATTTCCTAAATTCTCCGCCGACCTAATGGGCCTCGACCAATCAACACTTGAAACGTGGTACTTTGGGCATTGGTGGAGACATGGATCATTTGAATCCATAACATCTTTCAGCCAAAAGGATCATTGTCTTAATATCCTCCGAAGGCCTGACTTTCTGCCAAAGTTCTGAAATGCTGACATGTGTCCTTTTCGGGCTCGCGGGCACGTGGAGGAAGATCACGCTTTTGTTCGAAAAGGGAAAATATGCTAAAACTCTCCCTGATCCACCGGTTCACACATTGGAAAATTTTCTTCCCAAGGCCTGCAGACCTATGCATGGGAAAAAAATTTCCCTGTGCCCGCAGAGACCCGCACATGGGAAAATTTTCCTCCCTAGGCCCGCAAGCCCGCTCTTAGGGAAAATTTTCACCCCAAGGCCCATCGGCCCATAACTTGAGAAATATGAAGAGTTAGGAGGACTTATTTATATCACCAAAAATGTGAGGAAATTTCCTATCTAATGGGAATGTTTTTGGAAAGTTTTGAGTGCATTAATTTTGAGAAAAATCAAGTTGAATATTTTAAGCCTGTTAGAGAGTGGTATAGTGAGAAATTACCCTCTTAACCTAATTGATTAGTCTAACCCTAAGTCTAGACCTTGTGATCTTTTATAATTATCATATTAATAAAACTATAAGATATTAATAGTATTTGGATTGAAAACTTGCTTGCGACAACTATTGTCTTGTAACCTGGTTGTAGACTCTTTTAAACAAAAAAAATTATTCCATAATTTTCCTAACTAATCCTAAGTTGTTCTTGGGTCTCAATTGGGTTGTTTTTACGGGTGTTACATTTGGTATCAGAGTAGTGGTTCAAAAGATGGGGCCATTGGGCACACTAGAAAACTTGAGACATAAAATTTAAACCTAGCACACTTTTAAATCTAGAAAACAACTTAGTTTAGAAATTACATATTTTAGTAAACATGGAAACCGAATAAAACTTAGAATGATAAACTAACTCTCGCCTTCGTCTCGTGTAGGAGGCATAAACAAGACGAGGGGTCTTTTCACATAGACCTAGACTTACTACCACTAGATCATATTGTAACATCCATCCTACCACATATTTTTAGACTCTTCATAATGTTAATGCTGCTTCACGCGGAGCGACCATAGGGGCACATTCATTCGGGCATGATAGGGTGACATCCATTGAGTCTCGTGCATCTCCTCAAAGCCATGATAGGCACATAGAGGAGAGAACTCTCATGAGGAGTTAGTCATAGAAGAGTCACCATAGAGGGGACAGGGAGACTGGGTTTTAGGACACATAGATAGGTCTCGTAGCCCTAGGCTTAGGGATGAGCATGTAGAGAGGTCTAAAGACCGTTAGACCATAGCTGTAGATCACATTAGGGAGATCTTGAAGCTTTGGTCATCACATTATTTTGGTGACATAGGTGGATTTCAGGTAGAGGCCTAGTTGGTGAGCTTGAGCAAATGCTTCAATCTCGTGTTGCGATCCATCTATTGAGGGATGGAGCTGGTGTCTAGTGGGGACAATGGATCGAAGCTCCATGTTGATTCTCGAGACAGATTACTCCAGGAGCTCTTTGAGGAGTGATTCTAGAGTAGATATTTGTCATGGAGGTTTAAACATACAACAACGGATAGATGAGTTTTATGACCTTCGACGGGCATCTTTCAAAGTGGTGAGTATGAGTGTAGATCTCTAGATCTACTCCATAATGTTGATTACATGCGGGATGAGTAGGTGCAGATCCATACTTTTTTGGGGCCTAAATCTAGACATTGGAGGTGTAGTGTGGATCCATTGTCCACAGACATTAACTGAGGCCGTCGAGAAGGCCTATATGGCAGAGGATACTCGGGGAAAGACCCAACATGCTAGAGACCGATTCTAGTGCCACATACACATGTGAATGCGGAGACAGTAGATCGAGGGGGCTAGTACCTCTTCCTCATGGTGGAAAGGGTTCGGAAAACTCATCTTTAGACCACAAGAGCAAAAAGCAGTCCCACCCACCTTATAGACCTCCAAAGAGGTTTGATGCACAGAGAGGTCAGAGTATGGGGCCTCATCCTAGGTGTCCCATCAGGACACATGGTGCCCAGAGAGCTCACTAAGTAGGTGCTCGCTAGCAGAGACCTTAGCAGATCGTAGTCGAATCATTAGGATCCACACCACAAACCTCAGAGTACCGACTGGACCTACTACTCAGGGGAGAGGATTAGGCGGTTGTTTTGGTTATGGTGTTACTAGACATTTTTAGAGAGACTTCCCACAAAACCATAATAACAAGGGTAAGACATAGATCTTAGAGCCTACTGTTAGTGACATGGGACGCAGTCACAGGATCTATGTAGTGGTTGAGAACTGCTAGGTAGAGCATTAGAGCACAATTATTGAGACTACAGGTAGCATTGGTGGTATTCCTACCTCCATTTTGATTGATTCTACTTCTTTTGATTATTTCATTGCACCATCTCTAGTAGAGCGATGCAGGATGGTGGCAGTTAAGTAGGGTCTTAGTTGGGACATTGAGATGGCTTCGAGAGCCAAGATCTTAGTAGACTCCTTAGTCCAGGAGTGTGTAGTGGATTTGGGACCTTTCACCAGTACCTCGGATCTCTGTATCCTTCCTTTGGGATCATATGGAGTCATCTTAGGTATGGATTGGTTGTTCGTAAATAGGGCCAGGATGGATTATTACCACAATATTATATATTGTGCGAGATGATTTGGGAGTTCGGTTGGTGATTTAAGGGGTCGGGAGACTGTTTCTTTTCATACCATCTATGCTATGTAGCTTAAGAAGTGTTTGTGACAAGGTTGTTAGATGTATGTTATTACAACAATGGTGCATCAAAAGATCGCTAGATGATCATCCCATTTTGAGAGAGTTTGCAGATTTCTTTCCAAGGGAGCTACCAGGGTTACCACCCTCAAGTGATATTGATTTTCATATAGATCTTGTTCTAGGAGCATATCCTATCTCACGAGCACCTTATTGGATGACCACCCTAGAACTCTACGAGCTCAAGTTACAGCTGGAGGGCCTTCTGGAGAAAGACCTTATCCATTATAGTGTATCCCCTTGGGGTGCACCAGTGATTTTTGTGAAGAAGAAGGATGGATCCTTGCGGTTGTGTATTGTGTTGGTACCAAAATTAATTCTCCTTAAAAGTCTTATCATCATCACAGGTTTTGCAGCAAGCTTAGAGACAGATAGATCATGATGAGTCATTTTGTAGCTGAGGATGGGATCTAACTGGCCCTTAGTCACTTAGATGTGGAGAAATGGATAGCACCCTCAAGAGGATTTCATCTATACTCACTATTTTAGGTTGTTGCTTTCAACCAAGGTAAGAGAACCCTTTTATAGCCTGATATTTATGGAGGAGATGGAGATATACTTCCTAATGAATTTTGTAAGGAGACCTTGAAGAAAATATGATCAATGAAACAAAATCTAACTCTCATGAGTTGTCACTCTAGATAGTGGAGATATTCTAAGCAAGGTTCAAAGCTACTAAAGACATTTGGAATCATGATTGTTTATGCATGTTTTGGTAGTAAAATTTATGCATTTATATACACACATGAAAACAGGGGATAGTATGGGTAGATTAGTTGTTTTTAAATAAATTTTGGTGGGAGTTGAGGTAGAATGAACTTGATTTGCCAAATCTCGGGCCTCTTACAAAATGATAATTCTTGATAACAAAATACTTGAGAATAGCTAAAATGTTCGTTTAACTGAATATGTGCACTAATGGAGGCCTAGATTAGCACTTTTTCACACAATCTATGAAATTTTAACATGAAGGCTCAAGTTAAAAGACCCAATAAAACATCAAAATCTAATATCAATCACACCGAAGGTACACCCAAAGTCTTACAAACAATCTCTGTCAACAAATGAATGAAAAGTGATTTTAAATCATTTATTTCACTCCTAAATGAAAGCTCTTTTGCGAAATGAGATTGCAGATGCTACTAAACTATCACAAGGACTGAGACCTATGTGATTAAGATAGATTGTGATACAAGATTGCAATAGGAACAAGAAAATCTATTTGTAGACATTTAGAAATCAAACAAACACATTTTTCTCAAGATCAACCTAGAATAACTTGAGTTTGATTAAATTTATCAAGAGGGAAAGTTTCTAGAACAATATTAGAGCTTGTTAAGGGCTATACACTTGCAACCACCTTGACACAATAAAACTTAATGCAAAAGAGATATACAGATTCTTAGGCGGCTTCTCAAAAGATAGGCTTTGTCAAATTTTCCACTAGGGGATTTTCTTTGACCTCTAACACTCCAACCATTTTCACGACAAAATCTTGCCTATTTATAATATTTTACAATCGTGGCATCTTCCCCCAAAAAATCCAAATATTGAATGTGCGAGGTGCTCGCCATGATTCCAATCGTGATTCCTAGAATCAAACCTGTAAAAAGTTTTCAAATGCTCATAGGGAGATCTCTTCGAAAATATTAGCATTCAACCCCTTCATGTGGTAGAACACTCCTCCTTCAACTTTCCAACCACTTCCGCACCTAATCTGTCAAATCTAGTTCCTTGCGTGCTCGGGAGAAAAAAATAGAAAATCAGATTGACCCGATAGTCGGATCATTTTAATGGAAAAATATGTCTCTAGATCTCTCCCACAAAACTTAGATATCATATTTAACTCCCTCTCTATTCGACGCGTAGGAAATACAAAGAAATCATGAATACTCACACTTCTAGGCATGTTTTAGTAAAAATGGGGAAAATCATATTAGACTCACAACGGTGATGTTAATATTTAATTTGAATTTGGGTCATCCACATGGAAGATTCAACTTTAAAATAGGCCCGAGGGCTTCGTTTTACTTTTTAAAACTTTTTGAAAAAATGGGAAAAAATTTCATTTTGCTCCGCACCTCCACCTTCGAGAAATGAAATTGACACATGTCCTAAGGTCGGTCCTAATGGAACCGCAGCCAAATTCTATTATATCACCTTATTTTTGGAAAAGGGAAAATTTTCCAAGTTTTCCCTGCAGCTCTGCCCTTGAAAAATGGGCTTGACACGTGTCCCAATGTGGGTCCCAATGGAACCGCACTTCCTTTTTCACTTTTAACTCTTATCTCCCAAAAGGAAATTTTTCCAAATTTCCCCTGAGAGTCTGGACCTCTACCATGGACTGGAGCAAGATTTGACATTTCGTTTATCGGGCTCATGGGTCAATTTGAGATTTTTAGTCATTTGAATATCAAGGGGCAAAAAATCCAAATCGCCCCCAATGGTCCACCTCCCACCCCTTTTGACTTGAAACAAAATTTGGTGATCCTTTGTCGCAAAGCTTGCATGAGCCATTTTGAGATTTGAATCGTTTTAAGGAAAAGAGGCAAAAAATCCAAGTTGCCTCCAATGGTCCACTTCTCCACCCCTTTGAGTTTTCAAACCACCACGTGTCACCATGATGCACCTTGAGATGGTCCCAAAACTTTGAGACTCTGAAAGAGCGTGGGCTCGCAATGTGTCCTGACCCAGAAAAAATTGTCTAAAGGATTGAAGCTCAGCGGAAGGTGCCATGTGTCATGCTCTAAGGCAATCTCCTTTTCCCATTTAAAATTCTAAGAAAAATGTAAAGTGAGCGGACGCCTCCAAGTGTCCTCCTGGTGCTTCTTTAAAATGAAACTAAGGGCCGGTCCCCAAACATACGCAGTTCCTCCACGTGTCCAGATCTCCCAAAACATTTTGAAAATTAGTAAGTATGGGAAGACCTGGGGGAAACCTCCACATGTCTCCCCTGGCACAATTTCAAAATGATGCCCAAGTTTGAGACCACGAAAGAGCGCGGCTCGCCACATGTCCCTCGTCCCGCCGAACTAATTTAGCTTCACAAAAATTTTCTAACTTCGTGAAAAGCAATGAAAACATCCACGTGTCCTCCCGATGCTACTTCAAGGCCAAACCAGAAAGTAGATCTTCAAATGAGTGTTGTTCCTCCACTGGACAAACCTTGGGTTTAAAATTCTACACAAATTTTAGGAGTGACCCACCGAGCCGCATCAAATCAAAGATGAACACATGGACAACCTTGGGGCAAAAATCGGGAATTTTCCCCGACACTTCAATTTTCTTAAATCGGAACTCCTGGTGGGGCCACTTGGGAGAGTTCAATTTCTTTTCCAAAGTAGCCAAAAAGAAAAAGTTTCAAATAAAAACCCGCCACGCCCCATCCAATCGAAGAAGCCAAGTAAGTACCAAAAGAACCAATCGAGAATTGAGTAGAGCCACGTGGATCAAATTTGTCTTTTTCCAAAAAAGCAAAAAGCGATAATTTAAAGCATTTTTCGGTGTCCCCGACCAACGAAAATAGGCCATGTTCCTTGTCAATACAAGGATGCAAATTTGACCGGTAAAAAGCCTCGTGAAATTGTAAAATGTAGAAAAACAACCATTTGAGCTCGGAGATGAAATTTTTTCCAATGACACGGGATTTAGGAATGTTACAAGGATCAAATACGCTTCGAGCCACATCCATTCATTCTTTATCAAGTATCTAGGTGAAAATGACAAGGACAAAAATCTTTATGTGGAAAATGGAAAGAATGAGAAACCCCGAGTTTTTAGATAAATAGAGAATGGGAGATCCAAATTATAGACCACTTTCAAAGGAATGGATAAACAAGGAAACATAAATGGACCCATACATGAATTTTGACCTAGGAACAGATTAATTATGGCACCAAAAGAAAGAAGAGACATCCTTGGCACAACATGGGGGAACAAAATTTGACATGGGGCATAAATAGATGGATTGCAAATGAAAATGAGGCAAGACTATTTTGAGCACCAACATTGGCTCTGACTCGGGGATGGGTACTCCCTGTGAGTGCCACAAGAAACAAGGTAGACCAAGTTTGAAAATATCCATTGGGAAAAGGAGTCAACTTGCAGAGTAGAGAAACATAGCCATCTCTCAAAGACAAATAGAGAATCCAAAAACATAGGTCACCAAGGACTAGAGCGAGCGAAAACATAAAATACAAGAAATAAACAACAAACTATACACTGTACAAAAGGTTTTTAACTTGATTCTAGGAAATCAATCCAATAAATGCTTCAAATGCCTGCCATTAACATGCAACTCAAGAAATTCACCATCTAAATCCTTCAAGAAGAAGGTATGCTCACCAATCTAAATATCTATGGAGTAAGGGCCCATCCACAGTGCATCAAATTTACCATGCTTGCCCTTATCTTCATGCCTACTATCCCATAACAAAGACAAGATCTCCAACATTGAAAGCTCTTGGGGTGATCTTATTGTTCAACAAGTTCTTAAGCTTCTCTTTAAAATTTACATGCCTTTGGTGGGATGCCCTTCTTTCTTTATCAATTTGAACAATTTGGTTAATGCAAGCATCATATGGACTTACTTCTTGATCTTCCAGATGTTGAATTAATTAATATGAGGATAATTGCATATGCAGGGGTAGTAGGGCCTAATTTCCATACACTAACTCAAATGGGCTCATTCCAGTGGCTCTTTTAACTGTAATTCGGTCTTCCTAGATAGCAAACTTCAACTACTCAACCCATTTTCTCTTTGTTCAGCTCCAAGGTCTCGATAATCTTCAGCAAATTTTTATTATTGGACTCACTTGTCCATTTCTTTTTAGGTTGTAATTAGATTCATACGTCAACTTGATCCCATATTCTTTACACATTTCCACCAAGGGTTTAGTTCTAAATCTCAAGGCATTGTCAGAAATAATCTTGACTGACACCCAAACCTACAGATGATGTGGTTCAATAGAAAATACATGACAATTTGGTGTGTTGCTCTTTTGGTGGGGATTACCTTCACCAACTTGTTAACGTAATTAGTGGCTACAAGAATCCACTTATGGCTAGCACTTCAAGGGTCGAAATATCACCAATGAAATCCATCTTAGAGAACAAGCATATTTACACAGCAATAAAATAATATATTCACCATATATTTCTGCACAACATATTTGGCTAATATATAGCCAATATAATAGAAGAACTACTTCCTAGAAAATAGAAGTCAACAAACAACTTACCCGTTTATAACTTTACGGTACAACAAAACTCTTATAATAATATATTGTTAAAACAATATATTATAACAATTGTAATATCAACTCAACATAATTATAATCTAACTTTTATAATAATGTGAGCACTAATAATAATTCCTAACATTCCCCCCCTTAGTGCAAACATGGGGAAAACCTGCCTTATACTTGCACCTGCTCATGATCTGGTGATTTTCACAGGATGATCACAAACCTCAAGAATGGTTTTACAAACGGTTGACCAAAAACCGAGAATGGTGGTTTTGCAATTGGTTTACCACAAACCACAAAGTGATGGTTTTGCAAATGGATTACCAACAACCAAGAATGGTGGTTTTTTATTGGTTTACCACAAACCAAAAATGAAGGTTTTCAAGTGGTTTACCTACAACCACATCATGATATGCAAAGTACTATTCTCAGCCCTCGTCACATCTCACTGCAGGGAATAACATAGGAAATTCTACTGAAATCTATTGCTCATACATACATAGAAAAAGCTGACATACTGGAAATGGAACATTGGATCATGTTCCCCCCCTCAATGTGAAATTTCCACTTATTCAATCACGAACACTGCAAACAGGAACACTGATACTGGAACTATGACAAGAAGCACACGACACAAGCTGAAAGCAAATACACCATAAAAATGTCACCAAACCATCTGTGCGGCCCCGTCGTTGGCAACTGACGAGAGGTCGCTAAATGACCTCCAACCTCCAGTATGACGCTGCTAGTTCAGCGGAATGTGAATTTGAAGCTCTGTTTCCACATTGAGATTATTCTTTTCTTCCTTCCCGCAATGTGAAATACTTTATTTCCAGACGTCGGGTAACACCGAAAATGCATCTGTGAGGCAATTTTTTTTTATTTTCCAATATTTTTACAATTATACGACTCTGACTCATGATAACAACTTACAAAATGAGAGTAAACAAATATCCTAAAATCACCTATTTGACTAACTTGACAACACAATGACGTTAATGATTCTGTTACAACAAGACATCTAACAATGACACACTCTTCTTTATTTTTTAATGGAATGACTAGACAAAATAAAAAGGAGCATTTGACACTTAACAATATAAAGGCACGAACATTAATAATATGACATGACTCATTCAATTTTGAAGACCCACACGAGACAATACTACTTATTCTCGAGACCACCTAATCGAGTTTGTAGAATTGACCGACTTTTACTTGTACACACTTTAGAGAGACTAGACTAAATAAAACGTGTATTATATAAACGACTACCATCAACTTTAGTGGACCAAAATATCTAAATACTGCTACAAAAAACAAGAATAGACCCATGCAACTTTTAATTGATCCGAGAGATACTAGCTGAGTATGCACGAACAACTAGATGGCAATTTGAACTGAGCATAGATGTTTGAAAAACACATACATACCACGAAAATCTGCCACAACACACAATCATCAATTTGCGCAGACCAGTTTGCGAATGACCCGTGGTTGTATTTATATTTGAGTCATCCCTCAGGCATAATTCAAATCCTTCGATGCAGACATAAGAGAGAATGACAAACTTTGAGTGCGCAGGCTATAAATGTTTGACGCGAAACAAAGAGAAACTAAGCGAAGTGGTAGGTTTGAGTTTGGATTCCTTGCAACAACACTTTCCGAACAAGTGCACGATGCTCTCCAAAATGAACACCAAAAAGTACGTTGTGAATGCTCAGGTATAGCCGCTCAAGCATCAAACAAAACTGATCCACGATAGCAGCAGATGCAAAGAAGAATTGACTGCAAAATCTAGAATTTGGTCTGAGCTCGAATTATAAAACACAAACCAAAGATCTTCTTATTCAGCAACACAATTTCCATGCTTTGAATAACATTGAGATCCTAGGCATTTGATGATTTTTAAATATCTGCACTGTGACCCCCAACGTTTTACACACGTGTACACGGAAGAGGCGATCTGAGTATTAAGCGGATTCACCACAATAAAATCATAGGTATTGGTGAATTTTTTGGATGATAGGTGCTAGATCCTGTCGCTACCTTGCCTTGAAAATGCATTTGACACAGATTTCCAAATGCATATCACCAGATCCAAAATACATGCGCTTAACAGTCTTAACTCCAAAATTTTGTATAACTATGTTATAAAACTAAAACAGAACTCTACGACCACTATAATATTTTCAACCGCACCACCCAATGTGTTCTTCTCAATATTGGCATCTCATTCACAGGGCAATGGAGAATTACAACTACCCCTAACAAATCATTAGAACTCCATAATCGCTCTGATACCAAATCTTAGAGAACAAGCAGATTTACACAGCAATAAAATAATATATTCACCATATATTTCTGCACAACATATTTGGCTAATATATAGCCAATATAATAGAAGAACTACTTCCTAGAAAATAGGAAGTCAACAAACAACTTACCCGTTTATAACTTTACGGGTACAACAAAACTCTTATAATAATATATTGTTAAAACAATATATTATAACAATTGTAATATCAACTCAACATAATTATAATCTAACTTTTATAATAATGTGAGCACTAATAATAATTCCTAGCAATCCATCCCCATTGCTTGAATGGGGCTTCAATTGATACAAGTTACAAAGGAAGGGATCTGAAGCTTTCGAGTCTTCCGGAGAGAAGCGCTGCAACTTTCACATATTCTAACAAAAAGAGTTGTATCCTTGAAGAGAATGGACACCAATAACTAGCCCTCGGGATATTGTGTGTTTTGACTCTTGTAGGAAAATTCCCCCACAAACTCCTCCATGGAGATTGATAATTATCTTGGGGTCTTCTTCTTCAGTAATGCACCTTAAGAGGACTCCCTATGGATTCTTCCAAGCTAACCCATAATCGGTGATGACATATTTCTCGGGAAGCTAACTTAAGGGCTCTTTTCTAGTTCTTTCTTAAATACCTAGGACAGCTTAAAATCTTTGAGCTAAAAATTACATCTTTGTACCACTCAGAACTCATCAATGTTTGAAAAACATCTACCCTACCTTCTTCTACCTCATTTACCCCAATAGTTTGCAAGTTGCTCTTAGCCATAATCTTAGCCAAGCCCAAACCTCTCATTAGCTTTGTGGTTTGGATATCCATGTCATATTATTGCAACTTGTTCACCCATTTCAATCTTTTTCTTGAGACTTCCATCTCTAATAAGATGTCTTTCACCATGGTGTGGGGAACATAAGCAATAATCTTAGAACTCAAAATGTAAGGCCTAAAAAACCTTTTTGCTTTTACCAAGGCAACTACTTGTTTCTCAATAATAGTGTATTTCAGCTCAAGGTGCCCTACAATGCCTTACTGAAAAAAGAAATTGGCCTCTCAGCCCTTTCATCATCCTTGCAGCAGACGAAGCAATAGTGTTTTTGAAGCAAAAGAGAACAGTTGAAAAGGGTTTTCTAACTGGAGCTACTAGAACAGGTGCATGCTTTAGTGCCTCTTTAATCCAATTGAAAGATTGGATGGTATCCTCCTCCCATTTGATGGCCTAGTCCTTTTTTAGCATGGAAGCAATTGGAATGGTCAACTCAACAAAGTTTGATATGAATCTTCTGATGAAGTTTATCTGCCCATAAAAGGAATGAATTCCTTTCTTGGTTCTTGGGATTGGAACCTTGTTGATGGCCTCTACCCTTTCTGGATCAATCATTACCCCTTCTTATGGCACAATGTGACCAAGCAATTTTTCCTTCTTCACTCCAAAATGGCACTTCTTTGGATTGAATGAAATGTCATATTCTCTACATCTTGTCAACATCTTCTCCAAGTGCAGTAGGTGATCACTTCTCTTCCTGGAGAACACAGTTACATCATCTTGGTAGACAACAATAAAATCATTGATGTAACTAGAAAAAGCAGCATCCATAACTCTTTAAAAGGTTACTCCAGCATTCATCATACCAAAGGGCATCCTAATATACACATACGTCCCCAAGGAGTAGTAAAGGCTATCTTGATCCTTTCTAATTCCTTCATTGCAACTTGGTTATAACCAGAGAAACCATCTAAGGTGGAGAGTAATTCAGAACCAGTCACTAAATGTAGCATGTTTTCCATATTTGGTAAAGTATAATTATCCTTCATAGATGCTCTGTTTAGATTCCTGAAATCTACACACAACCTGATATCACCATTCTTCTTTCTTATCGGTACTAGGTTTGCAACCCAAGAAGATTATCTTGTGGGATGAATGATCCCTCCATCTCTTAGCTTCTTCAGTTTCTCTTGCATTTTAAGAGATAAGATCGTATTGATGGGCCTCTATTTCTACTTGAATGGATTTGCATTAGACTCCACAGAATCTCATGTTGAAACAAGTCTTCTATATGCTTTTAGTTCAAAATAGGTCCAAGCCATGCAATCGATACTTCTTCAACAATTGGATGTATGTTTGTTTCTCCTTCTTCTTTGAGATTGCTGCGCCTAACCAAATTTTCCGTGGCCTCTCCTTTGTGCCAAGTTCATGCTCCTCAATATCCTTGAGGCTACCATGTATATGTTAATAATGAGATCAACATTATCAAAATTGGACTCAAGAGCAACCAGTCCTCACGGGAATGGTATTAGTCTTTATTTGGATGATGCCCTTGCAAACAAGGTTTCCTTCCCCTCTGCTACACATACCAATGGCTTCAAATTAATGTATTGATCAGAAAATTCTCCCTTGTTCTACAGAAATCTTTTGATATGAGCATCATCATCAAATACCACGGTGTTTAATGTTGTCAAGGACAGAGGGTCTTGTCAATACTTCCACATAATATTCACAATAAGGAGACACTGCACAATTGTCAAAATGAGACCGCAACACTGCAAGTTTGTCTGCTAAGTCATTGAAATTCCTATCATGATGCACAATGTTGAATGAATCAAACATGTCAATGAAATCCCAAACTACATGCTTGTATTGTTTCATTCACTGATTCTTTGTGGCATATAGTTTTCTGACTTGTTTTACTATTAATTTTGAGTCTACTTTGACAATGATGTCATTGATACCATATTTCCAAGCAATTTTTAAACCCAACAATAGTTCCTCATACTCAAGAATGTTGTTAGTGCACTCAAAATTGAGTTTGAAGGAAAAAACAAAACTTTCCTAACCTGGAGAAAGCAGAACAACACCAATACCATTCCCAAACATGGAGAAAGATCAATCAAACAATAGAGTCCAAGGAGATTCCATTTGTTCAAGGCATGTACATTCTTCAATCTTATGCTCCTTTCCATCGAGAAAATCCTAAAAATTATCAACATCAACACTTGTGTACAATACCTCATAGGATGCATTGTTGGGATCTTCAATAAGGTGCAACGTCTTCTTTTCCCAATACAACTTAACAAGGCTGCCCTCAATTGGGATGGTAGCATAAGGCATGTCCATTTAGACACTCCCACTTATAGTTGTAGCCCATTTTCTAGACAATAGCATGCCCCACTTGGCTGGGAAGTCAACAATGACAACATCAAGTTTTAAATTTTTACCTGGGTAAGCTACAATCACTTCTCTAGAGTCCATGGCAATGCACTTCCCATATGTTGTTGTTACTTTAATATTCAACTCATTCATGACCTCCAAAGGCATGACATTGCATGATGCCCCTGAGTCAAACATGCAGTTGTGCAGAAGTCTATCCTTAATGATCAAGGTAGTGAAGAATAGATCCACATTTAGCTTAGAGTCCACCAAGGATGTCCCCAAATAGACCTCAGGTGGTTCACCTAACTCTTCCAATGCTGGTGGTGTTTGTAACTCTTCAATGATTAGCTTAGTCTCCACAATGTTTACATTTTCGCCTAGGGCAATCTTCTCTTCTTTATCCCAAGAATTCAAATGCTCTCTTTTTGTGCTCGGGAATCCTAAGTAACTCAACAATTAGAACACAAACTTTGATTTGACTTAAAATTTGGGAAATGTCATATGGCACACTCTTCGGAAAGGAAGTATTGGAAGGAAAGCCAACACACTCACTAGGTGGTACAAGATTTTTAACACTTGGGTATGAGGAGGGGTATGATTTTTGTTTGGAACCACGGGGCTTTTGGAAAATGTATCTTTCTTAAGAGCCTCTTTAAGAATGTTTGAATGTAAGGGGGTTTTTGGGTTGGCTTGAGGCCCTGTCCCTTTGACAATCCTACTTCTTGTGTTGTGTTCCTTTTCTTGAGCCACAACAACATTCATCAACAACTGCATGTCCTCCTCAGATGGGATGCCTCCATCATACTTCTTTATCATTAAAGCCCTTAAATATTCAAAGTCTTTATTAGGAAATTCAAAAGCTTGTGCAGTATCTACTTCAGCATGATAGGGAGGAAGAATAGGTACCCTATGAATGTAGTCCTAAAAAGTGGCAGCAGTCCGGGCACTTATCACCTCAGTTGAAGTTGCCCCTTGTTGTGAGCTTGTGGAATAACCCATCATGCATACGTCATCATCATTTTCATCATCAAATTCTTCTTATTGTTGATATTCTTCACACGGATCATGGTGTATGAAACATCTATCACACCAATTAATGACATTTGTCTCCTCCACAACAACAACTCCGGTAGCCAAAGGATCAAGCACCATTCTATTTTCCGTGCCTTGGGTCTACCTATTTCCAAATCGAGCAGTCCCTTTCCTCTCGTCATCGATCTTTGGTGATTTGTGAACCTTTCTTTTCCTTGCTACTTGTGTTGACCTTGTGAACTCTAACCAATTCCTTTCTCATCCCGGGCTAGTTTGTATGATATTTCTTTGACAACCCCTACCAAAGTCTTTAAAACTTCTTCCAAATATGCATCCTTGCTTTTTGGGGTTTTTTTCAGGTTAACCAACTTTACAACCTCCCCTTTTGGAGGCTTTCCAATTGTCTTTATGTTATTCTCAATCTGCATGGCCATGTTGAATGCCCGCCTCAAATTAGTGGGTTTTTTGTCTCTTAAGTAGTAAGTAGCCTTTTTATCAAATGCATCTTAATATTTGATCAAACATTATTCATCACCTGACCTTACCCTAATAGGCAGTCTCCTCAAGGTCTTATTAAATATTTTTTTGAAATCATGTACTAACTCATTAGGATTCTTTTCGATGTTTTCAAATTTTGTCAAGAGAAACCTAGGGTCAGTTTTATCACCATAATGTAATCTAAATGCATTGCTCATCTCTATCCAAGAATCAATAGAAGTGTCTAGCAAATATTTATACTAGTCCTTTGCATCCTCTTCCAGAGTATGGATAAACAACTTGATATACACATATTCATGTTTAATCTCAAAGTCTTTCATGATATTGATAAAAAGCTTTAAATGTTGATCACCAGTTATAACATTATTTCCTTGGAACTTTGGTAATCTGTTCCTTACTTCTTGAGGGACTGCATTTGGATAACTAGCCATCCCTACAAAATTTATAGGTCCAAAGGTATTCACAACAAATGGAGGTCTTGGTGGGGAAAAGGCCATGTTGTTTTGAGGAGGTGACCCTGGAGGGGTGACAAATTGATGAGGGGAAGAAGATATTTGAAACACAGGGGTATAACTTTCAAATTGGATATCCCTTAAAGGCCTAGTTTCTTGGAAATCCCTATCAATTTCTGAAAAGATATGTGTAGAATGAGAAGTAAAATTTTCAAAATCAAATGAAGGACCTTCTCCAGTTGGAGAATTCAATTCCATAAAGAGGCTACTTGATTCAGAAGCACTTGAATTGCATTCTTCAATAATAGGTTGGTCACTTTCATCAATGGAGATCCCCTTTCTTGTCTGTTGATTTCCCATAGATCTCCAGGATTTTCTTCCTTCTAACTTTACATTTCCTAGCTCTAGAAACAATTTCCTTATAGGATCCCTAGCAAAGAAATATATTCTTCCTTCGATATTTGCAAAGGTTAGTAACAAATATCACTTAACAAAGGTTAAGACACTGGTATTCATTAAGAATCAGATCAACAGGGAGTCGCCACTAAGGATTTCCACCTTACTTGTGTAGATGCACTAAATATGATCTATCAAATGTTGTCAACACTAGAAAATGGAAATAGAAAGAATCTGACCTTTCTTTACCCATATTTATCAATGAAAGCTAGTGCACTAGTGTAGAAAGCTGAAAGAGTTGCACATACACTTGGAGTATATAAGAAGGGTCTTACCAGGGCATGAATGTGAAGTGTAACAACTATTGTCCCCGACAATAATGCCATTTAGGTGTTGGTACCCAAATTGATTCTTCTTCAAATTCTAAGCAAAAAGATTATCACGGAGTTTAGCGGGGAAGGTTAGAGACAGATAGATCATGATGAGTCGTTTTGCAGCCTGGGATGAGATCTAACCGGCTCGTAGTCACTCGAGATGTGGAGAAATGGATAGAACCCTCAAGAGGATTTGATCTATCCTCACTATTTTAGGTTGTGCCTTTTAACCAAGGTAAGAGAACCCTTTTGTAGCCTGATATTTATGGAGGAAATGGAGATATACTTCCTAATGAAGTTGTTAAGGAGACCTTGAAGAAAATATGATCAATGAAACAAAATCTAACTCTCACGAGTTGTCACTCTAGATAGTGGAGATATTCTCTAAGCAAGGTTCAGGCTACTAAAGACATTTGGAATCCTGATTGTTTATGCATGTTTTGGTAGTAAAATTTATGCATTTGTATACACACATGAAAAACAAGGATAGTATGGGTAGGATAAGTTGTTTTAAATAAATTTTGGTGGGAGGTGAGGTAGAATGAACATGATTTTCCAAATCTCTGAGAACTCTTACAAAATGGGAAGTCTAGACAACAGAATACTTCAGAATAGCTAAAATGTTTCTTTAACTAGAATATGTGCTTCAATGGAGGCCTAGATTTGCACTATTTCACACAATCTATGAGATTTTAACACAAAGTATCGAGTTAGAAGACCCAATAAAACATCAAAATCTAAGATCAGTCACGCGTGAGGTACACCTAGAGGCTTACAAACAATCTCTGTTAACAAATGAAAGAAAAGTGATTTTAAATCATTTATTTCACTCCTAGATGAAAGCTCATCTAATAAATGAGATTACAGATGCCACTAAACTGTCATAAGGATTGAGACCTGTGTGATTAAGATAGATTTTGATACAAGATTGCAATAAGAACAAGAAAAACTATTTACGAGACATTCAAAAATGAAACAAACACATATTTTTAAGATCAACCCATAATAACTCGAGTTTGATTAAATTTATCGCAGGAGAAACTTTCTAGAACAATATTAGAGCTTGTCAATTGTTGTACACTTGCAACCACCTCAAACGATCAAAATTAATGCAAAAGAGATATATAGGCATCTCGAGATGACTTCTCAAAAGACAAGCTTTGTCAAATTTTCCTATAGGGGATTTTCTTGGACCTCTAAAACTCCAACCCTTTTCACGGAAAAATATTGCCTATTTATATCATTTTACAATCAAGGCCTCTCCCCCAAAAATCCAAAAATTGAATGTGCCGGTGTTCGCCATGATTCGATCACGATTCCCAGGATCAAATCTTCAAAAAGTTGTCAGTGCTCATGGGGCAGATCTCTTCAAAAATCTCAGCATTCAACTCCTTCATCTGGTAGAACAGTCCTCCTTTAACTTGCCAACCAATTTTGCCCCTAATCTGTCAAATCTGGTTCCTTGCGTGCTCGAGAGAAGAAAAATGGAAACTCAAATTGAGCCCCATAGTCATATCATTTTAATGGCAAAAGATGTCTCCAGATCTCTCCCACAAAACTTAGATATCAAAATTAACTCCCCTCTCTGTTTGGCATGTAGGAAATACCAAGAAATCATGAAGACTCACACTTCTAGGCGTGTTTCAAGTAAAAATGGGGGAAAATTAGATTCAGACTCATAGTTGTCGTTGATCTTTACTTTGAATTTGGGCCATCCACGTGGAAGATTCAACTTTAAAATAGGCCCGGGGTCTTCCTTTTACTTTTTACAACTTTTTGGAAAAAAGGAAAAAAATTCCATTTTGCTCCGCACCTCCGCCTTCGAGAAATGAGCTTGACACATGTCCTAAGGTGGGTCCCAACGCAACCGTGGCCAAATTCTGCTATTTCACCTCACTTTTGGAAAAGGGAAAATTATCCAAGTTTTCCCCACAACTCCACCCTTAAAAATGGGTCTAACACGTGTCCCAATGTGGGTCCCAACAGAACCACACTTCCTTTTTCACTTTTAACTCTTTTCTCCCAAAAGGAATTTTTTCCAAATTTCCCCCAATAGTGCACACCTCCACCGTTGACTGTAGCAAGCTTTGACCTTTCCTTTATCGGGCTCATGGGTCATTTTGAGATTTTTAGTCATTTGAATATCAAGGGGCAAAAGATCCAAATTGCCCACGATGGTCCGCCTCCCCACCCTTTTGACTTGAAACAAACTTTGGTGATCCTTTATTGGGCTTGCACGAGGCCATTTTGAGATTTTAATCCTTTTAAGGACAAGAGGTAAAAATACAAGTTGCCTCTAATGGTCTGCTTCCCGCACTTTGACTTTTCAAACCGCCACGTGTCACCATGCTTTGCACCTTGAGATGGTCCCAAAATTTTGAGAATTTGAAAGAGCGCGAGCTCGCCACGTTTCCTAGCCCAGCAAAATTTTTCGGAAGGCTTGAAGCTCAGCAGAAGGTGCCATGTGTCATGCTCCGAGGTAGTCTCCTTTGGCCATTGAAAAGTCCAAGAAAAATGTAAAGTGAGCGGAGGCCTTCAAGTGTCCTCCTCCCGGCGCTTCTTTAAAATAAAACTTAAGGGCCGGTCCCCAAACATGCGCGGTTCTTCCACGTGTCCCAGATCTCCCAAATTTTTTTGAAAAAGGACTAAGTATGGGAAGACCCGGTGGAAACCTCCATGTGTCTCCCTGGCACATTTTCAAAATGATGCCCAAGTTTGAGTCCCCCGAAAGAGTGTGGGCTCACCACGTGTCCCTATTCTCGCCAAAATGAGTTAGCTACATAAAAATTTGTTTAAGTCCTGGGAAAAGTAGCGGAAACCTCCACGTGTCCTCCCGGTGCTACTCCAAGGCCAAATCAAAAAATAGATCATCAAATGAGGGCCATTCCTCCATGTGGACAAACCTTGGGTTTAAAATTCTCCATAAATTTTAGGAGTGAGCCATCGAGCCGCATCAAATTAAAGATGAACACATGGACACCCTCGGGGTGAAAACAAGGAGTTTCCCGATAACTTAAATTTTTTTAAATTAGTACTTGGCGGGGCCATGGGGTGAGTTCAATATTTTTGCAAAAGTAACCAAAAAGAAAAAGTTTCAAATATAGACTCACCATTCCCCATCCAATCAGAAGAAGCCACGTAATTACCAAAAGAACCAATCAAAATTGAGTGGAGCCACGGGATAAAATTTTCCTTTTTGCCAAAAAAGCAAAAAGTGATAAGTTAAAGAATTTGTCTCGCCATCCCGGACCTAACCGAAATAGGACATGTTCCTTGTTGATGCAAGGACACAAATTTGACTAGGAGAAATTCCCATCAAACCGTAAAATGTAGAAAAACAATCATTTGAGCCTAGAGATGAAAATTTTTCCAAGGACAGAGGATTTAGGAATGTTACAAGGCTCAAATACGCTCTTCAGAGCTACATCCATTCATTCTTTATCAAGTATCTTGGGCGAAAAGGACAAGGACAACAAATCCCAACTATGGAAAATGGAAAGAACAAGAAAGCTCAAGTTTTTAGATAAATAGAGAGCGAGAGATCCAAATTACAGAACAATTTCAGAGGAACGGAGAAAGATCACCTAGTAGCTAATGGCGAGTGCGTAACTATAAAGACTGAGGAAAACTTTATGAAAACATCACATGACATTATAACCGATGGCAATGATTTTATTGGGATTCTGACTGATGATTCTATTTTCGGATCTCGTTTCGTTCAGGATATAGGAAACGTCACTAAAAGAAATGTTTTGGAGAAAAGTGGTGTTTGCTTGGAACGGTCTAGGGACCTTGAACATTCAGGAGCCGATGCCCAGTGCCCAAGTGGGAAATTTCATGAAACACCAATGGAAACATCAAACAATGTGACAACCAGTGGGAATGGTATTGTCCAGCTTACAATTACCGGTCCAAATGAGGGACATGTTGGATGTACCCACGTTGTTCAGAGAGAGAGTTTCATGCTCGTCTCAATGAAGGAACGATACTTTGATTAATTGAGAAAAGGGTTCCCCTAGGTTTCATTGATGAGGTGTTCGGACCAGTGAAGAACCCATTTTATCTTGTTCTGTTTAACACTGCCGATGATGTACCCGAGTTTTTCGAGGAAGCGGTAAATGTTGTGTGTTTCGCAATTTGAAAATTATGTACTCAATGATCCAAATTTGTATATAAAATGCTATGTCGTATCTAGTGATAATTACGAAGAGGTTTGTGAAGAAGCTGAGTTTTGAGATGATGAGAAACGAGCAACGTATAAAAGATAAATATAAAAATCAAAGAGAGGAGCTAAATCAATCCAAAATAAATAAGAAAAACATCACGGAAGAGCTCCAAAAACCCATAATTTATGGATAAAAGGAAGAACAAACTTGTTGGTGACAAATTACAACACAATGCAAACCATGCAAATGGGTCGAAGGGGAGGGCTCACGAGGTGAAATTTACTTCGAAGAAACCATTTGGAAATAGTTTGTGTAATGGGCCACCTGTTTCTTTAAATCAGACAACAGATTGCAATAGGCCTTGGGTTCCTGCTTTCCAACGCATGTCCCAACCTGTCCAATCTCGAGGTGGGCAATAAACTACCGGGATTAATTTTATTCCAAATCCTTCACAACACTTAGGTCCTCAAGGTTGTTATAGAGTTAAATAAGCAGCAATTCTGCCAACACATTATACTCCATTACTCATCTGTTGTTGATCACTCTACTCCATTACATGATTTGGCTCGAGTCTCATAGCTTGGGATCATAGACATATTATTGAGAATGCTAACAATACAAATGGAGCAATTCTTATGCTCATTCATTACAAAGGGAAGCTATACAGTGGCCATTCAAATGGTTCTATTAATATACGAGAGATCAAGGGAATGTCTTATTAGCTTGTGCAGAAACTCAGGGAGCATAGAAAATCAGGGACATGCTTTGCAGTACTTGAGCCTAGCCACTATTGTATCAGTGGATATGCAGATAAAACTATGAAAATTTGGAATGGACTATAATGGTTATCAAAGTGTATGATGGTTGTGAATATAAAGGATCCTATAACGCCCACATTTTTACACACACAAAGCAACAACAAGAATACCAGGTAATTTTTTTTTACTTACATTGCTCACTACACAACGCCACAAGGGCTCCAAGAAAAGAAGACTCACAAACACATACGACACTTACATAAGTGATCGACTCACAAAGACACATGACAACACCATATACATGTCAATGTCACACTCCCCAATAAACGAATGCTAGGAATGACCCAACCACAAGAAAAGGACTCAAACATCGGCAAACCCATAACACATGTCATTTCCTTAATTGCATCCTAGTTACGATTAACATTTTAAGAACATTCTCGTGCAAGGATAATTTTATCGTTTTTCTATGTATGGATTCTTAAATTCATTCCACATTCAACTTATAGTTCGACCATTTAATTTTTCTCTTTATCACTTATGACAATCTCCATAACTTACATAATTATTTTCCATATTTCAAATTGCATATAAAGTTCCTAATTCTCTCGCTCTTATGCTAAAGGTTTGTTTCTCAAAATATGTTTAGTTGACATTTAATTTTACCCTCATTATGCAAGGGGACCAACCAAAAGTTGTCAAGGGAAAATAATACACAATTAAGGAGGTGAAGGTTCAAGTTTCTCGTCCCTATAAACTTCCTTCCATTCGGAGCACATTTGTTCTCGTACTATGGTTGTTTTAGTTCCAAATTTACTTTGATTCAATTAAGCATTTACATGACATAATTTTATTTTTGTGGACTCTATATTGGCTCAAGTGCCTAGATCCACCACAAACAATTTGTATCCATTCTTAACAAAATTCAATTCTTAAATCAACCATAAGGACTTCAAGTGAAACTGTTTTCTTAATCCATTATCACATATATTCTCATTTCTCATTTCATTAACAGTGTTTCTTAGGTTTTTGTTTTTGTGTTACTTTATAACATAAAGAGTTAGGAAAGTACTTATTTACCATTTTGAATAAGTAAATGATTTGAATCATTATAACTACACATGAATCCCAAGTTAACCTCCTAATAAACCGAGGTTTGGTTTAATTCCAACTGCACCTAATGATCTACGCCTCAACTACATATGTGTTTAAGGAAAGAGGACATATTTATGCTAAACCACCTTCAAGAAAAGACCAAGATGATATATTGATAGAAACAAACGTAACACATTTAATTGATAGGAACTAAGGAGTTCATTAACAAACATGTAAGACTTAGAACGAGTATTTCATGATCTCCATTTATGTCATCTAGATCCAACAGGGACTTCATTCACCGATGAAGTTAATTTCTAGATCTAATCACGTAAGACTTGGCAATCCAAAAGGATACTAAGGGAGTATTAGCTCTACTTACCCCATAGATGGTAAGGTTACACTGCATAGTCGTTGCTTCGAACAAGGACTCATAAGGTGACTTCCAAGGTGGTCTTGTCCATTCAACACGGGGTCACCCCAAGAGAGGAAATTCTCCTCACGGTTACTAAAACTAGAAGGAAACCACATACTCCGAGATAAGGTTCAGCAAGTCATTCATAAAATATGGGTTCACAAAAACGTCGCTAAACATAATGACTATGACGTGTAAACTTCAACTAGGGTTTTATTTACCTAAACTAGGAGGTTCCAACGAGAGCAAAGTTTAAGTTCATTCCACATTTTCAATCACTTTTATGGTAAGAAGGATGAGACATGAAGACATGTTATGCATGAATCTTATACTCTTTATTACAAGGTAAGAATACAACACACTAATTCATTAATCGTTTATTGAAAACTGAAAAATGCACTACAAGATATTAACTTCAAATTCATTTACCATATATATATCAAACCTTTTTACCATATGTACCTAAGAATCAAGTTGAACCTATGATTAGATGTACATTTCCTACGATATCCCTAAAACTAACATCTCATACATATTAGCAAATCTCAAATATAACTTTTCTATAACATGAGACTACATTATACATATATTCATTTTACAATGACCTATATAAATTACAATAATAAATAATGAATTACACATCACCTTTTCGCCATCTTTCTTGCATCCTACAAAACCATGTGAGCATGAAATCAGCGATAAATCACTGGCATGGAATCCACCCTAATCTAACATAATTAATGTATTTAGTTTCCCATTTACATATAATAATAATAATTATAATTTTCATTCGAAAGAAAAGGTTTAGAAACATGTATTCATTTCATTTCATTTCACTTCATTTTGTAACCAAGGAGAGAGAAAGAGAAAGGAAAGAGAGAGAAACACCATTTTGTCAAAAGTTCCATTTCACACCACAAGTTACACTATAGAGTTTCAAATAGTTATTTACATGTGTCAAAAAGTTTCCACGGTGGTTTGGCAACCCAATAAGGGTCCTACAACTTTCCTTTTTACGTTTTCCTCCTAGTTGCAAAAACGTTCAATTTAGACTCGGAGGCTAAGAAACCACTTTCAAACGTTGTCTTTCGGTGAGAAAACACACCACAGATTAATTTATACATGTCTATTTATAAACCAAGAGTTCATAGCGAGTAATTCAGAATTGGTGAATGGCTTACGATTGAGGGTTAGTTTTCTGGGGCCATTGGTCGTAATTGGCCTTGTTGCAAACAAATAAAAGCTAGCTTGAGGCTCATAAAAACCATGTCCAAAACTAACATTCGATGGAGGAACATGCAACGAGGAATCTTCCTTCAAGTTCCCCTCTATATGGGGAATTCACCAAAGTCGATGGGATTGAGAACTACAAAACAGTTTTCAAATGGCGACATGTTTGCTAGAGCCGCCAGTGGCCGTAATTGGTCCAATTTTTACCTAGTCAAACTGCGACCGGAAGCCTATGAAATGCCTTTTCCAAACTATCAAAAAGAGTGTTTTTCCACGAACTGAAGGTTCCTAGAAATTTCCTAGTAAAAATACTAGAGGTTTATGAAGGAGGATGAGAATTTCTTTGTCCAGGATTCAGACGAAAATCTGATAGGAAACCCAACTTTTCAATATTAATAGCTCCCTACAGCTCCAAAACGGTGTAAAAGGGCTCCTAGAATGGCATCCAAAAATGTCATAGATGATCACTCGAGGTTGATTCAAGGACTGAAGTGACTCCTCACATAACAAGGTACACATAGGAAACTTAACATCTCCTTTCCAGAGTTATGAAGGTTGTTTTGCGAGTCTCTAAAAATCACAATTTATCTGTTTTAACACAGGAGTGGTCAACTCATTTATAGGAAACTCAACTTCAACCTATCAATAAAAATGGTACTATAGTAATCTGGTTTGGCTGGGAAGTTTGCTAGATCATCACATGGTGAGAGTTTAAGTCCGTTTTCTACCAAGAGATATTGGATCTTGTAAGTTATGTTATAACGCTTTATTGTTTAAAAAAATTTATTTAATACAATCAAATATATGAAAAATCCTTTGGTTCTAAATTTTATTTCGTTGCAAAGAACAACTAAAGAACAAAAATTATGAAAGATGAGGAGAGATGAACCATGCCTAGAAGATATTTGTATCCGCAGGGCAAGAGGTTCTCTGGGTGGGTTCACCCACATTCCGCAAAGCTCCAACACTCTCTTAACATTCTCCCAAACAATCATGTCTTACACTTATTTGTTTGTAATTCAAGTGATCCTCCCTAAAACACATGACATCCCTTTCATGACAACAATCTTTACCCTTGCCATGTTTTGTGTTCCTCATCTTCTCTTTTCCTCCATCTCCATGTATCATGCATTTGTTTAATTTTTTTAGTATTAACAAATACATCCCTTGTGCAAGAGTCTTCCTCTTTCCTTCTAAGGTGGAGGTCATCCCTGTCAAGTTTATCTCTACAAATATCATCTTTATTTGTCTGATCTATTATTCCTCCATCAATATCTACAAGGTTTGCTTCATGTATGCCTTTTTAACGAACCCATTTTGTACACATCGTGCACTCATTTCTTTCCATGGGAATACGTCCCCCCTAACATATTCAACTACAAACACTGATAAAATACTTTCCATCCTCCATTGCACTTTGGAGGATGTGTGTTATCTGTTTCAAGCTCATGTTTTGCACATGACCGAGGGAAGTGGTGAATGTGACTTTCTTTGTGCTAGATTTCTCTTAATTATTCGTTAGATGACTTCTCATTATTCGTTAGATGACTTCTTCTTTTCACGAGAGAAGGATTAGCATCCTTTGTCTCCGTCTTGCCTCCTCTTTTTTTGTTGTCGTTTGCCTCTGGTTGTAGACCTCATAGTGTCCTTTATGAATACCTGTTAAAGGCATATCGTGTTCTATTATCCTAGTAGAGGGCTGGAATGACGTTTTGGTGTGTTAGGATGTGTTCGGTTAAAGAGGAATATCCATAATAATAATAATAATTTTTTTCTCTATTGTCGAGCTTGACTTCTGACCATTACGATTATAATTAATAACTATTTTAAGCTACAAAGTAATAATAATAATAATAATAATAATAATAATAATAATAATATTACTATTATTATTATTGTCGATTGGTGATTATATTTTATTTTCAATTGTTATCAATTTTAAGTATTAATTATTATCGTTAAGTTTTTTTTTTTATGTTGTCGGTCGCTCCGTAGACCGAGCCCGGGTTCACTTAATTCAAGAGGATGTCTATTATTGTTGCCTTGGTTAGCCATTCAAATGTGTTGCCTTAAAACTCGCAACCTCTAGTCTTTTTCCCTTGGCTCCATGCAAGCTTAAAATTAATGGAAAATAGTTGCATTCACCTACCTTCATGCCATCCTTTATGGCCATCTATGCGACCTGCCTGGCGTGAGGGAGAAGTTGTTCCATGGGTTGTTGTTGTTTTGTCCTTTTGGTAGGTGGTGTGTGGTTGGGCGCCTCCACCAACTATCTTCATTGTTCGACATACCTACTTGTTCACCAATCTACCTTAAATTATAACCCTGACACCTCATTTTGACCTACTCACGCAAAGAAACTTTGGTGGCCGCACATGCCCATTTATTAAAATGTTGACTTGCATCTGTTGTCTCACGTGGTCTACCTGTTGTTTTTTTTGCCCTAAACCACGAATGCTTGTTTGCGCTCCATCAAATGCTTGCAATGATGAATTGCTACAGCGTGTTCTGGATAGTGGATTCATTGATGGTGAAATGAAGGTCTATCGCCCTGATGTTGCGAGGGTGGGTGTGGGTTCTCAAAATCGTCTTTGCACGCAGGCGATGTATCGGTGGAGCGTAGAACTGAAATTCTCCTAGGAAAGTGCCGTGAGGAAGTAATTGGCTATATGCAGCTACAGGGTAGAGAAGTAAACTTATCTTAGAAAATCAGTGGCCTCCAGAGAGAGTTAAGTGCGACTACCTGCCGCAGGCGATCCCAAGGAACCGTTGGTGTTGATCCTGTTGTGGTTGCACGCGACCACAGTCGTGATCAGTTGTTGCAAAATCTTGCAGCTGTAGTAGAAGAACGAGATAAAGTTTTAGTTGAGCTGTCTTGCCTTTTCATTTTGGAAAGTCGCTTCCATCCAGGTGGTGAATTTAACATGGAAGAAGCTCGATCAAATCTTGAGGCAAGTTTTGCAAGAAAAGACTAGTGAAGCAGAGGAAAAGGGGGGGCGTGTGGCTGTAGCAGTCCCTGCTGGATGTACACGACTGGTGGATGCGTTAAAACAGGCAAGATAGACTAACCATATACATAATATGCTAGTATCTAATAAACCTCTTGAAATGAAACTTTTTCTTTCTAGAAATTGGTTTAAATTTGTGATTTTGTGGATTTGTGTTCAGTATATGGTTAACAGTTTGTTACTTCTGGATTTGCCTCTGTTGGTTGTTCTTGTTGAAGTGATCAAACCCATTTATATATAAAAAACAAAGGTTCTCGGTGTATGCTTCGATTGATTATATGAAAATGTATATATATATAATTTTAAAGTTGCTTCCTTCTGCCAAAAAAAAATGTCGTTGTTCATTTTGTGAATCTGGGTATATAATCACCTCTGGAAAGTTGCAGCTTTGACTAGCATTGGGTTCCTTTTATGTTACTGCCCTAGAGGAAAATATACAAATAAATTTTTATTTTTTTTTTTTTATGATTATTAATAGGCGGAATATTCTGTAACTTATGGTCTTATTATTATTGTTATATGGAAAACCCTTGATCGATTCTGGTTGAGTTATCCGTTTTTTTTTTTTTAAAAAAAAGTGGGTCATTAGTCCATATTAATGGAATGATACACTTCTTTTTTTTACGATTTGGGTCTATTTTATGATAAGCTTGATTATGCACTTCGTGTATTGTGCAAATTATTAGGGTATTTGGAAATTAGAAGTTCAATATATATGCTTGTTAAGAAGGAAGTTTTGGACTGAAAATATGTCCTGGGTTGATAGAAGGCATATCTTTGATCTTGCTTTAAATATTTTTAAACCTCTGGGTTGTATGGCTTCATATTTATTGTATTTGGTAGGCCGACTTTCACTCAGTTGAGCCTTAATGTTTTAATCACCCTTAATCGGGTATATGTGTATCATTTCGTTGTTTTGGTGGGCTAAGCCGAGTTGAAGTGCAAGTTTGATTTTTGTTACGAGTTTAGAAATTGGCACTTTTGTTTAAACCCGAACTGAGAACTTTGGGGTCAATTATATATATATATATATATATATATTTTGGGTTTAGACCTCTGTGTTTTCGATTATGTTGTTAGGTCCTGAATGGGATGGAAGCTTAGACTATTATTATTGTTTAAAAGGGCATGATTATTGATAGAATCCCCATTTGACCCTACTCTCCTTAAGAGTAAAATTTGATAATATTAATGGCCTTTATGGTGTTATGATGTGGAATGTTGATGATTCCATATGTGGTTGATTTAATCAAGTATAGACATGATGCCTTGATGGAGTTAAGGTAATATATTTCGTGGTTTGTGAAATTTAAGGATTTCATCGATCGATTAAGGTAACATGACGTTCCTTAATTTAGTCAAAATGCTTTTTTGTACTTCGTTCTTCTTGAGTGACTTTTCCTTACAAATTTAGAATGATTGTAATGGAAGGTCGAGAATATATTTTTTTGAAAAAAAAAAAAGGGGGAAGAAAATACGGAATAGTTTGTATATGTATCGAACCTAAAGGTAGTGATTACATCCTTACGAGAAGATCATCGTGGGAGGATATCTATCTTGATGGTGTATTATGAGCTTTATCACTGCGTAGGTTAACACATGTATAGTGATGAAATGTAAACTAAGAAGAGTGAGAGACTGTTTTTTTTATAACATTTACAATTTTGGAAGTGAGTTGACTTCGGAAATGTTCAACCAAGCCTAGATTCATGGCTATGTTTCCTCTAGAATGGGAGGGTTATAAATCTAAAGTGTTATGAAAATTGAATGGATGTGTTTAGAATTCTAGCTTGCTTAATGGACTTGGTTAGTCATGGGGCTTGTCTCTATTCCGGTCTTGGTTATGTCTAGTAGGTAGGCTGCTAGGCAATGCCTAGTCCAGACATTGATTTTCTTTTTTTTTCATCCTTTCCACTCATCCTTATTAGCTATGAAGTCACTTGTTAGATAAGAAATAATGGTTTGAGTTTGAATATAATATTTTCAGCCATTTAACCTTTTGTTTACATGATGGAACTCTCTTCTTACCCTCGTTGTTTACTTCTAACCTATTAGGCCTATGGCCTTCTAGAATGATTTATTGAACTATTGTTTGTTTTTGGTGACTAAGATCGTGACTGGTTTTCATCTTTCGACTTCACCTAGAGAATGTTGATTGATGGGCGGCATATTAGATTTCGATCACGTATTCTACTGGAGTACATGATTGAAATCCTAATACTCTCAACTCTTTGTTCTAATATTATAAATTCCATAGTATTGCATATTTTGGTTGTCAACCTTTTGTGGTTTTCGAGATATTGTTCATAATTAAAACATAGGGCTCTCTTCTTAGTTGGTATGGTGAAAATTATATCTTGTTTCAAAAGGTTGTTAGAGGTTAGAACTTTGATCCATTTCTTGAAATAGAATGTTTCCTTTCATGGTATTGTTAGCTAGTAGCTTATTGTTGCTTTATGTATAGTCTTATCTTGCTCGGTTCGTGACTCGACTCGGAGTTATTAATTGTTGCAGATGGCTTATGTGGTTAGATGATGGAAGAACTTGTAGATTACTGCATCAATCTTGGTTATGATGTTCCTTTGTTCGAATGCGTATTATGTTATAAAAATTCGGAAAGGGCCTTTGGACATTTTAGAAGGAGGGTCAGTGCCTTAGTGGGATGTATTGTAGAGTATTGTTGTTGTAACTGTTAAACTTTTCTCTTGAGTTAAAATGTTGACTTGTAAATCCTTCTAAGGCATAGTAGAAATGAGTTTGTAAGCACTATAAAGTGGACTGGATAGTCCTTATAAAAGTTAAACGAAAATTTATGTATATGAACATATTAATGTAGATGTGATCTACTTGATAACCTTTGAGACCTGGAACAATCAAGAGGAAACTATCTTTTGTAATGAAATATGATTACTTATTTTTTTCCCGAGCCAAACTAATAAACATTATCCTTTTATGGTGAAATCTTAAATGATCTCATGGTGAAATCAATGGTTAGATTTTAGAAGATGATAGGATTTAATAAGTAGGAGGGAAATTGATTAATAAAACCTTAAATCTCTCTCTATCGTTTGAAATGTTTTCCTTTGTCAAACTTAATTAAGTAAAGTCTAGATGGAACATTTAACCAATCTTGATAAACTCTTAACCTCAATAAAAGATGGATAGTAAACAATGTGACCCTGAAGCTAAATTATGTTGTCCTGTTCTGTTAACCCTTGCCTTGATTCATGGTGATATTTCTTAAGCAAGGTCAAAATTTGATCCTTAAACAAGAAGGTTATTGTTATGAACCCTAAGCGGTACTTTCCACTCAATCGGAGCTTATGCCTTCACCTGTGCAATAGAGGTGTGGAACATGTGTTAGTGGCTTGAGTAAGTTTAATTAACCTTGTAAGAAATGGAAAATGTTCTAAAATCAAATGAATAAAAAGCTTTGGACATAAAATTGATGATCCTAGTTTAGAAAGCTTGGCCTTAAGCTATTTAGTCAATAGTTGAAAAGAAAGAAGTTCTCCCTTGTGAAAAGAATTGTGTGAATCATTACATGAAATTTTATAAGAACGTAAGTTAAGAATTAAGAGACATTTTAGTAAACAAGAAAATTTAACAAGAATTTCCTCATGGGATGCCCTAAATGTAAGTGTGTCATGTGGTTGGACTTCCATGTTGTCTTGTCAAAAAGAAGAAAAAAAAAAAATGTATTGTCCTTGATAGGTGTGAACGTCTCCGTGCTGCCTTTATGGCCATCCTTGTATCAAGTTGTTCACAGTGTTAGTTGTATCCTTGGTGACGACATGTTGCATCGTGTTATGTGTCAAGCAAGTCAAAAAAAAAAAAAAAAGTTATCCTGTATTTCACTGTGTTGTTCGTGTGTGTGGTTTTTGGGTCGTTACACTTGGTATCAGAGCATAGGTTCATGCTCTCGAACCTATGGGCCGGATTGGTGTTATATGATGATGTTACATGGTGGTGGTGGTGTTACATGATGATACTGCATGATGATGATGATGTTGCATGATGGTGGTAGATATTGGAAGAGTAATGTGCTTTAAACGTGATGTGATTAATGTCGTAATTGTGATATTGTGAACGCACATGATGTGTATGTCACCTTGTGCGTGTTTGTGATCATGTTGATATGTTAGGGATGGGAGTATTCTCTCTCCTTCTTGTGGATTCTAGGAAGAGTTCACATGTGAATTATTGTTTGTGATGTGTGAAAAGAATTATAATGTGGATGACGTAGTGTTGGAGCATTGTGACATATTGTGATATGTGGGTGTATCAATGTGTTGTATGACTAGATTGATGTTAAAAGAAATGAGTTGTATCATGATGTTTTTACCATGTTTTGAAGAAATGTGTGTACCACCTTGTTATGTAGCAATGGATGTTATGTTGTGATGTACTATGTTCATCGTATGTAGGATTTGTGCAAATATGTAATGCTTCATGTTGTGATTTGGGGTCATACGGTGAGTGTATGAACCCTATCGTATGGTGATTGCGCTTTGGGTGCAGAATGTGGTAAAGTGATGTGTTACACTCAGTGAATGTATGATCGTGATCTACCCTATATATGTACCATATGTAGGACGTTATGGTAGTTATGTGTGTACCACCGTTATGTTAGTGATGTTGTTGTATGTTATGTTGTGAACCTTACGCTAACCGACCCTAAAGGGAATCGGTAAAGTGTGTGT
Organism: Taxus wallichiana var. yunnanensis; assembly: GCA_018340775.1. Lineage (NCBI taxonomy): Eukaryota > Viridiplantae > Streptophyta > Pinopsida > Cupressales > Taxaceae > Taxus > Taxus wallichiana. The sequence continues at coordinate 220,133,589 of CM031235.1, forward strand.
TTAGAGTGAGGAAAGGTGTACAGTTGACCAATCAATAGAGCCAACCTTAGGCTTAGTAGATGGTGGACCGTGCTCCTCTCTCTCTCTCTCTTTATGTGGTTGTTTTATGGGTACAACCTTAGTGTATCTATGACTATGTTTAGCCTTGTCGAAGTGGTGGCGGGATGATTCAGATGGAGGTGATGACAGTTGTATTATTGATATGTATTTTACGAGCTGAGGCTCGATGTTCCGAGTGCTAGCAACTCGTTGAGTACCCCTTTGGTGGCTAGATAAAGCCACACAGTTATCGTAATGTGACATTATTATAAGTTGATTTTATTCGTAAATTGAGCTTTTTACTTTATTTTGTAAGGACCAGCAGCTTTTCTTGATTGCCATGCTTTACAATTTTGGGCATTTCCTTGGTTTGTGGCACTAACATGGGGATTTTGATACTAACTATGGCTATTTGGCCATTTATTTTGCTTGATTTTGGGTCTTCTTTTAAATTTGGAATTTTTACCGCCTTGCCCAAGGCTTGTACTTTGCCACTTGGCACTTTGATTGGATTGTTGTGCTGGTTCTATTGTCGTGATGTGTGGAATAGGGTCATGGGATGCACCATGAAATGGTTGGACCTATGGACCCGCTTCGTTGTATGGGGGTACGCCCCAAGGAGTTACATATAACTAGCGGGTTGTTGAACCACGCGTTATTATGTCACTTGGGTTAGGAGTGTTCGAACTCTATGTGTCTTGGACCATAGGGTCAACCGGCCTCCTTGAGGGAGGCATAAGAGTTTGAGGGAGGCATAAGAGACTTGAGGGAGGCATAAGAGACTTGAGGGAGGCATAAGAGTTTGAGGGAGGCATAAGAGACTTGAGGGAGGCATAAGAGTTTGAGGGAGGCATAAGAGACTTGAGGGAGGCATAAGAGACTTGAGGGAGGCATAAGAGTTTGAGGGAGGCATATGATATTTGTGTGTATGGTTGATGTTCTGGGATATATGTTGAGTTATTGTGATGTTTTGGTAGTGGTCTTTTGATGTATGTGTTACTCATGTCAGATGGATATGTGTTGTGATGTTGTGGATATGTCATTGATTCCCTTGTGGACACTATGTACCTGTAGCATTTGTTTGGTGTTATGTGAATTTTTTTCATCGATGCAAATTGAGGGAATGTCTGGTGGATTGTAGTACTCTTTTGTTTGAGTATTTTGTGTGTCAGTCATTGATGTGTGACGAGTACTATGTTATGTGGACTGTGCCTATTCTATTCCGTATTTGAGTAACCTTTTGTGGTGTAATACAATCATGAAGTATATACTTGCGTGCTTGTGAATCTGTAGTGTCTTGTGAACCGATAGGGTGTTGTGTTAGCAGTTCATGTTGGGCACCCACAATAAAGAATAAACCAAAACTCTGCAATGATGAAATTTTAAAAGAAATTAAACTAAGAATAGTGCTAATGGAAAGAGACAAATGAAATGATGAACAAGAAAGAACTGCCAATCTTCACAGAACCTTAACAGTTAAAATTTCTGCCAAATGTTCCCTAGGCTACCCCATGGTCATGCTTTTGCATCTGAAATATTAAACTTAGAGCGTACCTTCGCCCTTATCTGATCCTTATTGCTTACCATTTCTTTTCCTTTGTGTTATGTCGCATCGAGGACGATGCTTTCTTAAGGGGAGGAGAATGTAATGCCCCATTTGGCGTACCCTAGTCCTTGTTTCGGTGACCCTGTTGCTAAACATTGAACATTTGCGAGTGCTCTCATTATTCGTTAGATGACTTCTTCCTTTTCACAGAGAAGGATTAGCATCCTTTGTCTCCGTCTTGCCTCCTCTTTTTGTTGTCGTTGCCTCTGGTTGTAGACCTCGTAGTGTCCTTTATGAATACCCTGTTAAAGGCATATCGTGTTCTATTATCCTAGTAGAGGGCTGGAATGACGTTTTGGTGTGTTAGGATGTGTTCGGTTAAAGAGGAATATCCATAATAATAATAATAATTTTTTTCTCTATTGTCGAGCTTGACTTCTGACCGTTACGATTATAATTAATAACTATTTTAAGCTACAATAATAATAATAATAATAATAATAATAATAATATTACTATTATTATTATTGTCGATTGGTGATTATATTTTATTTTCAATTGTTATCAATTTTAAGTATTAATTATTATCGTTAAGTTTTTTTTTATGTTGTCGGTCGCTCCCGTAGACCGAGCCTGGGTTCACGCAATTGAAGAGGATGTCTATTATTGTTGCCTTGGTTAGCCATTCAAATGTGTTGCCTTAAAAACTACAACCTCTAGTCTTTTTCCCTTGGCTCCATGCAAGCTTAAAATTAATGGAAAATAGTTGCATTCACCTACCTTCATGCCATCCTTTATGGCCATCTATGCGACCTGCCTGGCGTGAGGGAGAAGTTGTTCCATGGGTTGTTGTTGTTTTGTCCTTTTGGCAGGTGGTGTGTGGTTGGGCGCCTCCACCAACTATCTTCATTGTTCGACATACCTACTTGTTCACCAATCTACCTTAAATTATAACCCTGACACCTCATTTTGACCTACTCACGCAAAGAAACTTTGGTGGCCGCACATGCCCATTTATTAAAATGTTGACTTGCATCTGCTGTCTCACGTGGTCTACCTGTTGTTTTCGCCCTAAACCATGAATGCTTGTTTGCGCTCCATCAAATGCTGCAACAGATGAATTGCTACAAGCGTGTTCTGGATAGTGGATTCATTGATGGTGAAATGAAGGTCTATCACCCTGATGTTGCGAGGGTGGGTGTGGGTTCTCAAAAATCTTTGCTGCGGTGCAGTATCAGTGGAGCGTAGAACTGAAATTCTCCTAGGAAAGTGCCGTGAGGAAGTAATTGGCTATATGCAGCAGCTACAGGGTAGAGAAGTAAACTTATCTCAGAAAATCAGTGGCCTCAGAGAGAGTTAAGTGCGGCATACAGTGTTTGCCGCAGGTGATCCCAAGGAACCGTTGGTGTTGATCCGATGTTTTGGTTGCGCGACCACGGTCGTGATCGATTGTTGCAAAATCTTTGCATTGTAGTAGAAGAACGAGATAAAGTTTTAGTTGAGTTGTCTTGCCTTTTCATTTTGGAAATTCACTTCCGTCCAGGTGGTGAATTTAACATGGAAGAAGCTCGATCAAATCTTGAGGCAAGTTTTGCAAGAAAAGACTAGTGAAGCGAGAGGAAAAAAGGGGGGTGTGGGTGTAGAGTCCTGCTTTGGATGTACACGACCGGTGGATGCGTTAAAATAGGCAAGATAGACTAACCATATACATAATATGCTAGTATCTAATAAACCTCTTGAAATGAACTTTTTTTTCTTTCTAGAAATTGGTTTAAATTTGTGATTTTGTGGATTTGTGTTCAGTATATGGTTAATAGTTTGTTACTTCTAGATTTGCCTCTGTTGGTTGTTCTTGTTGAAGCGATCAAACCCATTTATATATAAAAAACAAAGGTTCTCGGTGTATGCTTCGATTGATTATATGAAAATGTATATATATATAATTTTAAAGTTTCTTCCTTTATATAAAAAAAAAAAAAAATGTCGTTGTTCATTTTGTGAATCGGGTATATAATCGCCTCTCGGAAAGTCATGCTTTGACTAGCATTGGGTTCCTTTTATGTTATTGCCCTAGAGGAAAATATACAAATAAATTTTTATGTTTTTTTTTTATGATTATTAATAGGTGGAATATTTTGTAACTTATGGTCCTATTATTATTGTTATATGGAAAACCCTTGATCGATTCTGGTTGAGTTATCCATTTTTTTAAAAAAAAAAAAGTGGGTCATTAGTCCATATTAATGGAATGATACATTTTTTTTTTTTACGATTTGGGTCTATTTTATGATAAGCTTGATTATGCACTTCGTGTATTGTGCAAATTATTAGGGTATTTGGAAATTAGAAGTTCAATATATATGCTTGTTAAGAAGGAAGTTTTGGACCTGAAAATATGTCTGGGTTGATAGAAGGCATATCTTTGATCTTGCTTTAAATATTTTTAAACCTCTGGGTTGTATGGCTTCATATTTATTGTATTTGGTAGGCCGACTTTCACTCAGTTGAGCCTTAATGTTTTAATCACCCTTAATCGGGTATATGTGTATCATTTCGTTGTTTTGGTGGGCTAAGCCGAGTTGAAGTGCAAGTTTGATTTTTGTTACGAGTTTAGAAATTGGCACTTTTGTATAAACCCAAACTGAGAACTTTGGGGTCAATATATATATATATATTTTTTGGGTTTAGACCTCTGTGTTTTCGATTATGTTGTTAGGTCCTGAATGGGATGGAAGCTTAGACTATTATTATTGTTTTAAAAGGGCATGATTATTGATAGAATCCCCATTTGACCCTACTCTCCTTAAGAGTAAAATTTGATAATATTAATGGCCTTTATGGTGTTATGATGTGGAATGTTGATGATTCCATATGTGGTTGATTTAATCAAGTATAGACATGATGCCTTGATGGAGTTAAGGTAATATATTTCGTGGTTTGTGAAATTTAAGGATTTCATCGACTGATTAAGGTAACATGACGTTCCTTAATTTAGTCAAAATTGCTTTTGTACTTCGTTCTTGCTGAGTGACTTTTCCTTACAAATTTAGAATGATTGTAATGGAAGGTCGAGAATATATTTTGTTGAAAAAAAAAAAAGGGGGAAGAAAATACGGAATAGTTTGTATATGTATCGAACCTAATGGTAGTGATTACATCCTTACTAGAAGATCATCGTGGGAGGATATCTATCTTCAGTGGTGTATTATGAGCTTTATCACTGCGTAGGTTAACACATGTATAGTGATGAAATGTAAACTAAGAAGAGTGAGAGACTTTTTTTTATAACATTTACAATTTTTGGAAGTGAGTTGACTTCGGAAATGTTCAACCAAGCCTAGATTCATGGCTATGTTTCCTCTAGAATGGGAGGGTTATAAATCTAAAGTGTTATGAAAATTGAATGGATGTGTTTAGAATTCTAGCTTGCTTAATGGACTTGGTTAGTCATGGGGCTTGTCTCTATTCCGGTCTTGGTTATGTCTAGTAGGTAGGCTGCTAGGCAATGCCTAGTCCAGACATTGATTTTCTTTTTTTTTCATCCTTTCCACTCATCCTTATTAGCTATGAAGTCACTTGTTAGATAAGAAATAATGGTTTGAGTTTGAATATAATATTTTCAGCCATTTAACCTTTTGTTTACATGATGGAACTCTCTTCTTACCCTCGTTGTTTACTTTAACCTATTAGGCCTATGGCCTTCTAGAATGATTTATTGAACTATTGTTTTTTTTTTGGTGACTAAGATCGTGATTGGTTTTCATCTTTCGAATTCACCTAGAGAATGTTGATTGATGGGCGGCATATTAGATTTCGATCACGTATTCTACTGGAGTACATGATTGAAATCCTAATACTCTCAACTCTTTGTTCTAATATTATAAATTCCATAGTATTGCATATTTTGGTTGTCAACCTTTTGTGGTTTTCGAGATATTGTTCATAATTAAAACATAGGGCTCTCTTCTTAGTTGGTATGGTGAAAATTATATCTTGTTTCAAAAGGTTGTTAGAGGTTAGAACTTTGATCCATTTCTTGAAATAGAATGTTTCCTTTCATGGTATTGTTAGCTAGTAGCTTATTGTTGCTATGTATAGTCTTATCTTGCTCAGTTCTCGCGAACTGACTCAGGTTATTAATTGTTGCAGATGGCTTATGTGGTTAGATGATGGAAGAACTTGTAGATTACTGCATCAATCTTGGTTATGATGTTCCTTTGTACGAATGCGTATTATGTTATAAAAATTGGAAAGGGCCTTTGGACATTTTAGAAGGAGGGTCAGTGCCTTAGTGGGATGTATTGTAGAGTATTGTTGTTGTAACTGTTAAACTTTGCTCTTGAGTTAAAATGTTGACTTGTAAATCCTTCTAAGGCATAGTAGAAATGAGTTTGTAAGCACTATAAAGTGGATTGGATAGTCCTTATAAAATTTAAACGAAAATTTATGTATATGAACATATTAATGTAGATGTGATCTACTTGATAACCTTTGAGACCTGGAACAATCAAGAGGAAACTATCTTTTGTAACGAAATATGATTACTTTTTTTTTTCCCGAGCCAAACTAATAAACATTATCCTTTTATGGTGAAATCTTAAATGATCTCATGGTGAAATCAATGGTTAGATTTTAGAAGATGATAGGATTTAATAAGTAGGAGGGAAATTGATTAATAAAACCTTAAATCTCTCTCTATCGTTTGAAATGTTTTCCTTTGTCAAACTTAATTAAGTAAAGTCTAGATGGAACATTTAACCAATCTTGATAAACTCTTAACCTCAATAAAAGACGGATAGTAAACAATGTGACCCTGAAGCTAAATTTTGTTGTCCTGTTCTATTAACCCTTGCCTTGATTCATGGTGATATTTCTTAAGCAAGGTCAAAATTTGATCCTTAAACAAGAAGGTTATTGTTATGAACCCTAAGCGGTACTTTCCACTCAATCGGAGCTTATGCCTTCACCTGTGCAATAGAGGTGTGGAACATGTGTTAGTGGCTTGAGTAAGTTTAATTAACCTTGTAAGAAATGGAAAATGTTCTAAAATCAAATGAATAAAAAGCTTTGGACATAAAATTGATGATCCTAGTTTAGAAAGCTTGGCCTTAAGCTATTTAGTCAATAGTTGAAAAGAAAGAAGTTCTCCCTTGTGAAAAGAATTGTGTGAATCATTACATGAAATTTTATAAGAACGTAAGTTAAGAATTAAGAGACATTTTAGTAAACAAGAAAATTTAACAAGAATTTCCTCATGGGATGCCCTAAATGTAAGTGTGTCATGTGGTTGGACTTCCATGTTGTCTTGTCAAAAAGAAGAAAAAGGATTTTTCTTATCTCTCATTTTTATTATGAATCTTTGGGGAACTATTTTAATTGTATATTATGTTGTTGTAACTTTGTGTACACGGTAAAAAAATACCGTGATGGAATAAAAAAATTATAATGCACCAGGGGATTTACCATGTGCATCGATTTTTATGTTTCGCTAGTCGAGCTGCAACTTGATAGAGCGGTTAGGGTTGTGCATCGCGGTATTTTGATAACAATTATATGGTTCACATTCATAATATTCATTCACTAAAAAAATTAGTATTAAAGTTAACACAATAAAAAAATTTCAATAAAGAGAGATCAAGTAACACAAGGCCATAATACCGTGATACACAACCCTAGCCACTCTTTGTTGTAGGCTTCCCTTTGGTAGAGATGAAAAAATTGATCTACAAGGTAAACCCGCAGGAGGACAGGGGAAAACATTCGGTGACCATGCAATACTAAATGACCATGCAAAAACAAAATCCCCTAGTGCAAACAGAAATATAGGGGCATTAAAGGTGGAGACAAGGAAAATGAAGATCCAATCTCCTGGATTGCAGGAAATGGAGATCAAAATTGTTCTCCTCTCAAATCAGGGATATCCTCTGATGGGGATGGCCAAGGCGGACCAGATCCATTAAATACTAATAAATCCCCTTCCCCTTCTACAAAGACTGTTATGCATGGATCTAGTGATGGAGAGAGAGAAATAGGGTCGCGTCGTAACTGTGGGAAAACATGACAGCACTAATAGGTCCAGATCTTATGCCACATCGGTCTCCAAACGAAGGGAATACCAGAAATGAGTTCTTGAAATCCTCTCAGGAGATCCCGATGCTTAAAATTGATGAGGATTTACTTATGAAGGTTCTTAAGGAGGAGGAAAATCTATCCCAGCTGGGTCTTATATATAGGTTTCACAAATTTTTGCCTAAAATTTCTCAACTTCATGACTGGATAGCCCAAATATGGAGACAAAAGATACAAGGTAAAATTGAGCTTTATTATTTTGCTAAAGACTATTTCATTGTTGTCTTTGAAACCCGTAAAGATAGGGATTTAATTTTTAGCCAACATTGGGTTTGGGGGGAAGACGGGGTTATGGAGAAGCCATGGTATCCATCTTTGGACCCTTTAAAAGAATCTTTTGATACCTTCCTGACTTGGGTTCGCTTGTCAGGACTCTGGCTTCAGCTTTGGAACAAATCTTGTCTCATTGCTAAAGGGGATACTATAGGCTCATGTGCAATAGTTGATGATAAAACCTCCATTCAAATCTATACTAATTATGCTCAAATCCTTGTACATCTCGATATGTCCAAAGCCTTGCCAACAAAAATCAATCTACATATCGGTGAAAGGATATGGGTGTAGAGGCTAGACTTTGAGGGACTTTCCTTCGATGTCGACGTTACTTTGAAACTGGTCATATTACAGATGATTGTGAACATTCCAAACATAAGACCAAACTTGCTTGGTGGAAGGATTCTCTACCCAAACATATTATAATTGATTCAAAGCTTGTTGAGGAATCTAGTGCCCCCCCGCAACCTTTCATGGATGGTTTGCGAGAATAATACAGAGAATATATCTCCATATTCTTCTCTTGAGGGTGTTGATTTAGTGATCAAGGATGTTTCGACCCCCTTACAGTGGGTCACATCCCTATCAAATCCATTGTAGTTGATATTTTGATTTCAGTGGATGCAGGAAATGAGGAATGGACAGTGGATGATATGAAAAATAAAGTAAACGCAAAATGTAAATCCCCCACCAAATTAGACAATGTATGATTCTTTTTCATTTGGTTGCTTTCATTGCTTTACTTCGGGCAATTGGCCTATCGCACGCTCTTTGGGAAGTTGTGTTGTTGTTAAGTGGTTGTTTATAAGATGTTTTTTAGTAGTTGGACTACTTTTGCTTGTTTTATTCTTGGCGATTATTTTTTTGTTGGAATTTTCAAGGTAAAATCTATCTTTTGAGCATTTTTGTACAATGGTATATTCCCTTTTAAAAACTATATTCCCATAGTAAAAAATATATATGTGCACAAATTTTCCTTTATGAATAAAATATATTTCAATCATTTTGTTAATGATTCTCAATAAAAAAATATTCCATTTTGTTTATGGTTGAATTATTAATGTTGTTTCTTCTTCATAGTGTGATTGATGCCTTGGTGATCAGACTTTGTGCTAGATATCAGGGCACATGGAATTTGTACCATATAAACATATTACGAAGGAGATGAAGACTTTGTGCTTCCTACATTTCAAACACATTGTATTCCCGATGCCGAGAGAGAGAAGTATGTCTTTCTCTCATGAACCAAACCTTGTAGGAAAATATTGTAAAAACCAGAAGGATAGGTCTGTCCTTGATAAAAATATATTTTTGAGCTTTGTGTCTCAATTTTATCTTTCTTTCCAAACACCTACTGAGAATTGTATTATTTACCGTCTCATTCCTCCTTTCTCTCTGTATTTTTCCTTTCCATATTTTACTTCCCTTTTGTGATATCCGGTTAAAATCACCAAAAATACAATAAATAGCATCATATGAGGGACTTACCCCTCATAAAACAGAGGAAACTTCAACTGTTGAAAAGGGAATTTCACTAACTATTTCTGGTTTTTATGCAATTCCATTGGGCATATTTTTTGATAAAAAAATCTAACAGCTTTTGGATTTCTTGTCACTAAATATTCCAATTGGAAGTGCATAAAAACTAGCAACAGTTAGGTAAATTCACCTTTTGACAGAGTTAAGTATCCTTTTCTTTGTGAGAGGGGAAGTTCCCTCCTATGATGTGATTTTTGTATTTTTGGTGCTTTTAACCGGAAGGCAAAAATGAAAAAAAAATTGAAAAGGAAAAATACATAGAGGAACGAAGAATGAGATGGGAAAGAATAGAACCCTATAGATGTTGAGAAAGATAGATAAAATTGAAACACAAAGTTCAAAAAATCTTTCTATCAATGATACTCCTATCCTTCATAGTTTTCAAATATTTTTGTACAAGGTTTTTGAATGAGAGAAAGGAGAAATTATCTATATGACAATAGAGAATACAATGAGTGTGAAATCTAGGAAGCAAAATTCTTCATCTCCTTCAGAATGTGTTGATATGGCACAAAGTCCACTTGCCCCGATACAAGCACAAAGACCGATCCCAGGCATCAATCACACTATGAGGAAGGAGAAGCATTAACAATTCAACCACAAAAAAATGTCATATTTTTTAATTGATAATGATTAACACAATGATTAAATATGCATTGTATTCATAAAGGAAAATCTGCATACACAAAGTTAAAACAACATAATATACATAAAAAATAGTTTCCCAATAAGTTAGAATAAGAATGAAAGAGAAGAAGAAGCCCCTTTACAATTATAATTGAGCTTTATATAGGCATTACTTTCCTAAAATCAGTTATATAACTACTTTTAACTCAACATAATCATAACCTACACCCAATCTTCAAGTTGGCTCAACCTGAGTGTTTACAAATAATGATATTTCATCAAATACTCTTAACAGTCTTGCACAAACTTGTTATTGAATTAATCTAGTGAACCAATTAATTAAATGTCTTATGATCTTAGTCTTTATGATGATGCAGTCAATCCAAAACAGCATTGTAGCCCCAAATTAAAAACCCTTTCCACATTTTCTTTGAGAAATTTCTCCCTATGATGTAAATTATCTCCAGAACTCCTGATAACAGAAAAACATATTTGGCCATGGTTATCCACTTTACAACTTGGATCATTTATATACACAACCATCATACACTTCGATAACCATTGTAGTCCTTTCCAAATTTACACAATTTTTCTCTAGATCCACTAATAAGATACTTGTTAGGCTCAAACACTACAAAGCATGTCATTGATTTTCTATGGTCCCTGAGTTATTACAAAATCTAATAAAAAATTCCTCTGATATATTATATCTTAATAAAACCATTTGAATGGCCACTGTATAACTTCGCTTTGTAACGAATGAGGATAAGGATTGCCCCATTTTCGTTGTTACCATTCTCAATTATATGTTTATTATCCCAAGCTATGAGACTCAAGCCTGATCATATAATGGAGTAGAGTGATTAGCAATAGATGAGTAATGGAGTATAGTGTGTTGCCTGAATCACTGCTTGTTTTACTCTACCAAATTGAGGACCTATGTGTTGTGAAGGATTTGGAATAAAGTTTATCTTGGTAGTTTATTACCCACCTTGAGATTAGATAGGTTGGAACATGCATTTGAAAGTAGGAACCCAAGGCCTACTCTAATCTATTGTCCAATTTAATGAAACTAGTACCCCATTACACAAACTATTTCCAAATGGTTTATTTGAAGTAAATTTCACGTCTTGAGCGCCCCCCCCCCCCCCTCCCCCTTCGGCCATTTGCATATTTTGCATTGTGTTGTAATCTTTCACCCACAAATCTGTTCTTCCTTCTACCCATAAATTATGGGTTTTTTGAAGCTCTGTCTAATATTTTGGATTAATTTAGCTCCTCTCTTTGAATTTGATTTTTCTCTTTCATACGCTGCTCCTTTCTCATCATCTAAAAAATTAATTTCTTTGGAAACCTCTTCATCAATATCACCAGATGCATCATAGCCTTTTCTATAAAAATTTGGATGATTAAGTACATAATTTTCAAATTGTGGCACAAATGAAATATGTACCCCTTCCTCGACAAAATCATGTACATCATTGGTAGTTTTAAATTAAATAAGATATAATGGGTTGTTCAGTGGTCTAAACACCTCATCAATGAAATCTATGGGAACCATTTTCTCCGTTAACCACGGTATCGTACCTTGAATGAGAGGAGAATGACACTCTTATCTCTGAACAAATTTGGTACATCAAACATGTCCCTCATTTGCATTGGTAATAGAAGTGCCCCTCCATTCCAGTCCTCGAGCCGCACACCTATTTATTAACAAAACATGGAGAATGACACTTCCTCAGTGTCCTTTCAGACCCATCACTTTCCTTGTAAAATAATAAAAGCACTTTATTTGAGATCCGTAGGCTTTGACCACGGTGAAACTAAGTTAGCATTGTAAATTTAGCAGTATTGGATAGTTTTAGCGATTTGGAGATTGCTAGTCTGTGTTGAACAGAGCTCTTGCCCTTTGTCATCCCTAATCTTCCCTGCGCACAGGATAATTCTATACCCTAGATATCTCCTCAAATTATTTTTATACAAAATTATTGATTTGATTATGTATTCGATTATGAAATGGGTTGCATGTCTCTGAGAGGAATTTCTATTGCCACTGTTTTGATTTTTGTATGCAGAGAGGAAGAAGAAGATTGAGGATTAGGAGGAACGCATTATCTGACTGTTGTTTCTGTTTCTTTTGCTTCTATGCTCCCGTGTTGTGTTCACTGTAAATTTTACAGCACCATTCTCATGGCAGACGAAAGATACTTCTTTTTTTTCCTGCCACTCTATCTTTTATTTCAAGTAGATTTTGCATTGATTAAGAATTTGATAGAGCCCCTTTCCTGGTATCCAACATCTCTCCAAGAACTATCTCTTGGTCTTGACCATGTGGGCAGAAATGACTGCAGGATGTGTTGAAAATGGGTTCGTTGAAAAGGATTTTTATCTTGCAAGCAGATGAAAAATATATGGAAGCAAATTGAAATTATTCCAATTTCGTTGTTTGTTTATTGGAGTTGTTGTTTTAAAATCCACAAAATTCAGAGCTTGAATCTACTAGTTTCAACAATGAAATGACATTTTTCATCCTATTATATTTATCCCTCATAGTGTGTCATCTGATATATACCCCACACCCATTTATGATGGAGATAATTTTGGGTTGGGTTGCTTCTTATACTATTGTTTCCCTTCATTGCATTCCAAAGCTAGTTGTAGAGATGACGATAAAGAAACACCTTTTCCAGCATAATCTCAACCCATGGCAAAATAAGAATTTTGGAACAGGGTACGAACAATAGAATCTGGTTTTTGGTCAGATGTTGTAGTTACAAGTTCCCTGATAGACATGTATGTAAAATGTGGAAGCATTCAGATGGCTCGCCAACTGTTTGACTTATTACATAATGAAAATACGGTCGGATGGATCGAGATGACAACTTGAAAGGAACAAAATGGTGTTTTGATGAGGCATGGGTGCACAATGAATGGTTTGGGTTTTCACGTGACTATCTGGCATCATGTGGAAAAATTGTTCATCTCAACGGATCACGAGTGTAAACACCTAGAGCCTCTCATAACTTCTTCGTTCATTGTTCCCAGACATGGTTCATCTGTCCTCATCTCTCATAATTTTTGTTCTTTAGTTTTTCTTTTGCAACGGAATAAAATTTTAAACCATAGGATTTTCGTACATTTGATTATATTAAATAAACTTGTTTTAAAACATTAAAACGTTATATCGTAACTTATAGAATTTAATATTCCTTGGTAGACAATGAACTTAAACCCTCACTTTGTGATGATCGAGAAAATTTCCAAACCAAACTTGATTGCATCAATAACTTTTATTGATAGGTTATGGTTGAGTTTCCTATAAATTTCTAGAATTTTTCCTTGTTAAAACTAGTAAATTGTGATTTTTGGAGATTTACTAAACAACATTTGTAAATCATGAAAGGAGATATTAAGTTTCTTTTGTGATATGTGTTATGTGAGGAGTCAATTTAACACATAGACCGACCTTGATTGATCGTTTGTGCTCTTCTTTGTGCTCCTCTACAAGACCTGTACCTCGTGTTGCACTTTTAGGAAGCTTGTTAAAATTGAAAAGTTGGGTTTTGTATCGGCTCATCGTTTCAATCCTGGACAACAAAATGTGTATCCACCTTTCGCAAACCTCTAGTATTTTTACAAGACAATTTCTTAGAACCTTCAGTTTGGGGAAAAATAACCTTCTTGATAGTTTGGAAAAGGAATTTTATAGGCCTCCAATCGTAGTTTGACTAGGTCAAAACTGGACCAATTATGACTGGTGGCTCCAAAAACATGTTACTATTTCAAAACCATTTGATAGTTCTTAGTCCTATCGACTCTTGTGAACTATCCATATATAGGGGAACTTGTAGGAAGTTTCTTATTGCGCATTTGTCCATCGAATATTAGTTTTGGAGGTGGTTTTCTAATCCCTCAAGAAATTTTTTATCCTTTAAAACTAGGTCAATTACAACCGACGACCTCGAGAAAAATGGCTGCCAATCATAAAACATTCTCCTATTCTCGAATCACGTCAGTTCGGTCAATTCTTGGTGTATAAGAGGTTAGGTAGAAACTTACCCGTGGTGTGTTTACTCATTAGAAGAAAACTTTTGAATGTGGTTTCTTCACTTCCGAGCCTAAATCGAACATTATTGCAATAGTAGGAAAAAATAAAACAAAAGTTGTAGGACCCCTATCAAGTTGCCAAACCATCATGGAAACCTTTTGACACTCGTAAATAACTACTTGAAACTCTACTAAGTGATTGTTGTGTGAAATTAAATGTTAGGAATAGTTTAATTAGTGTGAACAATAATATGTGTAATGTAAATGAGTTGTAAATACAACTCATAGATTCTAGGATAGTTGAGAGAGAATCATGGTGTGAGAAAGAATAGGTGTGTGAGAGATTTGTGTGAGTGTTTGTAGGGATGTGAGGATCATGGAGAGATAAGGGGATCATTATTAGAGTTGACTCCTTCTCTATAGGAGAACAATGCCCTATAAATTGTAACCTCCACCTATAATAAAATATCCCGATTGAATCAAATTCAGATTATCATTATATCGGTGTTTTGTTATCTATTTTTTTATTATTGTGCACATTGATTTCTTAACAGAACTCTGACCGCACCAACATCTGGTATCAGAGCATGGCAGATCCTTGAGGAAGCGTATTCTCTATGAGAGTCTGTGGGAGCTGTATGTTAGAAAAGAGCAATCTGCACATTCTTCCATATGCACCGCCACCCACATGTGATCTGATCTGAGTAAAGCATGCGTGAATTCTTATGTATTGTGCCCATCTGGTATTTATGGTAAAAGATGCACTTGATATGAATGAGAATTATATTTCATCTACCATTTGGAAGTGATTTACTTGAATTGGAGCCGTGCATCTATATCCATAGAGAATAAGACGTAAAGGCTATTTTTCAAGCATCCAGGCAAGCCGTGTGGATGGTAGGCCTCAGGAGGAGGCTCGACTGTAAAGGTAGACCTCAGTTGGATTTTGAGTAGATCTCGAGCTTTAAGGAATAGATGTTGAATTTGGTGGATCTCTGTCAAGCACCCCATTCATTTGCTGCAGGCGTTATCATTGCAAATACATTTTGATCACCAAATCCGTGGTCTCTGTTGTTGATGCAACCAACCCCACGTCGCCATTCTCTTGTTTAGTGTGTGTCATGTCCATTGCATGTGTAAGTTCTGTCAATGCAAATATCCACATGGAGATCAGTTCCAGAAGGTATTAAACTCTGGTTTTGAATTTATTAAAGTATATAAACCATATGCCATTTATTAATTATCAATCTAATATAATATGGCATAAACCTTAGTATTAATATCTTGTTATAAGACTATTCCAAATTGAGGGGGTGCATTATCGACGGAGTTTGACACCCATAATGGAGATCCCATTAGACAAATTTAATGGATTAAACTTTCACACTTGGAAAGTTAAAATCCAAATGTAACTTATGAACAAAAACCTATGGGGATTGTAAGCGAGAAAGAAACAAAACCAAGCGATGCTACTAAATTACTAGAATGGCATCGGGGATGACAAGGAAAAATCCATTATTGGACTTGATTTATCAGATACTGAATTACACTATGTGGATTTAGATAAATCATCACTAGAGATATGGGATCTTCTTAACAAAACATTTGGGTCCAAAGCAACAAATGCTAAATTTTCACTAAAATTGCAACTCTTTAAACTAAGGATGAGTGATAGTGTGACAATGTCAAGTCACATTAATGAACTAAGTTCCCTTTTGAGACAACTCGTAGAAGTGAAAGCTAATGTAGTAGATGAAGATGCAAAAGCCATATTGTTAAATAGCTTGCCTCCAACATACAACAATATTGTATTTATATTAGGACAATTGCCTTCTCAAACACCGAGGACATGATTTCAGATCTCCTAGAGGAAGAGAAAAGAACTACGAGAAGACATAAAAGAAGAAACTGCTTTATTTGTAAGGAAAAAGAAATACAATAAATTTCTTTAAAACAAAGAAGAACCAGAATGCTTCTACTGCAAGAAAAAGGGGCATACAATCTTGTATTGTAGAATTCGAGCTAAAGATTTACTCAATGGAAATCTTAATCCAAATGAAGCAAATGTAGTTAAAGAAGAGTCATAAAATGAAGAGGAAGACCCAGTAAAAGAAGATCCTGACTACAATTCTGAAGATTTTCTATTCTAAATAAACTGACTAGAGGCAGGAGGCAAAGGAGGAGGAGGTTGATCAACATCTCTTGTTAGTCACCAACAAAGAGATTGCTTCAAATGTATTGGTGACTTCTATTTTAGTTGTGTGTTTGCTTTCTATTGTAATAATGAACAGTGGATTATTCCTGTTCATGATTGTAATCAATTTCCTATATGAAATCTCCTAAAAATGGGAATATGATGAGAGCTAAAAATAAACTGTAAACAACATGATCTTTCTTGGTTTGTGGTAAACCACTTTGAAAACCACTTCCTTGGTTTGTGGTAAACCACTTTGAAAACCACCCTTCTCTGGTTTATGGTAAACCACTTTGAAAAACCATTTCATTGGTTGATGATAAACCACTTTGAAAATCATCTAGGTCATGAGTCAGCATCAGTGACAAGTTACAGTTCAAGATAAGTTTTCCCCATGTTCACACTAAGGGGGTGAATGTTAGGAATAGTTTAATTAGTGTGAAAAATAATATGTGTGATGTAAATGAGTTGTAAATATAACTCATATATTCTAGGATAGTTGAGAGAATCATGGTGTGAGATTGAAAATCATCTAGGTCATGAGTAAGCATCAGGCGACAAGTTACAGTTCAAGATAAGTTTTCCCCATGTTCACACTAAGGGGGTGAATGTTAGGAATAGTTTAATTAGTGTGAACAATAATATGTGTGATGTAAATGAGTTGTAAATATAACTCATAGATTCTAGGATAGTTGAGAGAATCATGGTGTGAGAAAGAATAGGTGTGTGAGAGATTTGTGTGAGTGTTTGTAGGGATGTGAGGATCATGGAGAGATAAGGGGGATCATGATTGGAGTTGACTCCTTCTCTATAGGAGAACAATGCCCTATAAATTGTAACCTCCTCCTATAATAAAATATCCCGATTGAATCAAATTCAGATTATCATTATATCGGTGTTTTGTTATCTATTTTTTTATTACTGTGCACATTGATTTCTTAACAAGAACTCATTTGCATCAACATCTGGTATCAGAGCATGGAAAATCCTTGAGGAAGTGTATTCTCTATGAGAATTTGTGGGAGCTTTATGTTAGAAAAGAGAAATCTACACATTCTTCCATATGCACCGCCACCCACATGTGATCTGATTTGAGTAAAGCGTGCGTGAATTCTTCTGTATTGTGCCCATCGGTATTTATGGTAAAAGATGCACTTGATATGAATGAGAATTATATTTCATCTACCATTTGGAAGCGATTTACTTGAATTGGAGCCGTGCATCTATATCCATAGAGAATAAGACGTAAAGGCTATTTTTACGAGAATCCGGGCAAGCCGTGTGGATGGTAGGCCTCGGGAGGAGGCTCGGCGTAAAGGTAGACCTCGGTTGGATTTTTAGTAGATCTCGAGCTTTAAGGAATAGATGTTGAATTTGGTTGATCTCTGTCAAGCACCCCATTCATTTGGTGCGGGCGTTGTCATTACAAATACTTTTTGATCACCAAATCCGTGGTCTCTGTTGTTGATGCAACCAACCCCACGTCGTCATTCTCTTGTTTAGTGTGTGTTGTGTCCATTGCACGTGTAAGTTCTGTCAATGCAAATATCAACTTGGAGATCAGTTCAAAGGTATTAAACTCGGTTTTGAATTTATTAAAGTATATAAACCATATGCCATTTATTAATTATCAATCTAATATAATATGGCATAAACCTTAGTATTAATATCTTGTTATAAGATTGTTCCTAATTGAGGGATGCATTATCGATGGAGTTCGACACCCATAATGGAGATCCCATTAGACAAATTTAACGGATTAAACTTTCACACTTGGAAAGTTAAAATCCAAATGCAACTTATGAAAAAAACCTATGGGGATTGTAAGTGGAAAAGAAACACAACCAATCGATGCTACTAAATTACTAGAATGGCATCATGGATGACAAGGCAAAATCCATTATTGGACTTGATTTATCAGATACTGAATTACACTATGTGGATTTAGATAAATCATCACTAGAGATATGGGATCTTCTTAACAAAAATTTGGGTCCAAAGCAGCAAATGCTAAATTTTCACTAAAATTGCAACTCTTTAAACTAAGGATGAGTGATAGTGTGACAATGTCAAGTCACATTAATGAACTAAGTTCCCTTTTGAGACAACTCGCAGAAGTGAAAGCTAATGTAGTAGATGAAGATGCAAAAGCCATATTGTTAAACAACTTGCCTCCAAAATACAACAATGTTGTATTTACATTAGGAAAAATGCCTTCTCAAACACTTGAGGACATGATTTCAGCTCTCCTAGCGGAAGAGAAAAGAAGCTGAGAAGACATAAAAGAAGAAACTGCTTTATTTGTAAGGAAAAAGAAATACAATAAATTTCTTAAAAACAAAGAAGAACCAGAATGCTTCTACTGCAAGAAAAAAGGGCATACAATCTTGTATTGCAGAATTTGAGCTAAAGATTTACTCAATGGAAATATTAAGCCAAATGAAGCAAATGTAGTTAAAGAAGAGTCAGAGAATGAAGAGGAAGACCCAGTGAAAGAAGATCCTGACTACAATTCTGAAGATTTTCTGTTCTAAATAAACTGACTGGAGGCAGGAGGCAAAGGAGGAGGAGGTTGATCAGCATCTCTTGTTAGTCACCAACAAAGAGACTGCTTCAAATGTATTGGTGACTTCTATTTCAGTTGTGTGTTTGTTTTTGTTGTAATAATGAACAAGTGGATTATTCCTGTTCACGATTGTAATCAATTTCCTATATGAAATCTCCTAAAAATGGGAATATGATGAGAGCTAAAAATAAACTGTAAACAACATGATATTTCTTGGTTTGTGGTAAACCACTTTGAAAACCACTTCCTTGGTTTGTGGTAAACCACTTTGAAAACCACCTTCTCTGGTTTATGGTAAACCACTTTGAAAAACCATTTCATTGGTTGATGATAAACCACTTTGAAAATCATCTAGGTCATGAGTCAGCATCAGGCGACAAGTTACAGTTCAAGATAAGTTTTCCCCATGTTCACACTAAGGGGGTGAATGTTAGGAATAGTTTAATTAGTGTGAACAATAATATGTGTGATGTAAATGAGTTGTAAATACAACTCATAGATTCTAGGATAGTTGAGAGAATCATGGTGTGAGAAAGAATAGGTGTGTGAGAGATTTGTGTGAGTGTTTGTAGGGATGTGAGGATGATGGAGAGATAAGGGGGATCATGATTAGAGTTGACTCCTTCTCTGTAGGAGAACAAAGCCCTATAAATGTAACCTCCCTATAATAAAATATCCCGATTGAATCAAATTGATTATCATTATATCGTTGTTTTGTTATCTATTTTGTTATTATCTGTGCACATTGATTTCTTAATGAACTCGACTACATCAACATTGAACTCTTGGCAAAATAGTGTTTCCCTCTCTTACCTATTTCTTTCTCTCACCTTGGTTAAGAAATGAAGTAAACTGAAATGAAATTAATATGTGTTTATAGCCTTTTCCTTTCGAATGTAAATTATTAATGTTATTATGTAAATGGAAAACTAAATTTTTAATTATGCTAGATTTAGGTGGATGCCATGCCAACCATTTTTCATTGATTTCATGCTCACATATTTTTTTAGTATACAAGTAAGATGGTGGATTGATGTGGGTGTGATTCATTGTATATTGTTAGAATGTGTGATGCCCCACCTCGGGACACCAAAAACACACCAAGAATGACTAAAAATTTTTGGGTAAATTTTTGTTAAAGTGAACTAAAATAATACCAATGTTTGCTTCACCTATCCCCGTTAATAATTAATTTATATTAATATAATTTACCCGAGTAAAATATTTACTAGTCCCAACTCGAGATTAATTATTTACTTCTATTTTAAGTTTACTAAGGCCATAAATAATAAGTCTTCACCCCTCTTATTATTAAATTAACTTCTCACACTCCCCTTTTAATTTATTTCACATTCCCATTAAAATATCATGACTTAAAAAAATGTAGGATTGAAGTCGAACCCTAGGATAGAACAAATCGTGACCATAGATCCCAAATCTTCCCTAAGTTTTCCTATGCATCTTTATCTCTTTTCTTTTCCATATCATTTTTTCTCTCCTTTGTTTTTATTTCTTCTTGTAGGAGGAGGAGGAGCTATGGAAGGATTCTTCCTTATTTTATTTTTTGGGAGAGATCCACACAACAAAACCCCCTTTTTAATATACATGTATTTTTTAGTATGGTGTGGCTCTTAGTATGGAGAGGATGCGCAGTGTGATGCACTGGTAAAAGGAGTGGTGGGGTGGAAGTGTGGGCGATGTTGAAGGGCGCAAGAATGGGGAGATTGCGGGAGACGGGGAAGGAGTACGCGGGGGTGAGAGAAGGGTGGAGGTGCGGTGGATGAGTGTGGTTGAACAACATATGGTGGTGTGGAGGATGGGAAAGGACAACTAAGGGGAAGGGCCGGCGGTGGAGGGCAATGTGGGGATCGGTGGCATGGCATGCGCGGTTTTGGGGGAGGGCTCGGCTCGTCCCCATATTCTCTATTTTAGATGTTTATACAGTCAAATCCCAACAAATTTTTATCTATTTTTTAAATGTAAATATATATACATACACATACATATTTAACTAGCAATACACATTTGTGTGTGCATAAATTTTAAAGAAAACTCTTATTGAGTAAAATATATCTACCTTATAAAACCAAAACTGTATTAGGTACGTAAATATTGCTGAAAATTATTTTACATACATTGTGAGAGAATAAACCCTTCAAACTATAAATTTTCATATTTTAAGCTGTTAATTTGGTAATGTATGGGAAGACTTAAAATTTTTCAATAACTATGTACATTAATATGATTTTCCTATTTTGATATTACAATTAATGAACACAAAGTAATACAAAAAGAAGGTATTTGACTAAGCTAACACTTAGTGAGAGAGGTAGAACATATAATCTACTTACTTCATCCATTCAAATAAATTAATTAGGAACGAAAGTAAAAACTAGTTTTATTCTAATTCTAAATTATAAACATTATAAGGAGAGAGAGTAAAATGATTTTATTATATATAATATATATATATTATATATATATATATATATATATATATATATATATATATATATATATATATATATATATTTCATACAATCTTATTACATGATTTAACAAGAGGGATATCAATAACAAGAATAATAATTTTTCAAATAACCCAACTTTCATTTAAAAAAAAAAAAAAGATTTCCAACAATCTCATATTAAAGGAAATAACTAGTTTTGTGCAAGAATTTCTTCCCAAGGAGCTTAAGCTCACAAGAACAAAAATACCCAAAACCTCTTAACTACTTCAAAGAATCACATTATAAGCTTCTTTACAAGGTTCACGAGAGAGATTGCTCTAGTAAATCATGATTCAAGTTTACAAGTAATACCAAATACAAAATAGGTATTTTACAAGATAATGAAACTTCCACATAGCCATTCTTTTCAAGATACAATGAAAATGAAGTCCATAAAATGGTGAAGGAGAAAATGAGAATTCCAAATTTGCAAGTGTCTTCATATGTCCTCCACTAGCCTTCTAACTTCAAAAGTTTTGAAAGGGCCAACACAAGGAGAAAGAGATTGTTTAACCACCCAACCTTTAGGCATCATTACATGCCTTTCCAAGGTTGGAAGACATGCTAGCCTCCCCCAAGCCCATGGGAAAGAGGACTAGCTTCCACAACTTTGCACAAGATTTAGGGAGACAACCAACATTACATTCACATAAAGACAAGAAAAATATTAAGAAAAACACCAATTTTGTAAAGATGAAAAAGAGGAGAAACCATGTTCTACCTCTAAAATGGGGAAGAGAAGAAAGAGATCTCCAAATGCAAAAAGTGTACTCAAAATTGGTTGCACAAAAACAATGATCTCCAAAACCTCCTTATTCCTCCAAAGTCATTAACCCTCCTTATTTCTCCATCCATTCACCAAAATCCTTCTTGGGAGGATTTTCAAACCCAAAGGGTTTCCTCTCCAAGAATGGGGAAGGGGTTCAAACCATATGAACCACCTTCCCCACCTCAAACCATTTGAGGGGAGAAACAAAAACCCTACATGGCTTGCCCATCAAGCCATGAGGATTGAGAGGAAAAATCCCTCTCTCTTCCCCAAAAACTCCAAAACTCCATCATGTTATATGATGGATGGAGCAAAAAAAAAAAAAAAAAAAAAATCAACAAGTAGCAACACACATTTTAAATAACCAAAACTAATATCTAACATGATATAAAACACACAAATGAGCTCAAGGATCCTACCTCCAAAAGCTCTCCAACTTCTAACTTTTCCACTTCTTGATCCAAGCAAGCTCTAGCTCCAAAATCCACAAGCCTCCAAGCAAAATCTCCCAAAAAAGTTATCTTCTTTCCCCATGAGGGATAATTTGAAGAGGAGCCAAAAAAATCCTCACAAATGAGGGGGTGACATGTGTCACCCCTCTCTTCCCTCAAGGTCAAAGATTCCCAAGATAAAAGAGAGAAAGGATAAAATAGATTTTAACCCTCTTCTCCCAAATTACTCAAAATGAACAACAAAAAAAACTTGTGCAACTTTTAACAAAACACACATACCCATCCACCTTACATGGATGTGACCAAAGGGAGGAAAAATGGGAGAGAAACTCCCTCTATGCCTTGGAATTAAGCCCCCTACCTATTAGGTAGGGTCCAAGGGCCCATTTTCATGCTAAGTGAACTCCCAAACTAAAAAGGGGTCACTAAAAATGCCTAAAATATCCCAATTTCAGGTTTGGCACATTTGGGCACAAGGGTAGAGGATGTGGGGCCCACCCAAGGGCTCACATGTGACCCTAATCCCCTTTAATTAAATACATCATTATTCAAACTCAAAACTTAATGCAAGTGGGTGCCATTAAGTCCCCAAATCAATTTTACAAAACAAACTAAACATCCTAAGCAAGATTAATATTACAAGACACATTACATTACAAATGAGGGTCACTCATGGTGCCCAAAACAATAAACTCTAATACTAAGGCCTCATACAATAAACACGGTTAGGACTTAGCCTCGTGGGCTACTTATGTAAAATTGTGTATCTACAATGAATCCCACATTCTCCTGTGACCTATCACTTGTGCACTCATTGCACTCATCATTCTGGAATTGAAAATGCGACAACATGCATAATTATACACAATTTACTATGAGTTAGCCATAGCAATAAATACAAGTGACCACATCCATACAAATCCAAACATGGAACTAAATGAATATCCAACATATATAATTAAGGTCCAAATAACATCATATAAGTTAGTATCAAACAACATCATATAAGTTAGTATCCACGACAACATAAGATAAGGTGTCAAAATACTAATCAAGTCAAAATTGGCGCTATGTGCCCAAGTATCCATACATCTCTAAGGAGGTCAAATATCATCATATATTGTGTAACATATATCAAATCCCTATTAAAAATGTCTATGAATAAAGAGATCAACAAATAATTGAGGCTATAAAAATGTGGGCACTACATCCCCCTCTCCTAAAATTAGACTTCCTCCTGGAAGTCACTAAAAGAGATAGGGATATCTGGCCCTCAATGGTGTAGCATCCTCCTAGGTAGTTGTTGTCTCATCATATCTATCCCACTGCACTCTAACCTAGTCCAAGTATCGACCCCAAAGGGCCAACCTCCGGTGCTCTAGTATGCGTACGGGCTCCAGTCTCCACTGCCCTCCATCCTCTACCTATAATGCCGACCAATCCAAAACATGAGAAACATCTGGTACATATCTATGTAGTATAGAAACATGAAATACATCGTGGGCCCATGTAAGGCGTGGTGGAAAAGCTAGGCGATAGGCAACTGGACCGATGACCTCTAAAATATCAAAAGGCCCCACAAAATGAGGCAATAGCTTAGAACCCTTTCCATAGCGGATTGGGCTCTTATGAGGACGAAATCTCAAGAAGACTTTGTCACCCACTGCAAAGTGACGATCAATCCTCTTGGTGTCTACATACACCTTTTGGCATGCTCTAGCCTGCTCAAGATGTTGTCTAATCAGAACAACCTACTGCTCTAAGTCCTGTAGGTAAGTTGGTCCAAGAATAATCTTGTCATCTAGTTTGTCCCAACTCAGAGGTGTCCTGCAAGGTTGACCATACAAAGCCTGGTAAGGAGCCATACCAATGGAACTATGTGATAGTTGTTGTTTATGCAAACTCAACTAAATGAAGGTAATATTCCCACTTCTTTTGCTGGTCCATCACATACATCCTCAACATGTCCTCCAATACCTGATTAACCCTCTCTGTCTGTCCATCTGTCTCTGGATGATATGTTGAGCTGAAATTAATCTGAGTACCAAGAGTGGCCTGAAAGGAAGTCTAGAAAACTGAAGTGTAAATGGTATCCCTGTCATTGATGATGGTCTTCGGAATCCCATGCAACCTAACAATGTCCTCCATAAATACTTTGGTGATGGCCTGTGCATTATAGGTGACTTTGGTTGGTAAGAAATGCGCAACCTTGGTCAACTTATCCACAAAGTGACCATAATGGAATCATGATGATAAGAAGACATAGGAGTCCTACTATGAAGTCCATGGAGATCACATCCCATTTCCACTCTGGAATATCATGAGGATGTAAGAGTGCTATAGGATAAGAATTTTCTACCTTGACCCTCTGACACTCAAGGCATCATGTAACAAAATCTGCTATGTCTCGTCGAAGACCTGGCCAATAATATAACTCCCTCAGATCGGTGTGCATTTTCTTCACTCTGGATGTGCTACATATGGATCTTGATGAGCCTCTGTGAGGATGAAGTTACATAGATCACCTACCTTAGGCACATAGATGTGCCTATGAAATTGAAGTAAACCATCTACCTCTAAAATGCACCCTAAATATCTACCCTTTAAGGAACCCTGTGACTCCAACATCTATCTAGAACCCTCATAAAATCTATCCTCTGGAAGATGCTCAAGAATTCTACCTCTCAAATCTGACTTTAGTGTCAATGAAGCAAGTACATGTCATCGTCTACTAAGTGTATTTGCAACGACATTTTCCTTTCCTTTGATATACTGTATCTCCATCTCGTACTCACATAGGAACTCCATCTAACACCATTGTTGAGCGTTGAGGTTCGGCTGTGAGAAGATATGTTGTAAACTATAGTTGTCAGTTCTCAAAATGAAAGGCCTAGCCAAAAGGAAATGATGCCAATGAACAAGTGCATGGATGACTCACAGAGCTCCAAATCATGGGTAGGATAGTTAGGTTCATAGTCTTGGAGCTTACATGACTGAAATGAAATCACCTGATGCTCCTACATAAGAACGAATCCTAAACCCTCTAGTGATGCATAATTAAAAATAACAAAGTCCTTTTTCGGGTCTATAACTACTAAGATGGATTCCTTGGTTAACCTTTCCTTAAGAAACTGAAATGCCTACTCACACTTTTCTAACCAATCAAATGTATTCCATTTTCTCTGAAGAGAAGTAATAGGGTGAGAAATCCTAGAGAAATCCTAAACAAACCTGCGGTAGTAACCTGCTAAGACCATAAAACTCCTCACCTCAGTGACTGATGTGGGTGCTGGCCAATCCATAATAGCCTATATCTTAGAGGGATCCATTAAGATACCCTCTCCTGATATGATGTGACCCAAGTAATGAATCTTTTCTGAAAGAAGCTACATTTTTCCAAGTTCCCATATAACTTCTACTCTCTCAAAACCTGTAGTACCTATCTCAAATGCTCCTCGTGTTCCTCCTCGGAACGAGAATATATCAATATATCATCTAAGAACACTAAGACAAATCGATCCAGAAAGGTCCTGAATACTCCATTCATGAGGCTCATGAAGATACTTGGGAATTAGTCAAACCAAATGGAACAATGTGAACTCATAATGCCCATAACGTGTGCGAAAAGTTGTCTTATGAATATCTACATCGAAATGTGCAACTAATGGTACCCTGACTTGAAATTAATTTTGGAGAAAACTCTAGCTCCCTACATCTGATCAAACAAGTCATCAATCATGGGGAGTAGATAACGGTTCTTTATTGTGACTTTGTTGAGCTTCCTGAAGTCAACACAAAGTCTGAGAGAACCATCCTTCTTCTTCACAAATATGACTAGCGCTCCCTAAGGAGATACACTAGGATGAATGAGACCCTTCTCTAACAACTCCTCTAACTGAATCTTGAGCTCATGAAGCTCTAGAGTCATCATCCGATAGGGTGCCCTAGAAACTAGTGTAGATCCTGACACTAAATCAATGGTGAAATCCACCTCTCTATGGGGTGGTAACCTGGAAGCTCACCTGGAAACACATCTGCATACTCCCTCAAAACTACATGATCATCTAAGGGTGAATGCTCTGGGGTGCTCTCTAACCGATCATTGATGGTGATAGCAAACAATTGACAACCTTTATGCATGCTCCGCTTGAGTTGCTTAGCCGAGATCATACACAAAGAGATAGGCCTCTACATCCTTGAAATCACAACTACACTCCCAAGATCATCCTAACACTCAATGACCTTATTTCTGTAATCTACCTTAGCTCGATGGGCCTCGAGCTAATCCATACCCAAAACTACCTGATAGGATCCTAGAGGAATAACTCGGAGGTTAAGTGTAGTGGAGAAGACTTCTACAATCAAGTACACAACTCACCACATATGAGTCCATGGTGAGTTTTGCCCCAGAGAGGTCAAATCAACTTGCCAACTATCTAGCTTCCTAGCCACCACTAGCCCACACTGGTCCACTATAGAAGGAGATACAAAAGAATTTGAAGCACCTGAATAAAAAAATTACTGAGATAGAAATACCCCTAATAGTACTGTCATCTCAATAAAAAGTGGCACGATGCTCGACTTGGTGGTTGTCGACCGACCATTGCATACACTCAATGGGCATGTCCTACATCACCCACCATCTACTCAGATCTTGGAGCTCTTTGCATATCGATGGTAGCGGGTTTATGTGGGCACATATGCATATAGTGATCAGGTGACCCAAAAATAAAACATCCTCCTATACCCATCTGAGATGGGGTCCTTCCTGTACTCTAGTGAACTGATCTTACCGCCACCCAACCTAGACCCTGCGTGTGAGAGACTATTGCATGCGATCTAGTACCACCTCCCGCAAAATCTCTAGGTATGTCTAGCCCTCGAGTCTATCTGTTGCTAGTGGCCATGGTGCCATGTGCTATGTCTACTCATGTGGATGCGGTGGAGCCCTTGTAATTACTTGTGGAGGCAAGAATCCTCCTCTAGGGGGTGGTGTTATACCCCATGACCTCTGACTCTGAAAGGCCTGAATCCTATCCTGAAGATTTCTCTTGTTTCTATCACAATGCTCCTGTGCCTTGGTCTTATTCTCCTTAGCTAAGTAGGCCTTCTCAACATGACCTTCTAAAGCATGGAAGGAGATAACATCCTTATTTCTCCTGCTATGTCTGCATTCAGACCCCGAATAAACCTATTTACTTGTAATTTTTTGTCTTGCAAGTAGTCCACATACTGTAGAAGATCCAAGAACCTGCTCTCATACTGTGCTACTATGTCAGATCCTTATCATAAGTCGTGAAACTCATCGATCCTCTTTTCATGAATTCTCTGACATATAGTGGGCCTGAATCACTCCTTGAATAACTCCCAGGTCATTGTCTCTCGAGTCAAATGGATCTTCCACTCCTCATTCCTCCACCAAATCCTGCTACATCTTGGAGGAGGTGTATGGAAAACTTGGCCTTGATATTGCTCTCGTAAGAGTGCAACCCAAAACAGCTATCAAGGATAAGGAGCCATGACTCAACCCCAAATCCATCTATAGAGCCAATGTAAGTAGGTGGCTACAAGTGAAGAAGGTCTCTAATCACACTACCTATATCTCGATCCTGGTGATGCATTCCAACAGGTGAGTGGGGTCACCTATCCACAAATGGTCCATAAAGACTGTGAGAATGGCTCTGACGGTAAAATTTCACCCTCTCACGATAAATGGAAGGGCTATGTGACCTCTCCCACCTCAAGGTATCATGCTTTAGCGGCTCTGAATGCGTGTCCTCGCCGATCGGATCCTCATCTCCTAACGGAATCTCATCCTCTCTCTCGCCTCCTGTGGTGGTGGAAGGCGCTGCTGCACAACACCGATCAAATGTTGAAGAGCCTCTAAGATATGAGGCCTAAATTTGGGTTCCTACGGTTCAAGCATAGGAAAACTACATCCCAAACCCCTAACCAATCGTCGTCTTATGGGTGCCATCCTGTGAATGAGATGCGAGAAGTGGTTATTAAATTATAGCGATTGATTATTTTTTTAAATTTGTTATTAAAATATTGTTGACTAATTAATTAATTACCCAGAGTATCCAAGTGTGCGATTCTTAGCTCTGATACCAAATGTGATGCCCCGCCTCGGGACATCGAAAAACACACCAAGAATGACTAAAAATTTTGGGTAAATTTTTTTTTGAAGTGAACTAAAATAATACCAATGTTTGCTTCACCTATCCCCATTAATAATTAATTTATATTAATATAATTTACCCAAGTAAATTATTTACTAGTCCCAACTCGAAATTAATTATTTACTTCTATTTTAAGTTTACTAGGGCCATAAATCATAAGTCTTCACCCCTCTTATTATTTAATTAACTCCTCACACTCCCCTTTTAATTTATTTCCCATTCCCATTAAAATATCATGACTTAAAGAAAGGTAGGATTGAAGGAGAACCCTAGGATAGAACAAATCCTGACCATAGATCTCAAATCTACCCTAAGTTTGCCCTAATGCATCTTTATCTCTTTTCTTTTCTTTTCCATATCATTTTCTCTCCGTTTTTTTTTGTTTCTTCTTGTAGGTGGAGGAGGAGCTATGGAACTTGATTCTTCCTTATTGTATTTATGGGAGAGATCCACACAACAAACCCCTCATTTTCTTTATACGTATGTTTTGTTGTATGGTGTGGCCATGAGGTTTGGAGAGGATGCGAAGGTGTGTGGGGTTGTCTTTGGTAAAAGCAAAGTGGTGTGGTGGAAGTGTGGGGGACATGGAAGGGGAAAAGGGAGATTGTGTGGAGAGGGGGAAGGAGTATTGAGGGGTGTGGGAAGGGTGGAGGTGCGGTGGATGCGCAAGGTTGGGGCGCAACGTATGGTGGCGTGGAGGATGGGAGGGAAGAGCGAAGGGGAAGGCCGTGGTGACCAAGGGGTAGTGTGGGGATCGGTGGCATGGTGTGTAGTTTGGGGGAGGGCTCGACCCCTCCCCATATTCTCTGTTTTTTATATTTTTAGAAAGTCGACTCCCACCAATTTTTTATTTTAAAAAAAAGTAAAAATATATATTTATTTATATATATAAATATACAAATATATATATATTTGAGTATGATAAACATTTGCAATACTACAAAAAATTTTAAAACAGAAAACTCTTATTGAGTAAAATATATCTACCTTATAAAACCAAACCTGTAGTAGGTACGTAAATATTGCTGAAAATTATTTTTCATACATTGTGAGAGAATAAAATCCTACAAACTATAAATTTTAAGATTTTAAGTCATTAATTTGGTAATGTATGGGAAGACTTAAAAATTTTCAATAACTATGTACATTAAGATGATTTTCCCTATTTTGATATTACAAATAATGAACACAAAGTAATTTGAAAAAAAGGTATTTGACTAAGCTAACACTTAGTGAGAGAGGTAGGAACATATAATCTACTTATTTCATCCATTCAAATAAATTAATCAGGAAGGAAAGTAAAGACTAATTTTATTCTATTTTCTAAATTGTAAACATTTATAAGGAGAGATGTGTTACAAAAATGATACTTTATATGTATTTATTTTTCATACAATCTTATTACATGATTTAACAAGAGGGATATCAACAACAAGAATAATAATTTTTCCAATAACCCAACTTTCATTTCAAAATAGATTTCCAACAATCTCATATTAAAGGAAATAACTATTTTGTAGGAATTTCTCCCAAGGAGCTTAAGCTCACAAGAACAACAAAATACCCAAAACCTCTTAACTACTTCAAAGAATCACATTACAAGCTTCTTTACAAGGTTGAAGAGAGATTGCTCTAGTAAATCATGATTCAAGTTTGCAAGTAATACCAAATACAAACTAGGTATTTTACAAGATAATGACAACTTCCACATAGCCATTCCTTTCAAGATAAAATGAAAATGAAGTCCATAAACTGGTGAAGGAGACAATGAAAATTCCAAATTGGAAAGTGTCTTCATATGTCCTCCACTAGCCTACCAACTTCAAAAGTTTCGAAAGGGCCAACACAAGAAGAAAGAGATTGTTTAACCACCAAACCTTTAGGCATCATTACATGCCTTTCAAAGGTTAAAAGACATGCT
This sequence comes from Taxus wallichiana var. yunnanensis, assembly GCA_018340775.1. Lineage (NCBI taxonomy): Eukaryota > Viridiplantae > Streptophyta > Pinopsida > Cupressales > Taxaceae > Taxus > Taxus wallichiana. The sequence goes on from CM031235.1 coordinate 220,164,383, forward strand.
AGCCTCCCCCAACCCCATGGGAAAGAGGACTAGCTTCCACAACTTGCACAAGATTTTGGGAGACAACCAACATTACATTCACATAAAGACAAGAAAAATATTAAGAAAAACACCAATTTTGTAAAGATGAAAAAAAGGAGAAACCATGTTCTACCTCTAAAATGGGGAAGAGAAGAAAGAGATCTCCAAATGCAAAAAGTGTACTCAAAATTGGTTGCACAATAAGAATGATCTCCAAAACCTCCATATTCCTCCAAAGTCATTAACCCTCCTTATTTCTCCATCCATTTACCAAATTCCTTCTTGGGAGGATTCTCAAACCCAAAGGGTTTCCTCTGCAAGAATGGGGAAGGGGTTCAAACCATATGAACCACCTTCCCCACCTCAAACCATTTGAGGGGAGAAACAAAAATCCTACAAGCCATGAGGATTGAGAGGGAAAAAACCCTCTCTCTTTCCCCAAAAACTCCAAAACTCCATCATGCCATATGATGGATGGAGCAAAAATATAAAACAACAAATAAAATCAACAAGTAGCAACACACATTTTAAACAACCAAGACTAATATCTAACATGATATAAAACACACAAATGAGCTCAAGGATCCTACCTCGAAAATCTCTCCAACTTCTAACTTTTCCACTTCTTGATCCAAGCAAGCTCTAGCTCCAAAATCCATAAGCCTCCAAGCAAAAGCTCCCAAAAAAAGTTCTCTTCTTTCCCCATGAGGGAGAATTTGAAGAGGAGCCAACAAAAATCCTCACAAATGAGGGTGTGACATGTGTCACACCTCTCTTCCCTCATGGTCAAAGATTCCCAAGATAAAAGAGAGAAAGGATAAATTAGATTTTAACCCTCTTCTCCCAAATTGCTCAAAATTAACAACAAAAAAACTTGTGCAACTTTTAACAAAACACACATACTCATCCACCTTACATGGATGTGACCAAATGGAGGAAAAATAGGAGGGAAACTCCCTCTATGCCTTGGAATTAAGACCCCCTACCTATTAGGTAGGGTCCAAGGGCCCATTTTCATGCTAAGTGAACTCCCAAACTAAAAAGGGGTCACTAAAAATGCCTAAAATAGCCCAATTTCGGGTTTGGCACATTTGGGCACAAGGGTAGAGGATGTGGCGCCCACCCAAGGGCTCACATATGACCCTAATCATCTTTAATTAAATATGTTGTTATTCAAACTCAAAACTTAATGCAAGTGGGGCCATTAAGTCCCCAAATCAAGTTTATAAAACAAACTAAACATCCTAAGCAAGATTAATATTACAAGACACATTACATTACAAATGAGGGTCATTCATGGTGCCCAAAACAATAAAATCTATTACAAAGGCCTCATTTAATAAACACGGTTAGGACTTAGCCCCGTGAGGTGCTTGTGTAAAATTGTGTAGCTACACTTTGAATCCCACGTTCTCCGTGACCTATCACTGCACACATTAAACACACCTATCCGATAAAATGTGAATCAACTACTCAATAAGAAATCAATGAATTCTATGCTAGCATATCATCATTCTGGAATCGAAAAATGTGACAACATGCATAATTATACACAATTTACTATGAGTTAGCCATAGCGATAAATACAAGTGACCTACATCCATAAAATCCAAACATGCAACTAAACTGAATATCCAACATATATAATTAAGGTCCAAACAACATCATATAAGTTAGTATCCACAACAACATAAGATAAGGTGTCAAAATAGTAATCAAGTCAAAATTGGCGCTATGCGCCCAAGTCTCCATACATGTCTAAGGAGGTCAAATATCATCATATACTGTCCAACATATATCAAATCCCTGTCAAAACATGTCTATGAATAAAGAGATCAACAGATAATTGAGGCTATAAAAATGTGGGCACTACGAGAATGTATGAGTGTTAATGGAAGTTTTTTTTTTTATGTATTTTTATGTTACAGTAAAGTTAGTTATTGAAATTTGGAAATATGAATGAGATGCTAGTTTTAGGGGTGCTTTGGGAAATGTGCATGTAACTAAAGGTGTTCTTTTGATTCATATTTACATATGGGAAAAAGAGGGTTGGATATATATATATATGTTAAATGAAACTATAGAGGAAATTCCAACATTTGCGAAGTATGAAAAGGTTTATAATTGAAGTTCTATAATATTTTAGATGTCAGGGTTTAAGGGGATGTTCATCCACACATGAGTGTTATTTTGATCCTCAAATTTTGTATTGTAAAAGTTAGATATGTATGTTAAATGAATTTGAATTTAAAATATTGTAGTGCATTTCTAGTGTTCAATAGATGATTAATTAATTAGTGTGTTGTATTCTTACCTTGTAAATGTAATAAAGAGATCTAAATGAAACACTCAACCCTAGTATAAGACTCATGTATAACTACCTTTCTTGCATGAATCCTTTTAGTGTGGAAAACTAAAACCTTAGGATAATCTTCAATCGCTACACTCGATGTCACCTTCTAGCTTAAGTAAATAAGATCCCTAGTTTGAATTATCATCATAGTCGGTATGTTTAGTGACATCGTCATAAACCCAATGGTTAGGAGCGACATGGTCAAACTATTTGTGGTGTAAGCAGAGTAAACACTTCCTTAGGATCCTAGTGGACTGCCTTATCTTATGAAGTTAGATCTAGAAATCAACTTCATGATCAAAATTAATTCCTTGTGGGATCTAGATGACACAAATGGAACTAGTGAAATAGTTGTGTTATGACTTAAACTTTGGTTAATGATCTTTTTAGTTCCTCGTAGATAAATGTGTTACCTTGGTTACTAACAACATATCACCTTGGTCTTTCATGAAGTGGATTTTAGCATAAATATGTACTCTCACCTTAAACTCATATATAGTTGGGGTGTAGATCCTTAGGTGCAATTGGAATTAAACCAAACCTTGGCTAATTAAGGGGTTAACTTGTGGGTAGAAAATGGTAAGTAACTCCTTACAAATGAAATTGATTAGAATTATGTTGACTTTAGAGAACCCAAGGAACTGGAAACTTGGTCCTGTAATCCCTTGTTATGCCCTTTTATGACATTAAGAATAAAATAAATTTCACACGTGGAATCGTGAAATGCAGAAACATGGGATCTTACCTTGAACACAAATCACTTGTGGGTCATGTGTAGTTTATAATGCTTCCAATCATGTACTTCTTCAAGATGTTAGACAAATACTTCCGTAACTCCTTTTGTTATAAAACAATGCTAATAATGAGACCATAATGCAATGTAAGAGTAAAGCATACAAGAGTGAAATGAGATTTGAGGTTAGGAATAATGTCATTCTTGGAGTCCTTATAACTCAATTAGACATTTCCTTGTGTTAAAAAGAATATGAATTGCCTTGGTGAGATCAACTTCGAGAAAACAAAAGATATTTATAAAATTAAAAAAATCTTGACTTGGAAATGTTGAATGGATTCAACAATTTATCAAACTATATTAACTATGGTAGGGAAATAAAGATACCATGATTAAAAAAATGTTTTGGAAAAATGTATCTCGAATCTAAATCTGCCTCAAATCCTAAGACTTCTATCTTGACATCACGTCAAATTCAATATTGTAGTAAGGGTAAAATTTAAACATTGAATGAACGTTTGAGAAACATAATCTTAACCTATGAACGAGAAAATTAAGAACATTTTATGAAATTTGAAATATGCCAAATAATTATGCAAGTTATGGAGATTGTCCTAAGAGATAAAAAACCAACTAAAAAGGTTGAACTGTAAGTTGAATGTGAAATGAATTTAAGAACGTGTAGGTGAAAAAAAGGATAAATTATCCTTGCATAGTAATGTTCTTGGAATGTTAATCGTAACTAAGATGTAATCATAGCAATGATGTGTTGTGGGTTTGCCAATCGTTGGGTCCCTTTCTTGTGGTTGGGTCATTGCTAGCATTCGTTCATTGGGAAAGTGTGGCATTGACATGTATATGGTGTTGTCATGTGTCTATGTGAGTCGATGACTTAGGTAAGTGTCTTATGTGTTGTTGAGTTTTTCTACTTGGAGCCCTTGTGGTGTTGTGTAGTGAGCAATAAAAGTCAAAAAAAGGTATCGTGGTATTTTTTTACTGTTGTATCTAGGTGTGTAAAATATGGGCGTTACAATAATTGAAAGCTCGGAAATACCACTTCCCTTTGGTTGTCACATTGTTTGATGTTTCCATTGGAGTTTCATCACATTTCCCACTTGGCCACTAGGCATTGGATCCCGAGTGTTCAAGGTCCATGTACCCTTCGAAGCAAACTCCAGTTTTTTCCAAAACATTCCTTTCACTGACGTTTCCTATATCCTGAACTACACCAGTTTCGTCAATATTATTTATTAGATCCAAAAATAGAATCATCAGTCAAAAGCCCAATAACACCATTTCCATTGGTTATCATGTCATGTGATGTTTCCATACAGTTTTCCTCAATCTTTATAGTTACACACTCGACATTAGCTACTAGGTGATCAATAGCAATGTACGGATTCAAGAAAAAATCACTCCTTTCGCAGACTCTCCTCTCATGTCGTTTCCATTTCTCTAAACTAATATGATGTGTCCACCTTATGAATATAATTTTAATTGCCAATTCACTATGAAAATTCAAATTGCTCAAGTTTTTAATTTTCTCTCTTTGAGACACAAAGCTTCTCCACAAGACCACGTATCATTTCATCAGGACATTTTTCAAATAGTTTACGTGAATCCAAGTGTGCCACCTTAATAATTTGTAAACTATCACCGAGGACGGGTTTTATGGCATCACCGCGTGAGATCTTCACCTCTGGTTCTTTCCATCTCAATGTCCCTTACAAGACGATTGCATAAACAACCGTAAACCTTGTTCAAAGATTCCCTTATTGCCAATCCCAAAAGATTTGATATCTTTTTGCAGATATGTTATATTTCGAACAGTAATTGCTTTCCATAATCTCATTCAGAACCGTTGCCATATAAATGTCAAGGGGAAAACCAAGAGCTCCCATTAGATCTTCGGTATAAACATTTTCTCCTGAATTTGGTGGATCGAAGATGCGAAGGTTGACAAGGTCTAGAGAACCATTTTAATCAATTCCTTCACCATGCAGGCATGTTGGGGAACTGAAGAACATAGTATGGTGCGGGAGAAAAGGAGGTGCAGGGAACACAATGCATAAGATCAGAATGGTTCTATCCAGGTAATCATCCTCCACATAGGTTACGAAGATCAATGTCTACGGATGAAAAGGAGGTGCGGATAACTATGAGCGCTCAGAATCTTCCCCACAAGACGCAAAGAAGGAGAGGGTATTTCTTGCGGAACAAAGGACCATGCGGGGAATAAAGGTTCAGATAGAAAGCTTCTTTCAATTCCACAGAGTTCCACAAAATCCGTAGTAAAGACTCGGTCAAGTATTTGCGGGCCATAGGGTTGTGCGAAGAACACGAATGGAAACAACACAAGTTCCTTTGGTTCTTAAAACATCCGCCAAATCCGTAAAGGGAATTTGATAGAGTATTGCGGGAATAAGAGACTTGCAGGAAACAGAGAGCTTGGGAAAGAAATTCTATTTGGGTCATTAACCTCCGTTATCACTTTGAAACTTTAATGTATGCAAATAATATCTTCTTGTAACATCTTATATGGGAGGAGTGAAATATTTATTATAATAATAAATCTTTTAATTACTTTTTCTTAAAATATCCCACTTGGCTTCAAACCTCCAACCTGTCTCATCACTTCTTTTAAAAAAAATTTGATATACATGTTGTGAGTTCAAGGCCTAGAAGCATTATGTGATGTGCAATAGTGTTGGCAAACAGGTATCACCTTACCAGATTGGGTAATTTTCAGATGAAGAATTTAAAATAAAAATTTATTTGGGGTTAGTTTTAACATAATAGATTCGAAATGAAGAATTTTCAAACAATCTGATTTTTGAGTGACAACACTAATGATACTTAAAATACATGAATGAGTCATAAGTGTACAAAACTATCATTGTGATTGTTTCATTCTCATCATATTTTTCAAAAGATTATTGATCCTCTTATCCTTTTTCTTAGGAGGATAACCAAGGATGCCATCTCTTGAAGTGTTAAAATTGTGACCTCAACAAGAGGTTTCCTTGTAGAAATAAAAGTGTTCGATGGTTTTCCTACATCTAAAATAATACAACCTTTAGACAGACGGTCATTATAAGCATATTTGTTCAAGGTGTGTTCATTGTTTTAGATCTCAAAGTGAATCATGTACATCAATGCTTATATGTATATGTTAAATAGTTTGGTATGATCGAACCCTTGCTATGCAATATTGGATAATGAAATGACAAATTGAATAAATCAAGAAAGAATTTGATTCACATTCATCTTGTAGCATGTTAAGGTTGAAAAGTCAAAGTATATGAAGAAGAAAATAAAATCATTCGCCATGAGTTAAAAGAGAAGATTTTGAGTAGTTTTTTCACACCAAACTAGAACATTATTTTGAAATGTGTAAGAGAATAATTTTAACAAGATAACATCATTATGTTCTTTTTTTTAGATTAGGTAATAATTTGGTTTTGAGGAGATTGGAAAACTTGACACTACATAGCGAAAATAGATATAACAATGAAGAAACAAGATGTCACCTCTACCAAATGGCAAAAAGAGACCACATGAGCCATGACGAGGCCATCAGTAGAATTTAAACCATGTAACAATTGCTAGTAGACACACCAAATCCCAGTCAAATGAGATTGACAAAACGCATCAAGAACCACCACTAAACACACCACGATAGCGGCACCGTGTGACACGGGTTGGACCAAAGTCTATTGCCACCATCCTTGGGATCAATCGGGGGTTAAATTTAAGGCTGTTTAGATATTTTTGTGTTTTTAAACATAAAAAATGACCAACTTAATTTTTACCCCGTAACAGGAATGGAAAGATGTTTTGGAAAAGCATAATATTGACGTGCACTTCTTAAAACCAACCGTTTAAAAAAAAATTATAGACTGGTACTAGTAGTGGTAGACGCAGATGTCGGACTCACCCTGTCCCGTCTTAGTTGTCTCGAGCCCCGAGTTGGCAGTGGCAGGGCACATTGTCAACGAATTTATGAATACAACCGTGAGCGGCCACCAGCTACCCTACAGGATACACTGTATAGGATACTAATTAGTAATAGCTATTAGCGATTCGGAAATCAGAAATTGGAAATTGGAATACGGGTAAGTTGTAATGACCCACGGGATAGTTATCGTGACTCAATGTTCATGAAACTTTTTAATACAAACACTTAACACTTGGGCAATATTTGTAGTCTGTAATTGAATTCTCGAATCTCAACGTCTAAACGGGTAAACATCCCTCATCATTCATGGCTCACGAATACTGTATAATTCATTTGTGCCAAGTTGCCAACTGCCATATTCAATGTCCGGCCAGCATTAAGACAGATTTTGAAGCAGTATAAACTAGACTCCAGTTCAGACTTTTAGTGAATGGGTGAAGAGAAGCCAGAAGCTAGACATGGTGATGGGAGACTGAAGTTTGCAGTTGAATAAACTGTTTGCAATGTGCATTGATGAAATGAAGGCAGCCACAACATGCAGTTGAACAAATGAAGTGTCAACCACCAAGTTGCAGAGGAGCAAGGAGATACAGAAATTAGTTCAACAACATAATTCCGGGTAAGAAAAATAGATGAATAAGAGATAAACTATGGAGATAATTTAGTATGCAAATGAATTCCGAATCCCAACTTCAATTTCATTTATTTTTCTCTGCAATTTTTTTTTTTTTCAGTTATACTTTCCTATTTGTTTTAGTACTTGTCAATTAGCCATAGAATTCAGTTTATATGGTGTAGTTCGAGTAACATTTAACATTTGTTAAAGGGGTTCGTGATCTTGATGAAATTTAACTAGTTTTTGTTGTATGCATTCCATAATCGCTCGCCATATTTAGTATTTACAAACTTTTAACACTCAAGAAAGCTTTAAAAAATATGTATGTTCCCTTGTGAATATCACTACTACCATCTTTGTTTTGTTGTCAAAGAGAATATCCTTACCTTTAACAAACGGCTACCCTCCAACGGATTCAAAAAAGCCCGTTACAATTTACATCCAATAATATTCAATGCACAATTTACATCGAATAATATTACATGCAATAGAATAATTTATATCCACCTCAACTACACTACTACCTCTCTGCAATTATTCCTTCCAGGGCCTTGCATCTATATATTGAAAAAAATTAGTCTGGAAGAGATCCATAAGCTGTGTTTTCGATTGTTCTTTTCAGAATTTAATCCATCCAAGTTTGTCCAATATGGGTCTCAGGTTTTAGGAAGAGTTTTCTACTCTGTAAACAGTGTTTTAAAGATTTTCTTTAATACCCTCAAGCCCTTACTATTAGCAAATCTCTAAACTTGGGTTTTTCTATTCATATTGGAGCATTAAGGTCTTGTTGTTTTAAAGACCCTAGTGTGAGCAGAAGCTCCAAACTTGTTCTTTTACACATTGTTGTGTGTATATGTTTAAGTACTCTGCTGTGAGCAGTGTTGTAAGTGTTTAAATCTCAGAAAAACAAAACAAAACAACAAATATGTCTTGCATTGCAGCTCACGGTTAGCTCCCCGTATAAAAATTTGCATACACGAACTATACCGGTGGTTCATGTAGATCTCCATCCTTGAAGACTTGCAACGATATTGATTCCAGCACAGAGATGATGCCTTCAGGATCACCAGGCCTGAGATCATCCCCATTGAAGAGTGCAGGTTCTCCAAGTTTGAATCTGAGCTTGAGCAATGTGAACCACCAACACCATCATTCACCTTCAAGGAATTCAATACATGCATCTAGGCTTCGCCCCTCATTCATGATGAGAATCACCCTCCTCTGTTGCATGGGGATCATAATCATAATATCAGTGTTTTGGAGCAGAGTCTGAAGTTTTTGCAGAGAGGGAGCAGGCAGAGATTTCAATCCAAGGTGAAAGAACATGCTGAAGTAGGAGTCCTGGCAGAGATCAATGCGGAGCTACAAGGCGGTTTCAGTAGTTTTAGTGCACTTTCTTCTCCTCCACTCAAAAGAAAACGTCCCCCAAAGCTTGATATCCCGAGTCTCCCGGAGAGCTTAAAATGAGTGGCCTTAAGGACAAAACTGCTAAGGAAGAAATTATTTGTTTTGAAGGTGATCACTATGGGTTCTACTGTAAGAAGGGAAAGAAGGAAGACATGGAAGATACCCACAAGGTCACTACAAATATAAATGGGGATGATCAGCAGGTAAGAGAAGCCCTTGACTATATTATTAACTATTCTTTTGGTTTAGACCATCTTTGACAGCTTGAAAGTTGAAGCTTTTTTAAACCCTAAGATGATTCTTGAGATAGGGATGCAGAAGAAAATAGATTTCCAATACTGGTACTCTACATATTGATATAAAATGATTCTATTCTATAACTGTTGTCCTCATAAAAATGTTCCCTTTGAATATATCTACAGTTCTATAAACCAATACCCTGCATATTTGGTGATAATATTAGAATAAAAAATGGGAATTTAACATTCTAGAGATGAGATGGGACGTGACAACTATATCTAACAGCAACAATCTGAATGGCCACAACATCAAGTTCAAATAAATCGCTTAATCCTTGTTTACCACTATTTAATTAAAGACATTATACAATTTTTAAATAATTGCCTTATGATCCTTTGAATTGCTTGCGGCTTGTTCATTTCTATGTTTTTAACCATCCTTTGCCCATGAAGAAAGAATACTGAACAGATGGAGTCAAAGATTCATTTCTTACATAGAGCTGAAACTCGTTTTTCTCATGGGCCAAAATTATTGGTAATCAAGCTATGCGATGAAAGGTTTTACTCATATAGACAACCTCTTTGTGACATAAGAATTCATACCAATCAAGCTCTAGCGAGTCAAGATTTGCGTGAATGCAATATTCTCTCATTTTTCCTTACAGATGTTTCCAAATAATCATCTCCATAAATGAATTACCACCACTTTCTCATATTGTGTTGTGGTCATAAGCTTTATTTGTATGGTCTTTGTATGACATATCTATGGTTATTCGTGACCTTCAGGTGGCTTTATCACCCTTTTGAGCCTAAGTAAATGGACATATATTTAGTTGAAAGTTCATAGTGTATCTAGTCTATTTAGTAGACCACAATCCTGTTTCCTTGGAAAAAATTCATTCAATTGAATGTCATGATGATAAATATGTTCTACATTAAAATTAATTATAAAAATTTGCCTCAAGTAAAAATGTTGTAACTATTAACATGGTTCATAATTTTTTATTCATCAGCATATTTGATTTAACAAAAGAGTGTCATTCGTTTCTATTCCTCTTTAAATTGCTTGCTGCTCCCAACCTTCTTTTGCATAGATTTGTGTTAAATTGGATCTTTCAGGGGAGCTGCCAAAATAGATTTGGCTCAAGGTTGGCAAATGAATTTGGAAGAAACAATTAGATTATATGACAAGATGGCTTTTAGATGCTGATGGTGTTTTAAATTTCTCGTGGCCACCTGGCAACTTCTTTTCGAAACAGAAGGTTCGCTTTGCTGATAACAAGATTAAGTGATTAAATAATATGGTGGTAAAAATGGTTGAAGAGTGGAGTAGAAACTTTTATTGAATAATTTATCAAAAATCTGAAGAGTTTATTTAAAATAGATTTTGAGGATGCGAAACTAATGTAGTATTTCTCATCGTTTTATATGGCCATTCTCATCTAAAAAAATTAAACCGCTTACAAATATTTTCAATTATAACATATATATGTTGTAACAACAATTGATTGTTTTATATAACTAATAGTTTTATCATTTGAATAGTATACAATCTAAAGAGACAAGGTTTATTTTGGTTTAAAATTGGATCATGCACATCATTAAAATTAGTTGAGTTAATGCAAATATTAATGAGATTGAAAAGGGCTTGGGACATGTTATGATCTCCTAGGTTTATTGTGAAAGAAATATAACATAGAAAAATAATTATAATAGATTTTTAACTACATATTTAGATTTCTCTTGAAAAGCTATCATTGTTGTAGTGTGTTGAATTAATAATCTATCATTAAGTTGTTGACATTATTATATTTTTTTATTGTTGAATTTTATATCTAATTATTGTTTTTAATTTCGGTTGTATAGGTACATTATAAGCTAAAATGTCTCAATCCAAAAAGAATCAATCTTCAATCATTTTTTTTTTTTTGCATGGTCAAACACATCACAAGCTTCATCAAGAGATGGTCATAATTTTGATTTGAATGAAGATTTAAATATATTAGGGTATGATGATGAGTGTGATGAGGCATTTGAAGGAGAAGAAGTTTTAACACAAAACAAAAAAAGGGCTAGAGTAAAAAGAGGATTTAGAGATGAATGGAAAGTGAAATTCAAGTGGTTAAGGTGTGCAATGCATGAAGGGAAAATAGTCATGAAATGTATATATTGTGAAGAGCACAAGTTTTTGGACCATGGGGAACTAGAACTGGTTGTACTACTTTGTAACATGATGTAATAGTTACTCATGCTGAATCAAACAACCACAAAATTTCACAAGAAAAATGGATATGTGGAAATGAAGGAAAAGCAAAATCAATTCCAGAACACATTGCAAATATTGATGAAACTAATAAGGAAAGAATAATCACAACCATGAAATTAGTTTATTGGGCAGTGCAAGAAGACTTACCCCTCTCAAAATATGAGTCTCTTTGCTCTCTTGAAATGTACTTAGAAACACCAAACATGCCGAAAAATAAGGATTATAGATCATATACAAATCATATGGCTGCAAATGATTTCTGTTTTCCATATCTAAGTACCTTGAAAAGAGACAAAGTGCAAAAATGTTAGATAGTCCATTGCTTTCTTTGATGTTGGATGAAAGTACTTGATCGAATCTTGGAGAAACACCTTGTGGTTTATGCTACTTTTCTAGAATCAAAAGGGTTGGGGCCACCAATTTCACAATTCTTAAAGCTCATAAATGTGTGTGATGGAAGAGGGAAAACTATATATGATGCAGTCTGTGTTTTGAATAAAGAAAGGGGTATTTCAAATAAAATATTGATTGTAGTTTCTACAGATGGTGCTTCATCAATGGTGGGGAGTGAAAATGGATTTGTTACTCTTTTGAAGAAATATGTTGACAATCTTATAGGCATTCATTGCATTGCTCATCGTGAGGCTTTATTGTGCATCAGTCGCTAAAAAAAAACTGAATTGTTGTTTGTTGAGAAGTGGAAAATAAGGTATATTCTTGGGTCCAAAATTCTACCAAAAGACATAATGAATTGATTGCTCTTCAGAACTCATGCAAATTGAAACACTTCAAGCTCTTCAAATTCATGGGGTTAGATGGCTCTCAAGAGGACAGTTATTGAAAGACTTATTGTGTTGATGCCTCCATTATTGATTTTTGGAAAAATTAGAAGAGAGACTCATGGTATGATAAGGCTAGGATCTTCTCAAGTACAATTTTTCTTACATATGCTTGTAGATGTATTGTTCGAGCTAAACAAATTGAATAAAAAATTTCAAGAGGATAATGTGGATGTTACATCTTTAGGGGCAACCATAGATTCTACTATACAAACTTTGAGCAGGTGGTTTCTAAGGACTGACAACTTTGCAAATGGCACAAGTTACTTGTCTAAATTTTTGGATACCTCTAAATATGGTTATTTAGAGATTATTGATAGATATGGACACATTCATAGGCATGAACTTCGATTTGTGGCAATTCCAAATGTGTGTGATGATAATGTTGATGCACCAAAACAAACATTGAAGCCTCAAATTGATGGGTCACTAGAGAGTTGTAAGAAACTTGCAAAAGAATATGTTCAAAAGCTTGTAGATTGTTTAAATGAAAGATTCCCAGATCTTTCATTTTTCAATTCTATAAAGTTGTTTATCTCTTGCAATTATTCAGAGGATGCATGTACTAGAGAAGAAAACTCAAAGCGGTGGCTTCTTAAAATTTTTGAACACTTACAACATACTTTGTGTGAGGGAGAAGAAAAGCCTTTTTTTGATTTTGAAGGTTGTTCAAAAGAGTTGTATAATTTTGTTGATACTCTTTGCTTTAGTTGTGAAGGATTCCGCATGAAGGAGGCTTGGAGTGTTTTTTGTGCTACAGATTTGCATACAAGCTTTCCAAACATGACAAAACTATGGCAAACAATACTTACCATTCCAGCAAGTATAGTTGCATGTGAGAGAGGATTTTCAAGACAAAATATAATAAAATATATAAGAAGAAAAATCTTTTATTGGAAACATTGGATGCCTTGATGCGAGCTTCATTGACATGACTTCATATATCGAGGTGGACTAGAATAGAGTTTATGAAATTTGGAAAGATGAAAAGCAAAGAAGGATTTGAAGTATCTTAGAATGTTTTGTGTTGACATATTTGTAATGATGGGGTATTTCATATGAACCCACGAACACTAGATATTTTTTTACACTACTTATGTAAATTGTTTAAGGGCACTTTCTCAAGTCAAAAGTGGTGAATCCATGGTATACATTTGATCTTTTTGAAGATATATGTGATATATGTTTGAGTTTTTTCAAATATTTATTAGTGTGTATTGAGGATGTTATAATACTTTGTTTAAAATGTTTTCTTGAATAGGAAAGGATATTAGACATTTGATTATTTTGAATATACATTAACGTGTATGTGATGATATGATAGTGAAGCCTATCTAAGTATTGTCAAATATGTTGCATTAATTGACTTCACCAATAGAAAAGATATATTATCTTTAATCAAGTATCATTTAATTTTAAAAAATCAATTCTTAATTTATGTATATTGTTTTGTGTTATAAAAATTATACTGAAAATTTAATTTTTAATGCTAAATTAGGCTATACATTTTATACAAATTATTTCGTTGCACGATTATGATCTTAAATTAAATGCGTCCACAATATTATGACATGTTAGTGTTTTATAGCTATGTTAATATACATTTATAATAGAATAAGATTTCAGTTTTGCGTATAATATCTCTATTTCATATAGTGTTATTATATGAAAATATAAATTTTGATATTTATATGAAAATCATGAAAGGCAAAATTAAAAATGAAACATCACATGCAAGGTGATATTAACTACAAAACTGTCACAAAAAAATTTCTTTACGGGTAGGGGTGACCGTCAAATTTAACCCCGGATCCAATATCCCACGCTTTCCGAACCAAGGTCAATCACCGAACGATCTTCCAATTGGTCACCCGAGAGTCCCACCACGTCACGTCCATCATCAATAGTGGGATTTGAATTATGATAGATATCCTCATTAAATGAGGTTTTTAAATTTGAATCGCCCGCCTTATGCGACATCATGAGCGAGTTGGGGAACAATCGACCATGTACACGCCAAACAATACTCCACCGCCACATCACCATTCGAAGATGGTTCTACCTTCTCAACTTCCATGTCGGTATCTTTGCATCCCTACATTTCCATGTTGGACGCTATTGTACTTCATGCTTCCCTTACCCAAGCCCACCGGTGACCTCTACATGTCAACCTGTCTCCTCCTCATCCTCCTCTAACTCGTTTTCCTCCATCGCTTGATGAGAAATCATTAATTTCAACATATCACATCTAGAAAAATTCTGTTGTTGAGTAGTACCTCTAACCAATGTTGCATCATCCTAGGATCGAGTATTGAAGTTCCCTACACTCACGCATAAATTCCACGCATCCATCATTTCAAACAATCGGAACAGACAATAGAGAGAGATAGAGATAGGGAGAGAGAGACATAAGAGTAAGGAAAGGAGGAAGAAAATATAGGATTTGTTTTCTTTTCAAATCATTGTAACATCTCGTATCTAATTTTCATTTCAATTCAACTCATATAAATTTTGACCCATTTGTATTTTCAAAACCCAATCAATATTTTCATAATTATCTCTAGAGAGAGAAAGGGGAACAAAGAGAACATTTGAATTTCATTTTCCTTTTATTCATCATATCATAATCACATACATTACCAAATTTTCATTTCATTTCCAACCCATGAAAATTTATAACTAATTTACATTTTCAGATCCAATGAAAATATTAGAGTTACTTCTAGAAAGGAAAAGGAAGCGATAAACATCATAATTTACCAAAAAAATCATACAATAAATTGATCAATTCATACTCCATAAAGTGTGGAAATGATATCTACAAGGTTCCACGATTAGTTATGAGTAAATAGAACTCTTAAAAGGCATGTTTAGCTAAAGTTTTTATTTTGGTGCAAGTGGGTGAAACATCTCAAGTGCTCACAAATTGGGCCTTAAAAAATCTTCTTTTAAGTTTGAACACAAAGGTTGATGATTCTTTTGTACTCTCATATATACATATAATTCATCGTGTTTTACAAAATTTTATTATGAAGAGCAGAGCTCAAGTTACAAGGAACTCAGGGCCATTTATCATAATTGCAACAAAACCTCTTATCACTTAGAAACCAGTTGGGCCCCAAAAACAACTAGCAAAACTAGTCTCTAAAGGAATTTTCATTGAAATGCAGATGGATTATGATTCTCTTCCTAGAGTTATATGGGTAGGTGGAAGTGGTTTTCATTTTTTCTCAAACTAAGTGATAACCATAGGCGATCACGTTTTACTAAAAAGAGCATGTCAATATAAGTGAATGATAAGATAAAAGGGCTTATAAATTCAACATGAAAGGGCATTAATTAAGTTCATTCCCCGAGAATATATTGTACTTAGGTGTTTAGAATTAATCCTAACAAAGGCATTGTCTTAAAATTTTCTAAGGACCTTCAACAACTTTACTTTGATTATACATGCACCCGTATTCTTCCACAAGACCCTATTTTTTTCCATGCATTATGCCAAATAGTTCATGTGATTGCTTATGTTTCTACATTTTACATACATGCCTTCAAACTTACCGTAGAAAACAAACCATCGACAATATTTGGTGGATGCACATACACTAATCCCAAGTTTCTAAGGTGCCTCAACACACCCATTTTTTGCACAACCACCAATCATTACTATCCAACAAACTACATTTTATTTTGATATTTTGTTGAACATATCACCTGCAAAGAAATCACTAGCATCTCTCCAATACACCAAGAAAACCTTTATGTTCCGAGACAATTTTTTTGAGCTTCTATTTTCATGAAATAACATCTCTTACCTGATATAAATCTCCCTTTCCACATATTGGTAGTGAAAGGAAAAAAACTTTTTTCATGTAGGGGAAGAGTGAAAGAGACAAGTCTTGTTGAGATATAAGTGCGATAACAGGAAAGGCACTCTCACAGTCATAAAAAAAACAACCAATATGCAAAATAAAAGAGAAAGACCAGGAATAGTGAATTTTTAGCTATTGCCTATGCTGATAATAGTGTTGGAATGGTTATAGAGAACACTACATAGGTATCCAAAAGATTACAAACCAATATAACAAAACATTGCACCGAAATAGTGCACCCTTCACCTCAATATTCTTCTTCCTTAGCATATACAAACAAAGAAGCGATAGACAAGAGTTTCCTTTCATTTTAGAGATATATGAAACCACGTTAGCTACAAATACATATCCCAATAAGATACTTAATATAAAGTAAAGTGAAGGGATATTAGGGATAAATATTAATCTCCACATTCAGTTGATAGAACCATAAATGGTACTAATTGGGGGCATTTATTGGTGAGAGTTATGTATCACATAGTTCCACATACACATTCTAAAAATTTAAATATCGTATTATTGCTAAATAAAAAAATTGACTTGGACTTCATGTGATGAGTGCTTTAGATCCCAAATAAATTTCTTTAATTATTGTGGAAGGAAAAATACAACTCTAAAAAGTTGTTTAGGATGTATCTCGCTCAGGAGTTACAACCAAGACGCCCCCTTATATCTCCCTAGGCAGGGGCATTACATCTCCTCCCTTATAAGTGCATCTTCCTTGATGCCACACAACACCAAAGCTCAAACTATAAGTAGGCAAGAAAGTAAAAATGAAACATTTTTTTAACAACACAAATTTTCAATACAATGCAACCGCAAGGAAGTAAATTTATTTCTAAAATATCTTTAATTTTAATGTTCGTGAAGATTGGTAGTTATTTATCTTTTTCTTTATTACTTTATTTCTTTTTTTCCTTTAGAGTATTTCTTAATATCAATCTCTTAATATTCATTATTTAGAATTTCATTTTCTTATGTTCGTGGGTAAATAATAGTAATTGGCACAGAAGGTGTCACACAAAACTCAACACAACAAAAATTACCCATGAGACATCTTGCTACATAATTTCATGATTGTATCACATCACAAGACATTTCATTCCAGCATGGAATGACAACAAGTATCCCATATAACAAATAATTTCCAACAATTATGTCACAGGTATAGATCCAACACACACAAGTGACTAACAAATATTGAATCATAATGCTGATACAAAGGAAAATGGTATCACATGACCCAAAAAAACCATGAGGGTACCAACACGGTGCAAGAAAAATCGATAATCCATACCAACCAAGGGGAGCGATAACTCTCAATCATAACAATGTGTAACAAGATTCGTAAGAGTATACATAACTCTTAACATCAACTCCACACCTCACAAAACATCACAAAACCATCTCCATATTCTCCCAAAACATCACAAATTACTTTGTATACCTCCCAAATCATCACAAAGAAACTCCATATACCTGCCAAAGTTAAAGAATCATAGTGCCAAAACCAAGTCGAGTCACTCAACCAGAGAGCCCCATAAATAATATCGGGTCACTCAACCATAGAGTGCCATCAATAACATTAGGTCACTCAACCATAGAGTGCCATCAAGAATATTGGCTCACTCAACCATAAAGTCTCATCTTCTTTCAACATATAATGAGGTTGGGTCACCCTATTGCCCTAGGCATACGAACCCCATCACCCCTAACCCAAGTGACATACTAACTTGTGATTCAACAACCCTCTAGTCATTTATAACTTCTTGGGGCGTACCTTCGTACAAAAAATTAAATCCATATGTCCAACCATTCCATGGTGAATCCCATGACCCTATTCCAACACATTAAAACATTAGAACCATCATAACAATGCATCTCAAATGCCAAGTGGAAAAAATACCAAGCCTTGCTAAGGGCTATAAAAATTTTAAATACGAAAAGAAATTTTAAAACTAAGAAAAAAATGGCTAACTAGCGATAATTAGTGAAAAAATCCACATGTTAGTGTAACAACCAAATAAAATGCCCAAAATATAAGAACACATCAATCAGGAATTTTTTTGGTTCTTGTAAGAAAAGAGATAATGATATTTATGAATAGAATACGTATTTGAAAAATAGCACATTACAATCACTATGTGGCCTCATACGACCACCAAAGGGGTACTCATCCAATTCTTAGCACTCGGATATCGAGCCTCATTTCGTAAAAATGAACATGTAACCATAAATGAGTATATAAAATAATGTAAATGTCATCATCTCTACCTAAATCATCCCTCCATACTCCCACAAGGATCAACATAGTCAAAATCACATAGGATTGTTCAATGGACAACCCAATGGAAAATAACTTGGGATGTTAGTTTGCATAAGTTGAGCCTAAGGTGGTGCGTATCCACAATATACTAAGCAAGCTCAAAGTATACTAAATAGATAGAATTGGGTTTTAGTCTATATAAGACTCCACTTCCTCACTCGTACTTGACTCAAGATTATGAAAACTTGATCCATGCCTCCTCTCTCCACACATACTCTCTTAATGGTTTCTTCCCTTAGGGTCGTCTAGTGTAAGGTTCACAACATAACTCATAACTACATCACTAACACAATGGTGATTCAAGAACATTAATAATAGTGTATTACACATGGTATATTTATAGGGTATAACAAAATCATCACTTTCAGGGGTTATTATACATCACTTTTCCACATAATATACCTAAGGTGCAAGTACTACACAATAGGGGTCATACGATCACCATATGCCCCCTAATTCATGACATGAACCATCACATATTACAAAAATGATATGTATGATTAAAATATTGACTATTATTAGAACAAAAAATCAATCACAATATAACATGGTGACACATAAGATTCATCACAACATGGTTGTGACATCACGATAAAATCCAATTCACTATACACCAATTTTTTCATACAACACATCAACACAACTTCATATCACATAATAACAAAACACTCCAACACTCTGTAACCCAAAATAACATTATTTTTATACACAACAAGGCAGCACATCACATGTGAACTCCTCATTGAGTTTACAAAAAGGAGAGTGAATACTCTCATCATAAGCACATCAACAGGATAACAAACATGCACTAAGTGACATGCACCACATGTGCATTCATAATATCATAGTTACAATGTTGGTCACATAACGACATATATCACATTACTATTCCAATCTCCACCACCACCATGCAAAATCATCACAACTCCAATCCATCCTAGAGGTATGAGAGTAGGAACCTCCATTTGATACTATATGTAATGCCCACATTTTTAACACCAAAATACAATAGACATAATAACAAGATAATTTTTTTTTTTGGCTAACATTGCTTGATACATAACATCACATAGGATCACTTAGGATAATGTATAACACATAAGATGTTTGCATAACCATGGACCCACATATATAACATGAAACACATGATGCACATCAAAGCCACATGTCCAAAAATGACAAGGTATAACAATGACCCACGACAAGATACACTTACTCACAGGCACTTCCCACAACACATCATTATTCATGGTGAAATATTTATTTCAATTATATTTTTATTAGTTGACTATAATTTTTGAAGAACACATAACATGGGACCCTTTGTTCCTTTACAACTAGGTTGCATGTTTTTGGTTTAACATTTCACCTATAGTGGTTTCTTTAGAATTTGCTCGTTTCTCTTATGGAAATAACTTTATATAGCATGATTGTGATTAGGAACGTACATACACAAATTCGTATTCCAATATTCGACTTAAGGATATGTTTGAGAGAGCTTGATTTCCTTGGTTTGGAAAAATACTCTCAAGGAGGAAATCTCATAGGGAGCAAAAGGAAGGTTATTAAATCAATAGAAAACCTATCCCGAGTACATTTCATAACATTTTTGTTGACCTTTTTTGCACCCCATGTGAAAAAGGTCAACTTGAAACTTTTAATTTTCTCAAATTGGTTGGCTTATAGGTTTGGCTATGTTTGGGTCAGCCACCTCGGAATAAGATACACATTTTTATTGTTTGGTTTTGGACAGTATTGGAAGTCAGGTGTGGATCAAACTACAAATAGGGTGTAGTTACAGAACACCATGTCTCATAGATGCAGCCATTCCATTTGGAATCCTTGTCATAACTATGTAACATTCCTAAACGACCTTTGCAAGGCCCTTAGGAAGGCAGGAAGGGCAGCATGTACCAGACATGAAGTTCTGAAGTTGTGGATAGGTTGTAGGTTTGAAGGATAGGGTGTGGAACAAACTTTAGTCATCCAAAGAAAATTAAAAGGTGCATTTGATTTTTATTTATTTCCATACATAAGTGAATTATTTAAGTGTGTTGAGTTGTACAAGTTCATTATTATCCATTCAAATGAAGAAAGTACAAAAATAAATATATACATCTCATTACACAAAAATAGTTCATTTATTCATATGGAATAAAAGTACAGTGAACCCACACAAGCCGTGGGACATAACTTGTATGTACTGGAAATAAAAGATGCATATACTTAAAACTATAAGAAAATGGAGAGAGAAGAAACCCATCATTTCTGTTTGGGTTGGTTCTCTTGTGCTCCCATTTTTGCTTCATTTTCAGCTGGTTCATCCTCATCTCCAGCTCCCAGTAATAGGCACCTATGGACATATAACACATATTGTTAGAGCTCTAGGTTTGGTCTATATCCATGTGTTTATAGTTTCACGTAACTAAATCCTTTAAAGAAAGCACATATAAGATACATGAAAGAAATATACAAAAAAGAGTATCTCATAGTACAGTTGAATCAAGATCAAGAACAATAAGAATTGCAGTAGATTCTGAAAGTACATATTTCTCATGAAGATGGATGAGAGATTCATATTTAGAAATAGATCAAAAGTACACCAATGGAAACTATAGAGCCTCATTGTCTTGACACAAGATTACAAAATCAAGCTAAAACTACAAATCAATGGATACCTTTATGGTCACATGAATACAAGTGCATCATTACAAGTTTGAATCCTAAAGAGAAATCTATGCACAGTAATGATTCTACTCAGCTGACCAATTTTACACATAGACCAAGCACATGCTCTCATTCAATTTCAGTCAAAAGTACACAAAGTATTGCAGAGTGCTGCATGTTTTAAGAAGACTATAGCTGTTATGACACATTTTCAGAGTCAATCATTCAAGTGACTCAACAAAGAACAAATGTTTTGAAGTCTCAAGAATATAGTCAAAAATGAAACCATTATAGCTTTCAAATGGAAAGGAGGGTTGTTAATCAAAATAAGGTTGTATCCTATAGTAGATGGAGCAGTCAAAAATGGAGTTACTAGTCATCCTTGACATTGGCATGTATATCTAGTTTCTATCAAGAGTAGAAAATGGAAAACAACAACAAATCATGCCCAATTTTAGGTTGAAATAAGCTCAGCAAAACAAAGGAAATTGTATGTTTAGAAAACACAAGGTCTACATGGTTGCAGAACAATTAAAGCACTTAAGCAACAATTTCAGAGGGCCACAAAGTATCATCCAAGCCAAGCTCTATTACAAATACATGGAAGCCTCTCAGAACCTAAAAGCATCATGCAAAATGACCATGCAGGCCCATAATTTTTTGATGCTTAATACTTTCAATTATTTCCAGCTGAGTTTCAAGTTCACACAAACTTTGAAAATAGTGACTGAACAATATTTTATGGAAATTGGATTACAAGTTAGAGTCAGCAGTTATAAGAAGGAAAATTACACTCAATGAACATTTCATCCCAAGCCATGTGATGAAAAGAGCACAATGTACCTAGGTTTTGTAAACAGAATGCAGTTCTCAGAATGCCAAGTCTTATTGTTTCAAAGAGCATTATATGAAATTATGGGAAGGTCAAAAAACTTGCAGGAAGCCACCAAATCAATAGTAAGATGGTAAAACATCATGCATGAAATATATATATGATGGTTATTATATAAATAAAAATCTACAGGAGTGTCAGAAGTGTCATTCTTGCACAAGTTTACATCTATCCAGGAGAGAAAGTGTTTTTCAGAATAATGAAATGAAAGATGATTCAATTTCCTAAAGAATATTACAAAAAAAAATACAAAATTTTAGGTACTGAGATCTTCATTGGAAAATATCAAAGCACAATTTCACTTTCCAAGGAGGAATTTGTGGAGAATTCATAATGATGTTTCAATAGTATTTACATGAAAATAAATTTTGGAGAGTTGCATTATATAGTCACATGACCTTGAAGTATAGTATCGAATGTACATTTCTGATTCTCATCTACAGGTAGCAAAATACACTAGGAATGAATCTTTGTGTTTTGACAATAGAGAATTCCAGTTTATTACAAGGTCATAGTATAAAGAAAGAAAGTTTCAATCTAGATAATCATATTAAGCTCTAGCTGTAAACTAGGCAGTAAACGCTTACAATTTCTGATGTTATAGTTGTTGAAAAAAATTACACAACTCGGGATAGCAATAAAGATATACAAATCTTAGGATCCAAATACATAGAATAACGTATTGTTTTCAATATGAGAATCATTGATCCAAATATGTATTTCAACTTGCAAGATATGAGGGCTATGATGACCTCGAAAAAAACCATGATGCCTTTTCTATTAAAAATATAAGAGAGAACCTTCAATTACCTCGGAGCATTCAAATCACATAAAATTCAAAGAATATGTTTTTAGAATGAGAAAGAGGAACTTTGACCATCAAACACCTCTACATCTTTAAAAATAGGAATTCAAAGCTCCCAAAACTTATTAATGGTTCATGCATAAGAGTATCAAGTGATTATTAGATTGAGAAAGTAGATTAACCCATATGAAAAGCATAAATGGTGACCAATGCAAAATAATAGGGAAAAGAATGCCATAGAGTGAATAATGCTCGAAAACCCCAATGAGATAAAACCCAACTAAAAATGATAAAATGGCATTTGAGATAACTAGCTATAGTTGAGTTTGAATAACTCACATGTAAGCCTTTAAACCCTTGAAGTTCAAAACCGAGCTTTAGGTTCAAAGAAAATAGTGTGAAGTTATTAAAGGACGACATATATGGTTTTAGCTCGTAATGAGCCCAAAATTTCAATTAAAACATGATTACCCACAAAGTAAAAATGCCAAAACTATAAATACAAGAGAAGTTCATTCAAAGTACAACTATTTTCACTCTGCTTAGGGTTTAGGCTCAACGAGTTATTTTCATAGTGAATGCTCGGCCTTTCCGTACACCGCCATCGCGTCACACCACCAATTTGTAGATCTAGGTGGGATTATCTACATTAATTTTGTATCGATCGCTAATCTACCCCTTGGGTGGTGGCTTATAAAATGACCACCTCCTCGGGCCATGCATCTATTGATGCTGGTCTTATCATAGGAGCTTTGGACAATGGTGCCGAAACGAGTGAGGAAGTTCATCCTGAAGGTATTCGATGAGGTAAGGATACTGATACTCCTTCCCCGGATATTGTTCTTGATTTACCAGCTTTTGACAAAGCTTGCAACTGGTTTGAATCATTTTCTCTTGTTGCTTATTTTGTGGGTCAAGTTCCCCCTAAAGGTATCCTCTGCCAATGGATTCATAATCATGAGCAACCTCATGGAGTCAAGGTAGACGGAGTCTAAAACATGACCAAGGGTTTCTTTCTATTTTTCTTTACCAATGCTAAACATTGCAAAGCCATTGTTAACCATGGTCATTAGTTTATTTCCAATACTCTTGTGGTTTTCTCCCCCTGGAGTCAAGATCTTGAGTGTCTCGAGCAAGCCAAACTCAAAATTTCTTTTTGGGTCGAATTTCTTGGCCTTCCTTTTCCTCTTTGGGGATTCATTGATCAAATTATCAAACCCTTGGGTTGCCTAATCTACCATGAGCAACATAAGTTTTACTCGGATCAAACACAAAAAGGGTCTGTGTTGAAATTGATCTTTCAAAAGACATTAAAGATACCCTTGATATCTAGGTTGGAGACACACGCTTTGCACTGAAATTTCTTTACATCAATCTATCTAACACTTGTTTTCAGTGCCAATCTACTAACCATATGATCAAGGACTATCCTCTCATGACTCCAAGCCCACCACTTGTTTCAGAGAAAACCCCAATGGACCCTAAATCCAGCACTCCCTCCTCTGATGGATGGACTACTATCACTGGTAAGAAATCTTTGGCTTCGACCTGAAATAAGCCCTAATAGGATACTTACAAACTAGTGGTTACTTCGACTTTTGATCATTTGAAGATGTCTTCTATAACCCTTCCCAAGCCCACGCCATCCATCTCTTGGACTCATGCAAGCTAAAATTGTCATCAACTCTCACCCCTCGGCTCCCGCTCTCTTCACACCCCTAACTTCCTAAGACTTCAAGCTTTCTAGATAACACTGCTAGTGGTTCAGCTACTTAGATAGATAAAAAGGCTACCTTACACCATTCCTGAAATCCTTCCCCTCCTTATGAGGAGGATTTCTCACAAAGACCCCACCGGTAGTTCAAGCTTAGTGATTTTATTCATGGGAATGTGTAGAAAGTCACTTTCTCTAACCGTTTTAGAGCGTTAGCGAGCCTCGAGGAGGAAACCATGCACCTTGAAAGTCCTCCATGTTAGTTTACTCATGGAATATCAGGGGGCTTACTGATCTGAATCGTAGATATTCTGTCAGAGATAGTTGTAAGCATTTTACAAATTTTCGGGTGTTGTATTTGCAGCAATTCAAAATCTTTGGCTTTCATCTTTTTGCTAATATGCATACCATCTGGTCTAGTTCTCTCTACCAGATGTCAGCTCATGATAATGGTCAAGGTGGTGTTGTCACTCTTTTAAGTTTTGACCTCAACTCCAATATTATATCTTGGGGTTTTGACCCCACTCATCTGGTGTTGTGGACCCTTTTTTATTTTGACTACCACATTCTTGGGTTGCCAAATATCTATGCTTCCAACGATGTCTCTGAACATTCTTCTTTTTGGTGGTGGTTGGCTTATCATTTACCCTCTGCTACCTAGATTTTTTGTGGTAATTTCAACATGGTTGAATCCCTCGAAGACAAGTTGGCCCGGTTTCCAATGCATTGGTGTGGTGAACATGAAAACTAGTTTTACTTGCACAATTTTTTTAATTTTTGATCCCAACCACCGCAAGCACTCTACTACTGCCACTCCTTGGTTCACTTGGTCTAAATTTAGATTTGGCGATGACATAGTTTATAAGCGTCTTGTGAGCTCTTTTTTCAGAGCATCAATGGTTTTCCTTTGACTCTTCATAAAGCCTCCGGTCTCGGTGGTGAAAACTACTTTGGTTTCGACCATAAGCCTATATTCTTTAGGATTCAATGGAACTTTAAGTGTCCCAAGCCCATGTCCACCTAGTTCTATTTAAATACATCCCACATTTCTCATCCCAAAAATTTAGATTATATAAGATGTATTTGGAATCTTGACCCGAGACCTATTGATGGGATTGGTTGGATTGATTTTGGTGGTCTCATGCCATCACTGCGTACCACTTCTTTCCTTCTGCTCTATGGGAAACAAGAAGCTCTTTTTCACAAGAATGCTCATGAAGCCTCTATTATTGAATATTCGAGGGCTATTCAAAAGGTTAATCTATCTCCTTTCAACACCCACTTGCAAGTGCAAGCTACTCGCTGGAAACATAAGCTTCAAATTGAGGAGCACTATAAGGCTAGAAGAGCCCAAGTTCAAGCCCATCTGCACTGGCTTCGCATTGGTGATGAGTTACTAAGGATTTTTTTCTTCCCTTAAATCTAATCAAATGCTCACCAAAATAAAAGCAATTAAGGACGGAAATCAAAGGCTTACTCTCTTACCTGAAATTTTGCAAGCTTTTGTGCATCACTATCATGTTATTTTTCCTACTCAACCGCTACTCAGCTCGAGATGCTACTCTCCTCTAATGCTTTGAAGTTGTTTCCTACAAGCTCTCTGAAATTCAAGTGCATTCCTTATGATAGACCTCTCACTCTTGATGATTTAAAGAAGTTTTTCTGCAGATGGATTGATAAAGCCCCGAGTGTTGATGGTTTTCCCTATGAGTTTTACTAGTCTCTTTGGATGACTGTTGGTTTAGATCTTCATCAGGTCTATCTGGAAGCTATTTCCTCCAACACCCGAGGTGTTATGATCAACCAAGGCAACATCAAATTCATTCCACAATCTAGAGATCCCGAGTTTATCACCGGTTGGTAGCCAATAACTCGCTGCTTAATGTCTCGTACAAAATTATTGCCAAATCTCTTGCTCTCAAGCTCACTAATTTCTTGCCTCGATCATCGGGAGTGAGAAAACCAACTTTATCAAAAATAGATATATTTTGGACAACATTATTATAGTTTGGGAGGGCATAGAATATGCCGACCAGCTTTCTCAACCGACTATGTTTGTTAAAAGTGATTTTGAAAAAGTCTATGAACGAGTTGAGTGGCCTTTCATTCTGGCCATGCTGTAGGCTATCGGTTTTTGACCTAGATTCATCCGCTCTATTAATATGCTCTTTAAAAATGTGGGTGCATGTATTACTATCAATGGTCAGTAGTATGAGATATTCTCTCTTCATCATTCCATCTAGCAAGGTTTCCCTCTTGCTCCTTCTCTTTATGTCATTGTTGTTAAAGGTCTGAGCTACTTGCTCGCTAATGCTGCCAATGCTATTTTGGTTAAAGGTATTCAACTACCTTCCTCTCCTACCACGATTGATTAATGGTAATTTTTTAGATGAATATTTTCTCACTCGAGCTAAAATAGAGGCCTCTATCACTAATGCCATGAAATGTCTTGATATTTTTTGTCTTGGTTGCAGTTCTGCTATCCAATGGAAGGAAACCCAATGTTACGAGATAGGTGATGGGTTCCAAACCTCCTGGCTAGAGGGATTCAAATGGATTTGGATTGAACTTGGTGTTTAATTCAAATTTTTAGGCATTCCTTTTGCCTTTATGGCATCCGATGCTTGACCTTTGGAATTATGTGATTCAGCAAGTTGAGCAAAAATTTCTTTTTGATTACCAAGCATTTGTCTCTTCTTTGGAAAATTCCAAGTCTTTTCCAAGGTTCTAGCTGCTACTCACGTCTATTACTCATCATGTTGGACACATTCTAAAGCCGCTTACCATAGAGTGGAGAAAATTCTACGTGATTTTCTATGGGCTAACTCGGAAGGAACCATGGTTTTCACAGAGTTGCTTGAGAAATATGTTATACACCCAATGACATTGGTGATCTTGGCCTAATCATAATTCATATGCAAGGGTTTTCTCTTACTTCCAAATGGATTATTCGCTACTTTGAAGGTGAGGAATCTTGGAAAATCCATCTCATAAATTGTATATCT
This sequence comes from Taxus wallichiana var. yunnanensis, assembly GCA_018340775.1. NCBI lineage: Eukaryota > Viridiplantae > Streptophyta > Pinopsida > Cupressales > Taxaceae > Taxus > Taxus wallichiana. Next base: position 220,192,093 of record CM031235.1, read on the forward strand.
CAAGGGTCTCCACTTAATCAAAAGGCATGATAGGGTTTGAACTACTACTACTTACTCCTATGCCCTGCTCTTTGTTAAAATAGGTGGATCCTTTGTAGTCAAAAGCATATGGAAAGCTTGGGAAATTCTCAAACCCCATCTTCTCTAGAAGGGTGATGATTTCTGGAACGGGCTCTCTCTTAACTCTCTAAGTTTGTGGTGGAATCCGGTGTTTCAATTTCATGACAAACCCCTTGCTCTTTCCTTGTAGCTCAAGGGTTTGTGTCTTTTCAAAAAAGGGATTCAGTATATTCAGGATCTTTTTTGTCTTATCACTAGGGATTGGCTTCCATGGGATAGCCTAAAGCTAATTTTTCTCTAAATGACAATGACAAACAAGCCATTTCTATCATTCAAGATCTCATACCTGGCGATTGTTTGCATAAAATTGGTGTCACTACGCAGTGCCCATGGTGGTTTGATTGGCATTGGCCCTCTGCCACCCCCTTCAGAAATTATAAACCTCAAGTGGGCTACAAGCTTCTCACCCAGAAGCATCTTCCTCTTAATAAGTTAAATGCTCACCGGAGCTTGCATTCCAATCGTTTTCGGTGGAAGCAGTGCTTCACTATTGTTTGGGCCATTCATATACATCCCAAAGTTGTGCACTTTCTTTGGAGAATTCTTCATCAAGGGCTTCATGTGGGCAAGGGCCTTGTTCTTCTGGGAGCTGCCCCGCCACGCTGCCCTTTCTGCAACCATATTGAGACTCTTCTTCATCTCTTTTGGTTCTGCCCTCATGCTCGATCTACAGTGCTTTGGATACATACCCTTTTTCAACCTCTTTTTCCCACCTTCTTTACATGGAAAATGGTTCTTCTAGGGATCCAGTCTTTATTCTGTAAAATTTTATAACATTAGAATTCTTTCAGAGTGGCTATATTATATCACATTTAGAAATCTAGAAATGCTTCTATTTTTAATAAGGAGACAGTGGATAGAATTTATGCTATTTCTAACAAGCTTGTTGTCATCTCCAATGTTTCACTTTGGATCTAGGTGTAGGAGGAGAAAGTCCGCAATGAAGTTGAGCACTTGCAAACTATTATGGACCATTTGGGGGAGTGTCACTTGTGCTATTAGTCACATTTTGCTAGATTCCCCTCATCGCCGCTCCCACTCGCAAGGTCTCCACTCGCTTTCCCTAGGCGGTGTAGTGCCTCTCCTCACCAGCGGGTCCCTTCTCCACCTCCGTCTTGGACTCCACCCGCTACCATGGTGTTTGGTCAGCTGGGATCTGGTAGTGGTGGTTCCGGGTGGTAGGCACCCAACCAATCAAAGTTTTCATGGCTCTCTTTGGCTATCTCACCCTCCGGTGGGGAAATGAAGAGGAACAACAACAACAAGATGTCTTGGAGCCACTTGATAACACCCCGACACTACTCTTGGTGGTTGGGGTGGTGACCATCCAAAGAGCCCACCACCACCGCCACCATCTTCCATGTTTGTTGCTGTTGCCTAGCTCCATGTTTGGAGTTTTCTCTGGTTCTCTGCACTTTTGTTTTAAACTTTTTTGATTGAAAATGCTACTATCGATATGACACTTTGCTACTCGTAGCCTCTTTATGGCTACTTTGATCCTGCTTATGGGGTGTGATCTTTTCCACCTAATTTTGTATGATTAGCATTGTACTTCTTATGTCATCTTTAATATATGGTTATGCTTTTCAATCAAAAAAATCATAGCCATGAAGTATGTGTGATCACCCAAGTGAGCAGATGCACACCATATGAACCACTCATGAGACAAGAAAAGGCAAGAAGCCCGAAACTCAAGAAGCAGTCAAAGAAAAATATAGTAACCACGAGCGAATACTCACCAACAAGTGGAAAAGAGCAATGAGCCATTTCTTAAAGGAAATCTAAAAGGCAATGTTCAAAATATGTCATAGAGCTACAAGTCAGAAATGATGGCCATAGTTTTTTGTTAGTTAGCAAACACAAATAGTTGCCATTAGAAAACATACAGATCTAAATAAATAACGATGATTCCACAAAGTATAACCCTTGTTTGAGCCATAAAAAGGATGGAAAAATAAATACATACCCTTGAAACAACACAATAGCAATAGAATCTGAAATAGTTTTTAGTGCACTGATTGATAAGACTTCGCTCAAAAATTTTCATCTCGAAAAAAATCTCTCAGCCTTGCCTTCAAAACCCTTGAAATGGTGACTTTGTCGAATAAAACAGAGGCTTATGTAAATAATGCTCAAAAAAATCTCTCTGAACAACTATGGTTGTGGAAGCTAATAAAGAAAGGGTTGAGCATACTCAAAACCCTCCAGGTTGAAGCCCCAATAGAATGCAAAAATTCATTCTAAAAATTCAGAGAGCTCGAACTCGTAAAGAATAAACCCAAAGTCTTCATGACGGTTCCCATTCACTACCATAACCTCTCAGAGCATAGAAAGGTTAAATATCATAGTATAATAAGATATACACTAGTGAACTCAACACATAACCAGAGGTCCTCAGAGAAAGCTCAAGTAATCACGGCGGTTGTGAGAAGAATTTCGAGTAGAGTTTCTCTAGCTTGTTAGAGCTCAAAATGTGAAAGCCAAAATATTAGGGTTTTTAAATCCTTTTCCAATATTTAATCACCAGTAAATTACAGAACTCAACCCAAGTTATGAAAGTATGCATGTGTCATATGGTAAGAGACCCTAATTCTGCAACCTCGAGTTAAGTTTCCACTAATAATACAAATCTTGAGGGTCGGTCCATCATGGAGAAGGGGTCTTCCTCAACTAATGATTATGTTTGTTGACTATAGTTTGCTCCTTAATAAATCAAAGCCAATAATCATTGCTCAGGCTTAGTTCACACCAATGGTTTTGAGAGGTCCAAAACTAGTCCAACCCCATAGTCAAATGCCGGCAACAATAATTACTAAAAGGTGGACAATTCCAAACACATATGCAAAATACATTATATTCCAAGGTGCATGCCAATGATCAAAGATCCAATATTTTGAAATCAAGTATATATGCCAAAGGTATAATAATCAATTGATTATTATTCAAATTATCATATGTCATTTCACACAGTCAAAGAAGGGACAATGATGGGATAGATAAGACCAAGAAACAATGAGTACACAAAGTATTTTATCTTAATCTTGCCAATGGTCTCATACCAAAGGAGTTAAAATTAAAAGGATGCATTACTTGGCATGTACACATGTGGTCCCCACAGGTAAGGATAGAGCTATTTTGCTAAGTGTTTTGGATTAAAGGCATTACTTTCACTTGCAGAAAAGTATCTTTTCATATGACCACAAAAAGAACAATGATATGTCAACATCTAAACTAAAAGGTGGTCCCCATCAAGATGGATACATGGGTGAATATTTTACCAATTATTGGTTATAAAGGATTTATTTTTTCTCAGACATAAGGACATATTATTTTGCATGTGCATCCAAGGGGGTAAGTGGATCAAAATTTCAAACGTCACATGAAGCAAAAGAAGAAAAATATTGTATGCATTGGAGAAGTCTTGCTCATCAAGCATGGTTAGTTATTCACCCATCTTTATTAAAAATAGAATAGTCAAATGCAATTTGAGTGAGTTGTATTTTTGTAACCAAAGGCTATTAATTCCTCTTTGTATTAGCATGCTTGTTTTTATTCCTTTATTTAATAATAAATAAAGGCTAAAAATAGGATGCATGGGCAAATACGATTTTAGCCTATTTTTAGGAAGGGTGGGATGAATAATTTTTTCTATATATTGTGTGCAATTACAAGCACAAAGCGAGGAATTTTTGACACATGGTGGACTTTTTGGACACAGGAGTCTTTGAAGCATATTTTGCCGCTTTTCCCTCCGAATGAGAAGTATATTCTGCCTTTCCAATTATTTGCAATCTTTTGTATGTTTTATTAATCCTTGTGAATGATGAATTCCCTGATTAATCATCTTACCCTATTGAAAATTCAGCAATTTTTACATGATATTAATGTGCATGTATAACTTAACAGTATTGTTGTGATACTTTCCCTTAATACACCAAAGTTTTTTTCCCTAATATTCTATAGAAAATTGTTGGCTTGTCCATCAAGAATTCATTCTCATATCAATTGTGCATGTGCTTAGTCAAATATCTCAGACAATTTTGGTGTATCTCCCCAGTTTTGAATCCATTTATAGTCATCTTTTACCCTCAAATATGAGAAAATTAGTTTTAGGATACATCAATAAGGAAACGGCTTTGATACGGAGACTCACCTCAAAATAGGTATACCCACATACCGAGGTGTTCCCATTGTATCTAAGAACGAGAGAGATCAATTTTGCAAGCTTAGAACACCTACACCATCTCCATACGGGTGAACTTTCGAGAGATAACAATTTTTAATACTAACAATACACTCTTTTCATCTTCTAGTTATTACAACCAACTATGTAGGTTAACTAATAAGTTGTATCATTCTCTATTCACAATCTGTTGCTCAAATTAGGAATTCATATTTTTACAATCATATTGCACATGGAAGGGTACATTACACCTATGTTCCCATTATAGATATTTTTCTTTGATTTTAAGTGACGAATTTCACATTTCAAACTACTTTTGTTTCATCATCTTAAGGATTTACTCTCAATAGAAATGGGTCAATTACATGTTTCGACCATAAATTCCACTTCCAGAGTGATCCTAGATTTAATATATTCCTATCTACACCAAGGGTTCTACAAACATTTACAAGTCCAACTAGAGTGCAATTTCCTTAACTCATAAGACCTTGGCTACAACTGAAGTTATCCCATTCTCAAGGCTAAATTTTATTATTTCATTAGCATCATTTTTTAATCTATATTTATGTAGACAAAGAATTTGATCATGCATCATATTTATTTTTCCTATTTATTATATTCTTTTATAATTCATGGAGCTATATTTTATTACATTCATTTTATGATCAGATTTGACATTTTCGTTTGTTTTGACATCGCTCAATGGCATACCATTTTTCATAGTGGTCATTCCTTCATTTAATCTTATTTACCCTTTTAATAACTACATTTACATGATCACTTTGGTCATGTATTTAACATCATTTTCAAACAAATGTATTTCCTATAATACTTACGTATATTCAATGCATAAAATTTTACTTTTGATAGGAAAGGGGAACTATCGTGAGATCAAGGAAGGAATTATTAGGATTTTAGGGTGATTTAGATTCAAGATACCTCTTCCCATAAAAATCCTTCCATCATAGTACCCTATTTTTTCTATTACAGTTTGTTATAATTCAATAGTTAGTTTAAGTAGATTTAACATTTACACGTCATAATTTTTTTATATAAGAGTTTGTGTTGGCTCAAATGCTTTATTTCTCCAAGAACAATTTGTATTTATTTATTTTCTTAACAACAAGAGAATTCCTAAATCAATTATGAATACTTCAAGCATAACTTTATTCCTAAACAATATCTTATTTACTCGTGTTACCGATTACTCTTAAATGGTTTATTTGGAATCTTATGGGCATTGTTTTAGAACAATTGTAATTCAAATAACACATAATTTACACTTAGGAATTTAAGTCTACAAGGAGTATGACCTCACACAAGACTATTGATTTCATTTCTCTTAGACATACAACTAGTAAGTGTATATTGCAAGAGATATATCCAAAAGAATCTTATGCATTACAAAAGACTCATAAGGACCTTTTTCAATTATTGGGTAAATACACAAGTAATTCCAAACGTAGTCTCCACTCACCTAGTTTAGATCTCACAAGAAATCAATTGTAGGTACAAGCACCAACTATATTATAAGGCTTTGGCCACCCACTAGGGTACGAAGGGAAATTATGCACAAGAGGTTAACTTATTCATGATATAGTAAGACCTACAACACCTATAGATGATCACACCACTCTTCCCAATATGATAGGTTTCACAACATATATGCACCACATCATAAAATATCAAGGTTATGGTCCTTAATAAGATGTCTTAGGTGTGAAGCATGAAGATGATTAATGAGATCAGAGTATTTTATTAACATGATCAATGTTTTATACCCTTGAAAAAGGCTCAATTGGGGGAGGAAGTACAATAGGCATTATAACTCGTTCTTTTATTTTTTTAGTTTTCATGAGAGGATAATCTACCTAGAATTGTGGTTGTTGAGGAAATATAGCAATAATTAACATAGAAAAAGATTAGTTTAATATCTTTATAACATAGGTACAACATTGAGTACAACTTCACATCCAATTTGACACTATAAAATATAGCCACATTGGTATTCTCTTTTCAAAATATACCAAGAACAATTCTTCGAACAAAAATACATATCATTATTCTATGGTAATACATGAATTGCAAGATGAATATAACTTTACAATGATAACTCATTAATTACAACATATCACATCCAGAAAAATTCCTCTTATTCAGAGTACCTACAACCAATGTTGCATCAGTCCTAGGACTGAGTATGGAAATTCCCTACACTCAAGCATAAATTCCATGCATCCATCATTTCAAACAATTGAAACAAATAATAGAGAGAGATATAGATAGGGAGAGAGAGACAGAAGAGTAAGGGAAGGAGGACGAAAATCTAGGATTCATTTTCTTTTCAAATCATCGTAACATCCCCTATCTAATTTTAATTCCATTTTAACTCACACACATTTTGACCCATTTGTATTTTCAAAACCCAATCGGTGTTTTCATAATTATCTATAGAGAGAGAAAGGGAATGTAGAGAAAGTTTGAATTTCATTTTCCTTTTTATTTTTCATATCATAATCACATACATTATCAAATTTTCATTTCATTTTCAAGCTATGAACATTTATAACTGATGTGCATTTTTAGATCCAATCAAAACATTAGAGTTACTTTTAGAAACAGAAAAGGTAATCGAGAAACATCATAATTTCCCAAAAAACATTCATGCAATAATTTTATCAATTCATACTATATAAAGTGTTGAAATGATATGTACAAGGTTCCACGGTTAGTTAGGAGTCAATAGAACCCTTAAAAGGTGTGTTTATTTAAAGTTGCAATTTTGTTTCAAGTGGGTCGAAAAATCTCAAGTGCTTACAAATTGGGCCTTGAAAAATCTCCTTTAAAGTTTGAACACAAAGGTTTATGATTCTTGCGTACTCTCCCATATACATAGAATTCATACGTAATGCCCACAAATTTACCCGCATGAAACCAAAGACAAACATAGGTCAAACTAGAAAAATTATGGAATTATTTATTTTTTAAAAACCTACTCACAACACTAGGTTAAAATTTATGGTCACACTTTCTTGTTTTTAAAAATATACATTAAATTAATATTATTAATTTCGAATGAGGGTCCAAAATCCCATTATCTCCCTTTAAATAAAATAATAAAAATCTCTCAATACCATTAAATAAATTAATTAGTCTAAAGCAAGACTTAGGCTCCCCTACCATTTGTTTTAATACAATTTAATTCAACCTTAATTAAACTTGCTCAAATTAATATCAAGGGTATTGTGGTCTAGTCATTTAATTAATAAAGTTTTACTACACCCACAAAGGGGTCAATGCTTGCATTAATTAAAAGTCTCCAATAACAAATTTGGGTTAGAAAGGTAAATTAATTCACACCCCCACCCCCTTGCACCACTTAAGTGGCTCCAATTAAATCCTACCCATGCATTTTAAATTTGGTAATTTATCTCACCCACTTCCCACCTACTTTTTGTATGGATGAATCTCATCCACTAGATGGATTCAATTGGAGCCCTTAGATTTAGGGGTCCATCTAACCCTAAACTTAGTTATGAAAGGCTCTTTTTCATTTCATTTGACTTATTGTTTCTTCTTTTGTTTTACATATTGGTGGAGGAAAGAGGTGGAAGCCATGTGAGGCAAGCTTAAGCTCAAGAAGGAACGAAAATAATATTTTGTTAGGGATCTCATTCACAGCCTCTCCTAGGGTTTGCACATATTTTATTATATGTTTAACTTATTATGTTTATATTTGACCAAATGGGCATATGGGTATTTACCCTATTTTAGTGGAATAGGTGATATAATGTATATATACACTTCGGTAAAATGATATATACATATATGTATATATATATATATATATATATATATATATATATATATGTATATATATATATATATATATATATATATACTATATATATATATATATAAACTTCATTTTATTTATACGCAAAATATGAATATGGGTCCTATTTTATATGTTTGTGTGTATGTGTGTGTTTAAATCATAGTTCGGCCCACATAACATCCACGGCCACACATGGATCGAAAATTTGAAGTCACGCAGTCTTCCCTGAATGGGGGTTTGTTGGTTTAAAAATTTTGGGAAGGGTCGCCGACCCACCCCCATCCCATATAATATGGGGCGGGGTGGGGTCGCGGCCCTCCTTCCCCACACAATTATTTAATAACTATAATCTCCACCATAGGGGCCGCGACCAGAGAGGAAAGAGGTGGAAGCCATGAGAGGCAAGCTCAAGCTCAAGAAGGAATGAAAATAATATTTTGTTAGGGATCTCATTCACAAAGATCTCCTAGGGTTTGCACATATTTTGTTATATGTTTAACTTATTATTTTTATATTTGCCCAAATGGGCATATGGGTATTTACCCTATTTTAGTGGAATAGGTGATATAGTGTATATATACACTTGGGTAAAAATGATATATACATATATACATATGTGTACATTGTATCTCGTATATATATATTTTAAAAATTCATTTTATTTATACCCAAAATATGAATATGGGTCCTATTTTATATGTGTGTGTTTAAATCATAGTTCAGCCCGCATAACATCCATGGCCACAGGTTGAAAATTTGAAGTCACATGGTCTTCCCTGAATGGGGGTTTGGTTTTTCAAAAAATTTGGGGAAGGGTCGTTGACCCCACCCCCCATTCCATATAATATGGGGGGGGGTGGGGTCGGCGACCCTCCTCCCCACCCAATTCTTTAATAACTATAATCTCCCACCATAGGGGCCGCGGCCAACATAGCGGCTAAACTCCCTTTTTAAATTTATAATTAATGTCATTTACTAATATGGTTTGTATATTTATTTTTAAATGCGTGTGTGTGTGTGTAATCATTAATAGTTTAATATTACTATAATTATTAATAATAGCAATAATATTAAAGTATTAATAAGGTTAACAAATTTTTTTAATCATTCAATTTAAAATTTCTTTTTGTAATTTGATAATATTATTACCAAGCGTTAATTTATAATTGTTATCCTTCCATCATTTCCTTATTTAATATTTTAAAAATCAAATTAATTCAACTTAACACATTTATAAAATCAATTAGATCTATGGTCTATTTTGCAACTATATAGCTCCCATGCTTAACTAGATTTTAAGGGATCAATATATTATTTGACAAGGTGAATAAAAACAAGAATTTAAGGGCTTTTCCATCTACTCATATAAAGTTTAAAATTTCTTTCAACCAATAAAAAAATGAAAAAATATGGTTTATCTTGCTATTATATGCCTTTCAAGTAATACAATAGGAATTAATATTTCTTTCTTTTACAACATACAAGTTTCAACCATTTCCACAAGTAACTTATAACAAGATTTCCCAATAGTTTTAAAACAAGAACAACACACCTATTGAAGACAATAA